>JABBOT010000007.1:18871699-19339640 GCA_016165875.1 Acanthopleura granulata
CACCTGACTTTTTGCGCACTAAAACAATGGGGCTTGCGAATGGGCTACTCGAAGGTCTGATTATCCCAGCGTCCACCATTTGTTGGATATGCTGGCGAGCGTCCTCATAATCTTGAGGCCTGATTGGTCGAGCTCTCTCTCGGAATGGCATACTGTCAGATAGCTCTATCCGATGGCTGATTTGGTCTGTCTTGCCGATGTCAAACTCATGAGTGGCAAAAACATCTCTCATACCCTTCAGTCTTTGTATAATTCGCCTTTTTTCTTCTTCTGGTAAAGGGGAATCACCAAAGTCAAACTGAGATTGTTCTTCTGTGGAGGTAATATCCTTCTCCACCTGAAGTGCAAAATGGTTTGCCACATTAGCATTCACCCTAGCTGTGTCTTCCTCCAAGAGTTTGTCAGTTACCCAATTTAGTGGTACCACAAACTGGGGAAGGTACAAATCAGCTATCACTTTCTTAGGCTTGAGGGTTATGTCAGTTGTGGAGGTATTATGCACCAACACTTTCACCTTAGGCAAATCTGCAGAGTTTGAGATGATGGTGTTTTTCACGATTAATTTGTTTCCCCACACAGAGGAATGGTTTTCAGACTCTTGCAACACAACCGTTTGAGCAGTGATGGGAATACGGACTTTGGGGGCTATGCCTTTTAACTCTACCATTTTTCCGGCTGGTACATGAACGCGTTTTCGACCCCTTAGTCTCACCGAACCTAACCTACCAGGCCCATCAGGGACTATACTACTTAATATGTGGGCGACTTCTCCACGGACAGGAAAGGGACAGCGGGACGACATCTTCCCATTCTTTCTACATTTTTCTATGAAAGCATTGAATGTATTTGTACCAATGATCACAGGAATAGACGATGAAAAGGAAGTGTCTTCACACACCAAAGCTAGAGTGTGAACTTCTCCAGAGGACCCAATGACGTCATCAGGCAGTGTGACTTTTAATCGAATGAAACCATCATATGCCACACTCTGTCCCCCTGCTCCATCCACCTTTAATAAAGTCTCCTTGAGAGATTCTAGGGGCAAATGTGACAAATGTCTGGAATAGAAAGAGCGACATACAGTTGTTACCTGTGACCCACTATCAATTAGGGCTCTACAGTGGACATCTTCCACTGATATTTCGGCATCACACGCTGGCCCAACCAGATATCTGAGTGTTTCACGGTCTTGCATGCCTCCTTCCATTCCACCAACGCAGCTCCCATGACATTCAGCCAGAATGTTATCTGAGGACAAAGTCACAGTTTTCCGAGAAGTGTTTGTGGCTTCTAACTTGACTCTGTCCCCACTGATCTCCAGTGACGTCATCTCTGTTCCTGGTGGAATGTTTGCTGGATCTGGCACAGACAAGTGAATGTTCTTTAAGCTGGGAACAGAGACATGTGGATAAGAAAAACATCCTTGCAGCTCCATCGTTTTTCCCGCAGGGATTTCAACTCTACTGTTGTGGTGCAAACTTACACAACCAAAACAGAGTGTTGGTGGCTGGCACAAAGATGTAACGTCTGGCATTATATCATGTCGAGTTCTAATGGGACTCCTCTCACAGACACTGGCCTCTGTTTGTCCCTTTAGTGCGACAGAGACCCCCTGGAGTTTAAATCCCTGTCATTTTGGGACACACGTATCTGCTGATTTTTCCGTGGAAATTCATCCCTTTCCTTGACTCTAGAGAAGACAAGCATTGGGTTTTCAGTGTTTTGACAGGTGGGACGTAAATGGTCCCATTCGCCACAGTTATGGCAAAACCGTCGAAACTTTATCTGCTTCCTTCTTACACCCTTTTGCGGCTGCGTGGGAGCTGGAGAACGCTCAGTAAGTGTTTCTTGTTGGGGTTGGCTTACCAAAGAGTGTATAGCCTGTATCTGAGCGCTCAGCTCCTTCAGCCCAGAGTCGTCCATGACCGGCGAGGCACTTTGGAGATGACTCTGGGCTTTAACCATTAACTTGTTATCATCGCCCTCCACTTCTTTCACCCCCTGCATAAGTGCAGAAAACGACGGCGATGATCCTTTGGGGAATCTGGCTAGTAGCATAGTCTGTACACTCTGGTTCCGATTGGATATCCGGAACTGATGGAGCCTGGTCCTGTCTACCTTGTCTGCCGATAACCCCCCTCTCTCCAGGACCTTGCATAGTTCGAGCTCCAGTCTCACCAAGTATTCGGAAGGCTTCTCCCTCGGCTTGGGGGCATTAGTGAAAAACTCCTGAAGGGAGATAACTCCGTCAGTGGCTGTGTCAAAGTCTCTCCTCAGATGCTCCAACACTTCCTCGGCGCTCAGACTATCATCAAGCCGCAAGGCAATATTAAGTGCCGGAGAACTCAAACTGCCGAGTAGCTTCTGCCGCTTGCCTTTGGCCGACACGGTGTCGTCACGAAAGACGAGCTGCATGTGCGTGGACCACTCATCAAATGAGCATTCCCCATTCTTCATGGGGAAGCCTCCCGAAAACATCTTCGTCCTGTAGAGGTTCGAATATGACCTTTCCCAATGTATAGGTGGGACAGACATTGCTGAGGTCTCGGGTGTGCTTCTCGGCACTGTATTCCCTCTATACCCCACACTCTCATCGACTGGGGTGGGGTCGTCAAGTGGTTCGACAGGGGCTGATTGTGAAGCACTTTCAGGTGCAGAGGCATCTGTCGAAAACCTCGAGCCGGTCGGCTGCACCATTTCCTTTACCGCCTCAAGCATGTGAGTCATTATATCCTCGTTGTTTTGCTTCATTATCCCCATCATCCAGCCTTTGAGGTCCTCCTGTGAGGGTGACAAGGGAGCCGGCTGGTTGACGTGTCTTACCACTGGGTAATCCACTCCGTCGATCGTCACAATGTCCTTTATATCGCTTAAGGACTTGGAGTTGGTAAACTCCACGGCAAATCTCTCAGGTTGACCGGGGAGGCCTAAAACCTTGGAGACCTGGCCGTGGCTTACGCCTAGAGATCTTTTTATATCCACGTTGCGGGTGGTCTCCGGGAGGTTGTCCACGACGATGGATCTGGCTAGGTCAAAATCGTTGCTGTCCAGAATCTCCTCCAGCAATGATGATGAAGATCCGTGCATGGCCATGGTGATATAGGTGACACTGGCGGATGGAGACTAAGACAGCAGAGGGAATGAAGGTTGGAAAAGGAAGGGAACGCACAGAACACAACTCACAAAAGTGAATATAATATCCTGTTACTAGAAGGAATGAGTGGCAGAATATCAATAGCCGATATTAACAGATTGGTACTCTCAGAGAGATAAGTGAGTTCTAACTGACCTATCAGAACGGCGCGCAAGCACAATTGCCCCACGTTGGGCGCCAATGTAAGACCTGTGTGTACGGTGAATTACTACCACCGGACTGTCTCACGGTAATCTGGGCAAGTGTGTGCGCTAACAAATCCTTTGTAGAATCAGCTTGAAAGAAACAAAACCAACTCACTGAAAATACCTTGCAGTTAAATACAGGTTTATTGATAGAAAGGAAAGAGAAGGAAGGAAGGGAACAGGTAGAAAGAATGCTCAATCTCCACACGCCAGTTTGAGTGACCTAAACTGTGGTAAGGGTCTTGCGTGCTGTGGACATCCGAGTTAACCTAAATGCAGAGGATAGTGGTTGGAATAAAGGCTGCTGTGGAAGTGCACTTCTTAACTCTTCGGATGCCCAGGGAGAAAGAGCGCGCGGTTTTAAACGCGTGTAAAAATATTACAACAAAACAAACTTCAGAAGAGATGCATCACTTACAAAATCAAATAACATAAGTGGAAAATAACACAGTGAGCAATGCACATGGTTATCCCTATACTCACAAATAGAGTATAACCAGGCAAAGGATGATTGGACTTAACAACTGACCGACATATGCTTTGTACTGGTAAACAACTGCGACAACACCAACTTGCAAACAGCCGAATTATACATGGCTGAACTGCAACGTCGCAAAACAACGGGCCCGCGTCACCCGGAACAAAAGCGGTATAAACAATTAGCATCAGCAACATTGGCCAGTGTTGCAAAACATATATGCTATTATACCAAGATTACAACCAAGAGATGGTTGCACAGTACTATTTGTCCCTGCATAGACAATTTAGGTAGCATATGTCAACAGCGCCTCGTCCAATCATGCACATAGTAAGTACATACATATACTTATAGAACATATACAATTGAGGATAGTCACTACACACAACATAACAAACATGTATACCAGGGACATGCTATTGTATATTAATGTGGAACTTACACCCTCAAAGAAACAACATGCATCTACACGAGAAGAATATCTATAAAAGTCATGTCCTACATGTGAATGACAAACAAATGCATAATAGTATGTGATCAGTGAAGGCAAATGCAATGAATTTATGTCTCGTCTTAAGTGTGTGAGTATGTATGAACAACTGAGCACGTGGACAAATAAATGTTGTGAATATGAAATAATCTCAAGATATATTGAACAGTGTGCATGACTAGAGCCATCATATATATCATCTAAGGCAGCTTGGCCACATGGGATCAACATGCTAACAACTTGGATGAGACCCATTTCATCAAATCAAGGCTAAAAATCATTATAAAGTAATCAAGAATTCATCCGCATTACTGCCAGTGATAAATCAGGGTATTAATATGTAAAGGCAAAATAATAAACTTCCAATGTGATAATGTAGAAATTTGACAGCTGTTTGTTTACACTCAATGGGGGCAGCCATTTTGTCATGTGACCCAAACAGCTCAGAGAGAGGCTCTGAGCCAGGCCCTGTTCACAGTCCTAGAGTTAATTACTGCCAGATGTGGAACGGAAAATTACCCTTTGACCCATGCCTGAACTAAAGGTTAGATTATAGGCCTATATGACTACATGTAGCTGCACACAAAGACCTAATGGTTTTGCAACTAATTTCCGAAAGCACACTAAGGGCTACAGATTGCTTTACAACTGCAGTACATGTAAACTTCCACAAATAATACCAGAAGACCAGCTATGCAGTAACAGAGTAATACTTTCTGTTTTTCTAACAAGTGCAAAGAATCCTAAACTGAGTCGGTTAAGTGAGCATCACTTGAACAGTATAAATAACTGCTAGGGCATTCATTTACACAAGAGATTTGGAGCAAAGGGGAGATATATTTATATATATGTACCCACTTGTTGCACACAAATACTGAAAAACTAGAGAACTGCTGGGGCATTCATTTACACAAGAGATTTGGAGCAAAGGGGAGATATATTTATATATGTACCCACTTGTTGCACACAAATACTCAAAATACACATATAGTGATCCCACATGGCTCAAGCTTTTCAACAAATAACATAAAATCTATCTTCCAGTCATACTAACATTCTGAGGCCTCCAGGGCTAGTTCTCACCTAAATGCAGAGGATAGTGGTTGGAATAAAGGCTGCTGTGGAAGTGCACTTCTTAACTCTTCGGATGCCCAGGGAGAAAGAGGCAGACCTTTGTCTCTAACCCCTCAGGAAACCGGACCGGTAGGGCAATAAATCTCATCCCCCTTCTCTCTGGGTGGGGTGGGAACAAGGAGTGTCCACCAGCGCAAAATTTATGGCCTTAGTGAACATCCAGCCACTCCCACACACTGTCCCCACAGGGGTGTACAGTGGCCAGAGTTGGTACTGGGGTTTACATACAGAAAAACACACAAATATCTGGAATGAAACTTTGAAGCCTATCCTACAAAATGTTAGCACCCAACAAGCAGAAAAAATGAAGAAGGGCAGCCCAGGGAAGCAAATGAAAATATCTGCGTAATCCGACCCGAAAGCATTAATTGTGTTGTATAGCCGGTTGGTAAGTAAGGGGGAATAATCTCAGTTGCACTTGTATAAAACCATGAACATTCATATCTTACAACGACCTTTTAAATCAGGAAAGGTGCCTAATTTCGTGAAATTAAAAACAGGCGTATGTGTCCTTTTACATATATGCATTCGTATCTTGGATGCGTGAAACCCAGACACATTGTGTATAAAAGGTGTTATTCGAAATGGTGTTCAGTGCCCCCACCCCCAACAACTTTCAATCCTGGAGGGTCCCCTTTCCACCTACACCTGAAAAAAATTTCCGCGTTTTCTAAAATTACTTCCTTACATTTTAAATAGCCATACAGTCGTGAAGTTTCCCGACGGATTGGGCCTGTATTAAATGTTTCGGAGTATATTCCAAGGGACGTTTCTGTAGTTGCGAGTATTCTGGCGCAAAACGTTTCAAAATTTTGAAGGTGAAAAGTCGTATTCTACTTTGATGTAAAACGAGTAAGCGAAAATAGCCCGTTTTTCATCTATAATACAATTGTGCAAATTTGTATTTGATATTGTATCTACACGGGTGAAACTCATACAACAACAATGAATCCGAATTTGTTGATAACTATTACGTTTTCTCCAGCCTTAATTCTTATCCTTATTTGCTTTTTTTTATTAAAACCATCAACTTGTGGATTGCAAACAATCAGCATATCTTAAAATATATAATCACAATTAAATATTTAACATGTACTGTGTTGCACGGAGCACTCTTGTAGAGTGATCCTATACACACATTTACACTTACGTATTATATATGAGGTATTCTCATGTATATCTTTCTGCGATGACGTGTGTGCATAAATAGCATGCAGAGTTGGGCTGTGTGCAGAAATACCAGAATTATCCTATCTATATCTTCATTACAATGTGAAATAAATCCAGATGAATTGATATTATTTATTTTTGGCTGAAATATGTATACATTTGCGTTCTAGTGTCAATCCCTTTCTAAAACTCTTAAAATCACACAGAACGCGTTTGGGACGTTTCAAAGAACCCAGAGCGGAGGCCTAGTCGTCGGGCCCTGGATCCTCGCCACATTGGGTAGGATAGTCGCCCCATCCCGTTAAAAAATGATTCCAACGCCACTGATGTCACACATGTCCAAAAAAAAAAAAAATCATTGTATACGGTTGCCTTGTATGCCTGGCATATGGGTTTCAAATTCGTTCATAGTTTATCACATTTCAGGCGTAGTCCTAATACCAAGTATAGTCAGCTATCTGAAGTTTTGCAGGCAACACCAGACTAATTATGCCAAGTGCCACTGATGAGTCGCCATCACTGTACAGAGTATCATGTAAAAACCTAAATGAAATGCATGTATTTTTATAAATTGAAATATATTATAAATAATGTATTTGTTTGTTTGTTTATTTATGTATTTATTTATTTATGTATTTATTTATTTATTTATTCATTTATTATTGTTTTTCACTTCCCTTACACACTTCCTCTAAGGCATAAATCGTGAAATATACTCTAAATTTATGACAGTGCGAAGTTATTAAATAAGTATAGAAGTAAACAGATTGACGCTTGGTTTCTTTGTAAACGTTGAGTAGGTCAAATTCACTACACCCCTTAGAATTTTTAAAGATTAACGGGGCTGTCGTTTGCGACGTGTTATGTGCTCGAAAAACAGCGACTGCCAAAATGATTTCGGATTTGTTGTTATTTGGGTAAGGCCTAGGGTTAATTGAACTGACTAAAATAGGTATATATCAAATACAGAAGCTAGGAATGCTATAGTGTTTTACTGATATATCCACAGTTTTTCTACAAGTTTTGGTCTGTCAAAGGCGGAAAGCAAAAAGCGTTATTTACAACAACAACCTTATTATCAAACACTGACATTCAGCAGTGTTAAGTGAATATATAACCGCATAACACACTAACAGGGAAAGCCTGTATTTATTAAATGATAACTATACGATTCCGGGGTGCGATAAACAAAGTCACAAGGCACTGCCTCAAAGCTAATTGTTGCATGAACCAGGAGCATACAACAGAACAGTACCACAGTAAGCGTCTGTCACCGGACAAAAGGTTAATATCCGTGTCATATTTTGTTATAGGACTTTGATGGTGAATGCTGGAGCCATCCTCAACTTTAACCTGTAAGTCCACCCCTTTACAAGACAACCAAATCTTCCATGCTTTGCTGTAACCAGTTTTTTCATGTGACTTCTGAAATAAAAGTGCATGGATGAAAAAGCTCATATATTTACCAGTTTGCGTATAACATTTTTAATAGTAACAGCCTTATATCTTTAGCATTGCATCTTTGTAAGATGCACAACCAGAAGTTTTCTTTTTCATACTTTTCAGAAAGTATTTAATTCTACTGTTTCACAACTTACAGATATATATGTATAGGTAGTTGTTCAAATTCTTCAGTCTCTAATAGTGGAAAATATACTTCTTCAATTAGTCTGTTTGACACATTGTTGTGATTAAATCATACACATATGTTTTACAATTTGCAGAAAGAAGAGCAGGGATGACACATTTGGTTCAAACATGGAGCCATCAACTGGTAAACATAACTGTGTCTGCTTTGAGCTCATTTTTGCTTATTCTTTCATTACATTTGTTCCCATTTCGGCATGTCTGCCAAAGTTGACAGGGTTCAGTTATGAAAAGAATTTGAGCAAAGTCCATGGACAAGAAAGATTTGAGCTCAAAGATATGTCCATAATATCTTAAAAGCTTGAAGTATTCTGTGATCTGGCAGACGAGTTATGCCCCTTTCTTGTTTTTACTGTGTAATTGAAATATTCTTGAGTGCAATGTAACACACCAATAAAGTACACATAAAATAGTAAGTATTGAATGCATGGTGCATGTTAAGAACTGTATAAAGTTAATAAAAATCTGATAATTTGGGAATTTAATATTTAGAGTATTTCCACGTCAATATTGCACTTTTGTCTTATTTAGTTTTTTTTTTTAAGCTGTGGATGAATATAAAGCACATTCAGAAGTTATTGTTTGTTTTCTGTAGTTTGACGCTTGTTTGTCTTGTTCTGGATTTAGGTGATAAAGTGAGAGAATTCCTGCAGTCGTTACGGTACTTTAGAATCTTCATCGCCCTGTGGAATATCCTAATCATGTTTCTCATGCTAGTGTAAGTATCAGAGTGCTTTGTGTCATCCTGCATAAAAGTGTATAAAGTAAGGCCTGTGTTTGCTATCCTAATTAAATAAATGTTAAAAGCCTGCAAAAACTGCAATGGTTAGAAAGTCATTCAAGGAGCAACGTCTGTAAGGTTTAGAGATTACCAACTTATTTGGGAAATACTAAAACATTCAAGCTGGCATCAAATTTTTGGATTGTGGTTAAATGACAGGCTCAAGAAGTTCTTTATACTGTATGAGGAAACTGGGGATAATACATATATATAATATTCATGTACAAAGTTCTCATGACATACATGTATCTGTTGACAGGTTCTTTAGCCACTAATACTGGAGGAAGACAGGCCATGGACAGGACGTGTGGTGTTGGACACAGTGACAGAGAAAACTGGGGTTAACATGAACTGACATCATCATCATCAGCACAATTATTCATACGTGAACTCTTTGGAGTTCCTCCTATATGTATAGAACACTTCCAGAGTCAAAGTCTCTGTTGTAGACTACCTTTCCCACGCAATGGCAGCTTGGGCCTAAACTGAATTGAATATTGCTCTCGGTCATGATGTGAGTAATGTATTACCCGTTTGCTCAGATATTGTCATCATAAAGGAAGGAATGAACAAGACTACACAGCTTAGGCCCAGATTACTTATGCTTCCTCACAGACAACAAATAATGTAGTTTTAAACTGTATGCCCCACCTCAATATAAACATTCGTTGTTACTAAACTTGCATACTAAACTTGTTACTAAACTCCTCTGGTAAAATTCCGTGTTCGATGTGAATGGTCACATTGTTTGTGTACCATAATGATAGTGGTCAGAGCCAGTGCAACATTTGTGCAAGATGGGTCAAATCAGAATCTCAAACTGTCCTAGCAGTTTATGGGATATGATAAATAGAATAATGTACACTAACCAGCAAACGGACTCCTTATTTTTAAAAACATGCTGCTAGACAGTAAACTGCTACCTATTTTTCTGTACTAAATGTTATTCTTTCAATGCGAATGTAATATTACTCTGATCTCCCTCTTCCCGTGTCTTCCCCAGCTGATTTCTTTGAGTGAAGACTTAGAATCACTTTGTAATTATCCTCGAGTGGGGAGAGCAGAAGTACGACAGACTTCAAGGAGCCAAGGATGGTCCTCACCCCACCTGTCTTAACTCTGGTTTCATGTATGGTTAATATGGGCATGGGTTGTAGTTTAATGATTGGACATTATAAGTTATGCAGGTTTAACTTACAGAGCAAATACAGGGTGCAGCTTTCCAAAGGTTACTCAAATACCATGCAGCCTTGTTTCTTGTAAATTTGTATATATAAGGATAATGCTAGTTATGTGCTTATTGCATGTAAAAATATCATATATGCACATCACACTACACTCTGTTTATATTGTTGTAAATAAAATATGGTATATGCATTTTCAGTTTTGCAAGTTTGACTCCGTTGTTTATGGTAGTATATATTGGAATGAATAATAGATTATCATGGTAACAGCTTTCAAATTGTTCTTCTCATATATTAGTTGGTACCTTTGACCAGTGAGGTCAGGTGTTCGAAAAACAACAGGGTAAGTTGAAACGTCTGCCAGCAACCTGCAGATGGTCCAAGTTTATTCCACCGTGATGCTGGCTGTCATGAAAATGAAATATTCTTAACTACCGCATAAACCACCAATCAAATTAATAAATGATAAAATAAATTCATTCCAGCAAGAATTTTTTGTACCAATAAGGTCGGGTGTTCCAATCCAGTAGGAATCCTTGACCAAAAAGGTTGGGTGTTCCAATCCAGCAGGAACCCTTGACCAATAAGGTTGGGTGTTCCAATTAAGCAGGAACCCTTGACCAATAAGGTCGGGTGTTCCAATCCAGCAGGAACCCTTGACCAATAAGGCTGCGTGTTCCAATCCAGCAGGAACCCTTGACCAATAAGGTCGGGTGTTCCAATCCAGCAGGAACCTGTGACCAATGAAGTCGGATGTTCCAATCAAGCAGGAATCCTTCACCAATAAGGTCAGGTGTTCCAATCCAGTAGTAATCCTTGACCAATAAGGTGGAGAGTTCCAATCCAGCAGGAGGCCTTCACCAATAAGGTCAGGTGTTCCAATCCAGCAGGAACCCTTGACCAATAAGGTCAAGAATTCCAATCCAGCAGGAATCCTTGGCCAATACGGTCGGGTGTTCCAATCCAGCAGGAACCCGTGACCAATGAAGTCGGATGTTCCAATCAAGCAGGAATCCTTCACCAATAAGGTCAGGTGTTCCAATCCAGTAGTAATCCTTGACCAATAAGGTGGAGAGTTCCAATCCAGCAGGAGGCCTTCACCAATAAGGTCAGGTGTTCCAATCCAGCAGGAACCCTTGACCAATAAGGTCAAGAATTCCAATCCAGCAGGAATCCTTGGCCAATACGGTCGGGTGTTCCAATCCAGCAGGAACCCTTGACCAATAAGGTCACGTGTTCCAATCCAGCAGGAACCCTTGACCAATGAAGTCGGATGTTCCAATCAAGCAGGAATCCTTCACCAATAAGGTCAGGTGTTCCAATCCAGTAGTAATCCTTGACCAATAAGGTGAAGAGTTCCAATCCAGCAGGAGTCCTTCACCAATAAGGTCAGGTGTTCCAATCCAGCAGGAACCCTTGACCAATAAGGTCAAGAATTCCAATCCAGCAGGAATCCTTGGCCAGTACGGTCGGGTGTTCCAATCCAGCAGGAACCCTTGACCAATAAGGTCAGGTGTTTCAATCCAGCAGGAACCCGTGACCAATAAGAGTAGGTGTTTCAATACAGCAAGAATCCTTGACCAACTAGGTCTGGTGTCCCAATACAGCAGTTCCAATCCAGTAGAAATCCCTCAACAATAAGGTTGGGTGTTCTATTCCAGTAAGAATCCTGGATCAGTAAGGTCAGGTGTTCCAATCCAGCTGGAACATTTCACCAATAAGGTCTGGTGTTCCAATCCAGCAGGAACCCTTGACCAATAAGGTTAGGTGTTCCAATCCAGTAGGAATCCTTCATCAATAAGGCCATGTGTTCCAATCCAGCAGGAACCCTTGACCAATAAGGTCAGGTCTTCCAATCCAGAAGGAACCCCTGACCAATAAGGTTGGGTGTTCCAATCCAGCAGAAATCCTTCACCAATAAGGTTAGGCACTCCAATTCAGCAGGAATCATACACCAACATGAATTTATTTGATTGGATTTCACATCATATTCAATATTTCACTTATACAGAGGCAGCCAGCATTCATGTTAGAGCTTTAGAGTGCTTTCTCTGAAACACCAAAGCATGTGTATGTATTACTGGTACCTTTGATCATCTTCTTCCCCATGGGATTCTCTAGCCCTCTACAAAGGGAAGCAAGTCTTGTAACTCCTAGAGTTTATTTATTTATTTATTTGATTTCTATTTTATGCAATAAGTGAATATTTCACTTGTACAACAGCAGCCAGCATTATGGTGGGAGGAAACCAAGGAGAGCCCGATGGGAAACCCACAACCATCTGCAGGTTGCTGGCGGGCCTTCCCATGCATGGCTGAGCAGGAAGCCAGCATGAGCTAGACAAACTCACAGAGACTGCATTGGTGAGACGCACCTGGGTTATTACGCCGCACTAGCACATAAACCCCCTCAGCCACGGAGGACCCTCTTTCCAGAATATTATCAGACAATTCCAGCTGGCAGTCATATTGGCTCATTTGGCTAAAATGTTGGTCTTGCCACAGGATATAGCCGCTGACCTGTGATTTCAGAGGGTTGATCTACATTCCTCTGACTCATCAGTGGCTATAAGTCCGGTTTGCCCACTGCGTGGCCAGTGGTGGTGGGTTACCCTAATTTCCTCTACCATTATTCAAAAATTGTATAAACAAAAACATTCTGAAGCACAGTGTTTAACAACAATGGAAAAACAAATAAGAGCTAGCTGAACTGAATTCAAGTACTTGACCTGGACAGTGTTTATTCTGATATGAGACATGAAATGAACACATGCTACACGAAAATATAACACGTTGTCTTTGGCAGGGAAATTCACACATAATAACTGCTATGGATTTTTTTACTCCTTTCAATTCTTCTTTATTGTTATTTATTTTCTTTTGGTATTTTCACCCAAATGACAATTTATAATTCACATTCAATCAGTCACGGAATGATCGATTTTTCACATTTGTATTCTTGTAAAAATGCACACCGATCTTCTTGGGCCGTTCTTGTCGAGCCTGTTTTCGTCTCTGAAACAAAGCAAAAGCAGAAAAAATGTTACGTGTGATCACTAGTGAAAGATTACCAGATCTATATATTTACTTATTTGATTGGTGTTTACACCACACTCAAGAATATGTTACTTATATCACGGTGGACAGGATTATGGTGGGAGGAAAACTCACCACAGCCCAGGAGGAACCCACGACCATCTGCGGGTTGCTGGTGGACCTTCCCCCATTCTTTTACTAGACATAAGCCCGCCTTCAAACTTTGCAAGTTGTCTGGAATACTTTTCTATTTTCATGCATATTTCAGACCTTAAAACTCACAGGTAAATCATGATACACTCGGGTTTTTCATTTGTATGGGGTCAGTTTCTTGGGTAGAGAAGCAACCCATAAGCGTTTGGCAAGTGACTTATAAACGCTCCCACTCATGCAAAACATTTTCACTCACTTCCCAACAATTTGCTATTTAAAGAAATTAACATTAGCCTTTGAACCAGATCAAAGATATAACTATAACATGTAACCTTAAAAAAAACAAATGGACACCCTGTTTTCCATTCTCTATTTCACAATATCTTGCTTTACTGTGTGATGGAAAGTTAAATCAAATTCCAGTGTGTCCAGAAAGAATACCATTTCTCTGAGGCTTGTACTCACCTCCCGACCTGACATTTCAGGAACACAGCTGTTTTCTACAACACCTCTCCTGTCCGTTGATCGCTTCCGTTGTTGAGATTTATTCGCTGTGGCTGGTATCAGCTCCACCACGGTTACCTGACCTGTTTGCTTCACTTTACAGCCCCAAAATTTACCTGTCAGTGGGAACATAATATCATGTACATTATTGATTTATCATTTACTTGTTTGGTTGGAGTTTTATGTTGTACTCCGGAGTATTTCACTTTTACGACAGCTGCCAGCATTATGGTGGGAGGAAAGCATCTCTATCAAGTTTACAATGCTGTCAAAATATTGCAGTGCTTGAGTACAGTGAAGGAACATAATACAGACTAAATCCACAGTTCTGCCAAGTACATATCATCTCGGATATGCCACCTCATTGGTAAAGGCCCTCACTGGTTACATGATGCACTTATAAAAATTTGAATAATGTTATATGGATTAAATGTCAGGCTAAATTTTTAAAAGGGTTTCTGACCGACCGACAAATATATTGCAAAATATAAAACTGACAATTTAGAGGCCTTGTCCTGAATCAGTTCTTTACCAGACATTTGCAATCTTCCTTAAAAAAACAACATGTATTTGACTTGTACAACAGCGGTGGGGTTTAGGATCCATGAAAGTTAGAAGGGCACACAAGCAACCACCACCCTTCAGCAGATACCTCACAAACTTCCTCACTTACAAACCTGCAGCCAAACAGGACTCATCAGTCAACCATCAAGCACCACATTTTAGCCTAGATCCTCATATAAACCTGAAACATACGAGATCCTGATTTTCCTTCAACCAAAACTTACCATCATAATTTATCTCCTTCACAGTTGCAGTTTCGTCTACTGCACCTGTATTTTGATCCACAACTCTGAAGATCCCACTGGCACTGGGCAGATATTCCACAGACCTCAAGGCTGGACTCTGGTCGACCTCACAACTGACCACTGGGCTTCCAGCAGATCTGCCCACACTGGTACCCATATCACTGTTTTGACCCACATTGACTTTCCTTCTCTTTGAAGTTTCTTCCATTTGTACAGGAGTGTTCGAGTTCCTCTTTTCAGATTTCTTCCTTTGTGTGCCATTTACACTGGATTCAATCTGTTTAACAGCTTTTCTTGACTTCTTTCTTTTAGCACTACTTTTGTCTGTGTTACAATGTGAAGCCTGGGCCTTCCTGTCATTTCCTGCAGGTTGTCTGCCCTTGGAGTGTGAAGCCTGCTGTTTCTGGTCTGAGGAGCTGACAGTCTCTGCTGTTTCTGGCGTACTCCCTACAGCAGTTGTCTCCCCTTCCTCCTCTTCTGCTTCCCTCTGTAACTCGAAGTCACTCTCCCCATCAGACAAGTCCTCATCCTCCTTCACATCTTCTCCCACATACTCAGCCTCTACGTGAATCTTCCTCAGGTTCTGTTTCACTTTGGGTTTCTCACTCACAGGTTCAGACGGTGTCTTCTGCGCTGGCTTGTCAGAAGTCTCCTCTACAGCACCATCACCCTGGCACAAAAACATGGGAATCAAAGACTGGTTGTTTGCAACATGAATTTTATTATATTGAAACATAAACATGTACTGATTACTTGTCAGCTCATAAACTGAAATCTTTATCATATGGATTTGCATCCCGGGCACATGAGGCAGAAATTTAGCCCTTTCACCTAAAAAATCTTGTATTTATTCGCCCTTCCTCTGCAAATCTATCTACTACTATTAGAATTGACAAGAAAAGTGGAAAAACACTGTAAACCACAGGAAAAAATTTCACAGCTGATTGGTTAACCTGCTCACATCACTTATGCAATGGCAACTGATTTCATGAGCAGAGGCAAGCATAAACCACTGGCCTTTGGCAAATAACTGATGAGCTTTCTCATGTGAATTTCATGGCTCTGTCTCCCACATCTGAGACAAAATTAACCAGTGGAATGTACAATCAATTATCACCTAATTATGACATTAAAAATCATTGGATTAAGTAATCTTAAAATTGTACCCCTCTGGAGTTGTTAAAGATATTTTCATACAGAGGGATTTGGTCATCCTCAACAGCAAACCAAAATAATTACTGTATCAACCATCAGCTCACCCTTAACACACTGTGAACATGTACACCTGTTTCGACTATGAGAAAAGCTTTCTATATGGGGCGAGTTCAAAGCACTGATTTATTTTGGGACATTTTTTTTTTTGACTGTTGTGACACATTCAATCAACTGACCTCACTGCCTGGGGGTTTGGTGAAGTACGGAATCTTCCCTCTCACAAAGTCATTTAGCACCATTTTGGCTACTGTTGATATATCAGGCTCTCCCCCCTGCAAAAAAGTGGGATTTCCCCCAAAAAGAATATCACCAGTTAACATTTTTAAAATTACTCTACTCCTCACATTTACAAACCAGTAAATTACATTAATTTATTTCTTGATTGATTTGATTGGTGTTTAATGACATACTCAAGAATATTTCACTTATACAATGGAGGAAACCGGGCAGAGCCCAGTGGAAACCCACGACCATCCGCATGTTGCTGGCAGACCTTCACACATATGGCCGGAGAGGAAGCCAGCATGAACTGGATTGGCATGAAGTCTCAACGATCGTACTGGTAAGAGGCACCTAGGTCATTACACCACATTTGTGCACCAAGCCCCTCTATCACAATAAAATATAAATAATGAGCACACACCTACACCCCAAGTATATATATACACTGACTGTTTACATCAGAGGGCTATGTATTTGATTTTTGTGACACACCAGCTCCACAATGCTTTAGACTCCTATTCCTTACTGACTGGGTTCTGTCTTCAAATCCAGAGCCATGCTCCATAAGTAATCAAAGGCTATGTTGAGTTTATCTACCATCACAACATACATCTCTGACATGTGTTGCCAAGGTTGTTACATGTCACTTTCATAGCCTTTGATCCCTATGGGAACCTTTCATTTAATATGCTGTTTTCGAGTTAAGTCATTAGAGTGACGCACCTTTGCAAAATCACGTAGCCGTTATGTAGCACAGAGGGGTGACTTGCCCACATGGCAGCTTATGTGTTTAAACGAATGTACAGTCAGAATTTCATTTCTGATGCCTAAAATGATGTCCAGCATCACTGGAGAACATATTTCGGAAGCTTCATTTCCTTGTTTTTGATCAGTTTTCAATGTTTTGTTTTCCAGCTCATGTTAAGTTGTGCAGATCGACCCTACAGTGCCGTAAAGCGAGCATGTTACATCACAAAGGGACATTACTCTGTTGTCATAAAATGAAATTTCGAACGCTGAGTATTCTGTCTAGTCCATAAACCTGACAGCGATCACAGAATTGAAATATTCAGGTACAAAATAACAATCACATAAATAATAATCAATAAATGCATTTTTATCAAATAATCCGTAATAACTCTCTGAGTGGGTCTCAAATAAGTTCTTGAGATATTCTCCACCACTGTCACAACAGTACGATACCTTCAGCAGTTTTCCAGACTTCCTCGCCACTTGCTCCAGGAAATCCTCATGGTTTTTCCAGTCCTGTACTTTGTATGTCCTTTTCACATATTCTGGTTTGATGCGGTCTAACATCGGGGCAACGTAGTCCTCAGGGGCTTTCACATACTCCACACGCACCTGACAAACAGACAAACAGACATGTCATCCTTACAACTAGACCCAGGCCATTATCTTCACCCATCCCCATCATATGGCCTAGACAATGCATATCTTCTATCAAGTAGTTAGTGGATTTTGAACAAGAGCAATATCATGTGGTTTATGTAAGTGCCACTTAACCCAATTATTATGTCTTCAACATGGTGATGGTGGTGGGACGGGGGATGTAATTACCTTATCAACTTTATGTACGCATGTAAGTCCCCCAAAAAACATTTTTCGCTTGGGTGTGACCCCTCACAGTCCTTTGGCCTGTACTACTCAAAAAATACTTCACCTCCTGCACTTCAGAAATATTCACAAGGAGGCGAATTTTCTTTCACCAATTTATGGTTTACTTACTTGAAATATTGACATGAAATATTACAGCAGACAACAACGATGTGCCGAAATATCAAAGCAGAAACTCTAAATAAACAATAATCCAGTAAACCCCAAAATACTGAAATTTTTCATGGGAATTTCTCTGTCACACAATGACATATTATAAAAACATCAGTCACTCTGCACAAATGTTCTTGTTTAGGAAAGTTATTGCATGTCCATTTCCACTCACACTTTTCTCTGGTGAAAAGTGAAGCATAAGCAGTGTCCTAATCAGACACACTGAAATTGATAGCTCTCCAAGTAAGGTGTGTTAGACATCAAATGATAGCCTATGTACAACGGACCAATCAGAATCACAGCAAACTACTGTTAAGGCTTAATAAGAACAGAATTGGACAGTTGGAGACAGTTCATTAACAGAATGGCTTACCACTCCTTTGAGGACACAATCTGTGGGTGTGGAAGCCGTGGGGTACACCACCCCGGGGCAATCCACCAGGTAAATGCGCTTCATTAATGTCACATACTGCCACACCTGAAGACACAAAACCTTTGTAAATGTCATCATGCAAGAACAGGTTTTCAAAGCAGCTTAGCAGCTGCATGACCTACTAGTTTCAGATTCCTCCGATACTATATCTACATGTATGCAACAGCCCTGCAGCCAGGTATTCTGTTTGAAAGTTCACTTGCATACCACCACCTATATTTTTCAGCTTAGAATCTCAGTTATACAACTGTAATGCAAGGCATAACATCTTTTAACTTTTCATACCGAGTTGTTCAAAAGCAGTCCTTCAGGGCCAATCATAGCATTACCAGTGGTTTTACCACACAGTTTCATGTACCTGGTATATTACAGGGGATTTAAGTGTGATCACCAGGAAGTTTTACAAATCACATATCAGCCTCGAGGTACTGTTAACTACTAGGAGCCCTACACAAATTAAGACTGACTGATTGACTCATCAGTGCTTAAGGCCATGAATTTCTCAGCTTTTTGGTGGCTGTCAGATTTGTGGACGGTCAGATTTACTATAACAGAGTGACAAGAGAAACCTTCGTGAAATTACCTTTTATCTCTGCATTTCTATGAATTAAGACTCCGGCACCTCTCTTTTAAAAGCTGGACAACTGACAACTTCTCACCTTTGTTTCGCCAGCTATTGGTGCCACGTTACACACCTTCTTGGAGCGGAGAGCGTTGATTATGGAGCTTTTACCTGTGTTAGGGTAGCCTATAAACCCCACGCTGATCTGCTTGTGATCCTGATGGAGCTGTTAACACAGAAAGCAATCTACAGACACGTGGCTCTATTAAAAGTCATTTATCTTTGAGACATATGGTAGTCACGTGCTGAGTCATACACTACATGTCGCTATTAAAACATCCCGAGACTCTCATACTAGGGAGTTTTCGTGACAGTTAAACGTTCAACTTACATTTGTATTGTATTCAGCAACATTTGATACTTTTCGCAAATTTAACTTTAAACAACTTTCCTCATACCAGTACATAGAAAAAACAACCCACAATACGTGGTATTAAGGTAGAGGTATTCTAATAATGTCATTAAGATCCACAATGAAAAAAAAAAACCACAGAATACAATTGAGATTTTCAAATGCATTCCATATCCCTTAAAGATTTGATAATAAGGGCAATGGAAGGAAAAAAAAAAGACAGATTCATTCACACAAGTAAATCCACTGCTCCCTACCATAAATGGAAGTTTTCCTGTCCCATTAAAAAGGCTACAAAACTCTTCCCTTACAATGTTATCTGTAATACTTTCAATTCTGGACATTTTCTCTTGATCTCACCTTCCCAAACTGCCGTAACAGATTGATGAGAGCTCCTTTCCCAAACGGGTTGGTCAGGCTGGCATGGAATGCCATAGTAGGCTGCTCTTTTGATAATATAGCTACCCATTTTTTCTGAAATAACACAAACATAGCAACCATAAATTTAAGTACTGACACATGATGAGAATGAGTCTATATTTTTGTCCATCAATTATTTATTTAAGTGCTCATTTTTGAGTATGTTTTTATGTCTCAAAATTACCCCTCTATTTTATGCATGTTTTCTTCAGTGACTGGAAATTTCTGTTCACAGTAGCCATAACACCTTAATGGGACCATCTTAGCTCTGCCCCATCCCATCAGACTATCAGTACCACCACCAAAACAGCTATCATCTGCTAGCTCCTTTGTTTTCGGACTGACTGATGGGACCAGGAACTGTAGCTTATAGCCATGTCTACGCCCCATGATCAATTTTCTTTTATGTACTCTCCATTGTTTGTACATATCCCAAACTGCATATCAAGAAATTAATACCACATTTCATGTATCCCTTACAGAGGGTGGCAAAGAAATTTCACCTACATGTAAGTGTATAGAGCATAATATCAAAATTAACATTACATTACATCCCATATTTACAGCCTCAGCCCATCCCACGTTTACAGCCTTGGCCCCCCATCCTATGATGACAGTCTTACCCCATCCCATGTTTACAGCTTCAGCCCATCCCATGATAACAGCCATAACCCATCCCATGTTTACAGCCTTAGCCCATCTCGTGTTTACAGCCTTACCCCATCCCATATTTACAGCCTTAACCCATCCCATGTTTACAGCCTTTATCCATCCCATGTTTACAGCCTTAACCCATCCCATGTTTACAGCCTTAACCCATCCCACCCATCCCATGTTTACAGCCTTAACCCATCCCACCCATCCCATGTTTACACCCTTAACCCATCCCATGTTTACAGCCTTAGCCCACCCTGTGTTTACAGCCTTATCTGATCCCGTGTTTACAGCCTTAGCCGATCCTGTGCTTACAGCCTTAGCCCATCCCATGTTTACATGGCCTTTGCATGTCATCTGTTTCAACTGAAACAACTACACGTATATATTTACAGGTGTACTGACCGTGACCCAGACTGGAATCAAATCCACCTTGTTGAGGACAAAGATCAGGTGTTTGTGCGGCTTCTCCTTCCTCAAGTATTCCTCCACCTGGTAACACCTAGTCCCCAGAGGATCGCGGGCATCCAACACCTGGACCACCACATCTGCTGAGTCGATTACCTGAGAAAACATAATAGTTAAATGGATCAGTAATCACACCTGGTGCCCAGAGTATGACAGGCATTCAACACCTACACCACAATGTCTGCAGAGTCAGACCTGACAAAACATAATGGTTATATGCATCTGTCATCAGTAACTAAAACTGACTGAAGTTTTATGCCATCTTCAAAGTGTTTTATTTCTATGATGTTATTTTAAGTGGAGGGCAGGGAGAGCCATAATACCTTACCGGGTACTTAAGAAAAACATGACATACATGAAAGGTGGTTGCGGTAAGCAGGACAAGGTATAAAGGCTACACAGAGCTGGAATAGAATGTTCCACCTATATGTTCAAAAGTTGGTGATCTGAAATGAGGCAGTTTGGGTTGCCCAGCCAGCTTTTCCTGCTGGAGACAGCTGGTGTGTGATGTGATCACCAGTGCCTCGGCTTAAACCAAACCTTCCCACCTCAAGCATCAGTCCAGTCTGCTAAGAGAGCTAGGATCCCATTGGAGACAGCTGGTGTGTGATGTAAGCACCAATGCCTCGGCTTAAACCAAACCTTCCCATCTCAAGCATCAGTCCAGTCTGCTAAGCCAGCTAGGATCCCACTGGAGACAGCTGGTGTGTGATGTGATCACCAGTGCCTCGGCTTAAACCAAACCTTCCCATCTCAAGCATCAGTCCAGTCTGCTAAGCCAGCTAGGATCCCACTGGAGACAGCTGGTGTGTGATGTGATCACCAGTGCCTCGGCTTAAACCAAACCTTCCCATCTCAAGCATCAGTCCAGTCTGCTAAGCCAGCTAGGATCCCACTGGAGACAGCTGGTGTGTGATGTGATCACCAGTGCCTCGGCTTAAACCAAACCTTCCCATCTCAAGCATCAGTCCAGTCTGCTAAGCCAGCTAGAGTCCCACTGGAGACAGCTGGTGTGTGATGTGATCACCAGTGCCTCGGCTTGAATTAAACCTTCCCTGTCTCCAGACCAAATCCATCCAAAGACAAATCATACATGACTGACATACCTTGTAAAGCTCATTCCAGACGCGTTTCGATTGGCCAGCCTTAAACACGACCTCCAACGGCTCGTCTTTCATGTCTTCCGCCTCTGTTACCAGGTCACCATCTTTGTTTGCGTCATACTTGGAGTTTGTGGCTTCCACTCCTGCTAGCAGGCTCTGTCACAGTATCAGAGCAGTTTAGTTCTGACACCACAAAATACGTCCTGAACGGAATGCTGCCTTACAAGTGATAAACAGCTTGGTGAACACATTTCATAAAGGCTATGCTCTATACTGTACTTTACAATGAGGTACCGATGGACTTTCTTTTCACAAAAGGTGGCACAGTGAATTAGAATTTTCATCTCCTGAATCTTTTGCTGCGATATACGAAACATGTTGCGCACTGCAGTTTCCTCTGTGACGAAATATGTCCCACTTCTGACATTGTCAGAATTCTGCAAGTCTCCCATTGTTCTAAGAGCTGGGTTCACATGCTTCATATGTGCTTTGGATTTTTAGGTGTCTAAAATTTAGTGGCCACCATCTTCAAATTAATGCTAAATATACTTAATCAACTCCAAATATGATCCACTAACGTGACATAATACGTCCCACTTCAGGTTTTGTCGGTATCCCATTTACAATTACTGCCATACAAATATGGCATTATGGCACTATGCATTATGGGATTTGAAGTATTGCAAACAGTTCATCAGAACATTACATCAAATGCAGGGGAAATCTACAGGTGTGTAATTAACCTATCTTGTTTCGTATTTCTTGAAAACCGCATGATGTTAATGTGGAAATGGTAGTTACCATCAAACAAGAATTGCTTTACCACACTTGATCAGTGACACTGAGATGGCGATGTTACACACAGCTTGCCTATCTGTATAAGAGAGAAAAGATGTGAAATATGCCTACCTCCATGTCAGCCACCTTCATGTTGGGTCTCTTCCTGATAGACTTTTTACCAAATGTGGACTCAAAACTCTCTGTGTCAAGGAGATGGACTCTAGCATGCTGAAACGTGAGAAAAACTACAACAGTCACACATACCAGTACATTATCATCTACTCTTGTGTGCCTTTATTTCTTTCACTGATGTGTAACATTGTATGCCATAACATTTTACCCACACAATGGTAGTCACTTTTACAGCTAGAGGAGGGCAGAGTGCCTGAAGTAGCCCAGGGGCATTTGGTTTGACTGATTGGTGTTTTTTACGCCATACTCAAGAATATTTCACTTATAAGACAGCAACCAGCATCATGGTTGGAGGACACAGGGCAGAGCCTGCGGGGGAAATCGATGATCATTGGCTGTTGCATGCGGACCTTTCGTTGACCGGAGAGGAAGCCAGCTTGAGCTGGGCTTGAACTCAGGAAGACTGTATGGGTGAGAGGCACATGGGTAATTACACTGCACTAGCATGCTACCCCCTCGGCCACATAGCCCCCCCCCCCCAGCCCAACATCCTCCAGGGGCATCTGACAACTTTTCCCAGGTGTGATATGTGTCATGTTGCTGAAAGGCATGTGATTTCTCACAAGTTTGCAGAAAGACCACTAACCTTGGCCGTCTCGTTGAGCAATGTGACAGGGAGCTGTGTCTGCCTCATCACCACCTTGTATGGGTCCCGCATCACTTTACCCAGCTCTTCCTGGAACGTCTGCAGAGCATTCTGGGTAACTACTCGCGTGTTTCCTGGAACAGATCATCAAGGTATGGTGAAATCAGATCATGAGTAAACCACTAATGATGTAACCTACTAATGATAGGCCTGAGTGGAATGTTGTAGGAGTATAGCTTTCAACAAATTCAGCCTTTCTAAAATAGGTCACAAAACTGACCTGGTTAGAAAAAGTTTTAGAGCAAGATAGGAGCTCATACTAAACATTTCAATCAGGGCTTCTGATTGTCTCCTCATTTATGTTAGCTTTGTACGCTCATCAGTTCACCGCGAACATGAGCAACATTTCCCAATTTCTTCAGTTGAAACTATACCGTAACCTTTACTTATTTATTTATGAATTTTATTGTTGTTTAAAGCCACACTTTCACTTTTCATCCATTTTTGTGGATGTATGAAGTCGGAGTGCCAGGTGTAAACCACAGTATATTTATGGCAAACTTTCCCACCAGCTATGTGCAAATACTGGTGGAAGACAACTGGTCTTCAATGAACATGATACACAGAACAGTGAGAGCAGGGAAACCCACTGTCGACGGCCAGTATCAAACCCGTACCTTGAATGTGCTTGCAATGTTAACACAAGATACCTTGTCACACTGACACATCAATTGTTGCACATGGCCTTACCGAACCAGCGTCTGTTTGGCTCCACGCGAGCAACACTTCCTGAGGGCAGGCGAGACTGGTATGGGGCTGGCTGTACAATTTTACCTCGTTTGTCCCTGAACAGACAAATAAAAAAAAAACAACAATGAATTAACAGCTTTATACAAGCTTCAGTTATTGTCATATTTCAGATCCTTGTGCTGCCTCACTGCAACATCCAATCTGAGACAACAGCTGTGACACCTCGTCCGCCCACAGTATACCTGTTCATGTATTTAGGCAACATTTAGCTGATGCTGTGTTTGGCTCCAGCACTTGTAAAAGCCCATGTAGTAATGTGACAAATAAAACAGGAGCATTTTACCACAAATTATGATGTCTGGAGACTCTAGAAATCAACTATAATTCTACATGTGCTAGAAATAGCATATTAATGCACAGGCAACAGTGAAGACTAAACAGAAACTGTAACCCAAGAGACAGGATACCAACACAAATAATTCTTTGTTTTTTTCTTTTTTTTTTCTCTTCTTTTCAGTGTTGTAATTTTCTATGATGATGCAATTACGTTCACCGGCAAAATGTTGTGTTAGAAAAAAAGCTATGCAGCAGAAAAATACTGCTCTCGACTCAACAGAACCTGGCCTTACACTGTAACATAGTCTCTGTCGCCTTCCATCTGAACATTTGTTGAATGTTAATCAAAGAACTCGCTGGTATCATTTCTGGAGTCTTCTGGTTTGATCTAGAACCAGGCTGCTCTCATAACTTTTCTTAAATACATCTATTAACACAGGTAAATAATAAAAACAGGGGACAACATGAACTGAGCTGCATGCAGTGTGATTTGGTGAAAATTTCATTAAATTCTTCCATGTTATGACTGATTTTATCAGCATATATGCCTTCTTCATCAAATAAATACTAATGGTGAAGCCCTTATGTTGATCGACAAGAGAAAAAGGTAACTCCATGTACATATATCTTCAAGAGTTGCTCATATATGATGCGTAATGTCAGGGTGGGTAGAAAGACTTGCTTTCATATCATACGGGATGAAAATAAATTAACCTTTTTGGTCCGAAATTCCTGTACATCTGCAGTCGACGGATGGTGGATTTGTCCCTCATACTGCTGTCTCCCTCGCCTTTCACTCGGTCTGTGACATGAAGTAAAACGATGGTGAACTTTAAACATGCAATGAATTCCAGGGCAAAGTTTGCAGAGCTAGAATGAAATTTGAATTCCAATCATGCATTTGTTGTCATGCTGTCATGTTGTCATGCTGTCATGCTGTCATGTTGTATTATAGATTGTTTCTAACTTAGAACAAGAGATATACACTTTACATTTATGGCCATTTAGTGGTAGACGAAAATGGAATTGTTCATATTTAAGATAATGACACATTACCCCCAGCTCAGGAATGACTATTTATTTTTATTTACTTGACCTGTGTTTAACTCCGCACGAGGGAACTTTTCACTTATAAGATGGTCAGGATTATGAGATGAGGTAGTAAACCTGTAGTAAACCACTGACCTTCGCTTGCTATAATGGTGTAGCTTTAATATAACTGATTCCATGTACCATCTTGAAACAGTAATGCAATGATTTATTTATTTATCTGATTGGTGTATTACACCGTACTCAAGAATATTTCACTTATACGACGGCGGCCAGCATTATGGTGGGAGAAAACCGGGCAGAGCCCGGTGGAAACCCATGATCATCCACAAGTTGCTGGGGACCTTCCCATGTACGAACGGAGAGAAAGCCAGCATGAGCTGGACTTGAACTCACAGTGAATGCATTGGTCAGAGGCACAGGATCATAGCGCTGCACTGGCACGCTAACCCCCGCTTCAACAGAGGCCCCAGTGATGCAATAAGGTACATGTCCTGCTCATACAGTACACAAACAACAGCACATTTCCTAGGTTAAAGAATCATTATCCTCAGCAGTCACACACACAATTCAGCAAATTCTGTGCCCTTAAAATGAATTATTGCGACACCTGAAACTATGCAAAGACTAAAGGATCGTTTCAAGTTGAAAGCTTGAATTGTAAATCAAAGTTTACAATGCTGAAGCATAACCTTAAAACATGTGTTTCTGTTTATGTACCAGATGTAAGTATGCATTCTTTGCCTGTACATCATAACGATACTCAATAATTTTTCAGTTATTTGATGACGAGGAGTCACTGGAATGTACAATATATATACATGTGTCTCCCTGCAGCAGAGTGAGACCATGCCACCAGAGTGCTGCCACCACTGCAAGATCTTGCCTACGACAGCGTACATCTCACCTCACACAGTCACATAAGTCTCATTCGTATTTCAGGCCACGCAATACAACATTCTTCACAACAGAGCAACGACAGTCAAATTAGCCCCCTGTCACGGATAAGTGCCCGTCAGCAGCCTCTGAAGTTTGAGGCTGAAACTGCTTTCTGTGGATAATAAAGCAGCAGGTCTTTAAAGTAACACTCTCTACTTAGTATTTCCAGTTTAACCTACTGTTTTGCTATGAACTGCTGTGAACGGGAGGCTATTAGCATTACCGAGTTTTCATAATATGGATATTAAATATGGTAAGTTGGCAGCCTCTAAGTTAAGTGATACACCCTTTACCAAATTTAGCACCCAGCTCTCGGCGTACCTCGGCACATCATGAGATACCTCGAGATTCTCACTAAAAAAAAATGGCGGCCATCTGAAATGCGAATGTTGCTTAATCTGCTGACACCAAGCCTACCAGTTCTGTTTCTTTGCTCTATCCTCTCAGTGAAGAGTGCCAAGCAAGAGAGCAAACAAGTGCCATTTTTAAAGCATTTTGGTATGACCGACCCGGAATTAATCCCAGACCTCAAGACCCTGAGGCAGATGCTCCAGCCAATAGGCCACTGTGGCAGTTAACATACCATATGACCGGTTCTACACATACTTACTGATGCACCAATCAACACTTTGATCTGGCTTATATGTTCTCTTTAAACCAGACTGTCAGATTATTGAGTATCCATCAGTTCATATGTTGATGAGCCACATTTTTATTTATTCCACCCATCTTTTGTGTATCGTTCAAAATATCTGACTCATACAATATTGCCATACATATGGCTAGGAAACTTGTTGAAGCACGAAAGCAAGAATGCTTGCAATGGCAATCGAACATGCAACCAGGTGCAGTTGTCACTATGTCGCTGACCCGCTTTTCCGATGTTCATCTAGAAAAGCACATTCTTCGGCCGTAGTAAGGATGAGGGTGATACCACGTGGTAGGGTAACATCAATTCACTGAAAAATGTCCTTGTTTTCTCAATGAATATCGGGTCAGCGACGAACAAAAGCTCAACCTATTCTTTACAAATTCCCATTCTCCAATGAATTGAGGTCACCCTACCATGTGATACCATCCTCATTTTCACTATAGCATTCTTGCACTATTGACAGCTGACACACACATTAGGCCCTACTAGTTAGTGACGACACTCTCGAGAACATCATGATGTTAGCCAGACACTAGTCTAGGGCTACGTGCACACGCTGATGTGGCAAATTCCTGCCATTTTTCACACCACATACCTGGATTCATGCTATGATTCGCTTTGTTGATGCCCTCTCGGGCCTTTTTCGTCTTGACTTTCACCATTTTTCTGACGACCAAACACCCAATCTATAGACTACCAATTAAAACCAGGCGACTGTTTCAAGCCCATCAAAGCTCAACCACGTTTTCCTGACACGAAGTTTAACATTGCACATGCTTTCACGAGGAAGCGAAAAAGCTGGACGCTGGTTGGATAGAAAGAGCTAACCCTGGGTTGATAGGATGTCACCAGAGATAATCCATAGTGTTCGCGGATTGGTTAAACTTGATAAATGTCAGCGCAGTGATTGGCTCAGCCGACGTACATTTTACAATCTGACACCTTGCAGCGATCCCGCCAGTGTTCAAGAACTTCGGATACTTGTCTACTCTATGTAAAGGATGGCGATGAAAAGAAAATTTTCTGTTTCCAGGTTGCGGAACGTACTAAAGCAGAACAACAGATCTCTCAAATTTGCAGAGCCAAAAGTTTCCTACCTGGTAAACTATGTTCATTATTGTGGTAGTGACATTACAGTGTGTGTTGTTGTTGTTCAAGATGTCACGAAAACTTGCTTAGGACCGTAAGGGTAATGGGACTTGATTGCTTGTTTTCACGTCATGACAATGTGTCAGGAGGATGCGGGCGGGGGTCCCAGTTTTCATTCTTCATTATTTATCGGCCCGGGTGTATTTATAGACAAGGCTTTCAATTGTAATGTATTCTTGACTATGGCGTAAAACACCAATCAAATAAATAAATATATAAATTTTAATTATAATGCTACAAAGAAGGATGGTCAAAATCAAGAATTTACCACTTACAACGAAGTAGAACTATTTGACGTATTAATTGTAATAATATACAATATAGTCTATTATATGGTAGTCCGAGATTATAACCATAGCATTTATAGGGGTAACATTATCTGGCAGAATACTGAATAGGTTCAGTTTATAAGCATTGAGACTGCTTTTATAATTTCTGTATTTGGACTTTTATATGCCTTGAATTGGTAAAGTAGGTGAGCATGCTGTAGGCTTAAGCAAATGCTGTAGGCTTAAGTAAAAGAAGACAAATTGGGTTGGAAAATAGCAGTGTTTTGGGTTTTTTTGTTTTTTTTTTACTTTTTGGCGAAATGCATAAACACATGAATATTCAACTTTAGGGCAGCCACGGCCCGGTTTTCAAACTGTCAGTGATGAACATGCATGTTATGTCACTATTGTTCCAGAATGTCAACAGGATGGTAAATACATTGGTTACATGTATTCAATCTTTCCGTGATGTCCTGATGTCACAATTGCTTTCACCCACAATGGAATGAAATGTGCTTAAGCATCTATTTTGCACAAAGTTTGCAAGTGGCATTTTGCTCTCAAATATGGTAATACTCATTACTTTCATAGTTCAGGTCAAAATGGAATGTTATGGAAAATTATTTATAGCTTAAAAACTAAAAATCACAAGATACTGAGGGTGACATTTTCTGAGACTGCTGCAAAAAAATACAAAAGGTTCAGCTCGAATTGATTGAGCTGAAAATTTGCGATAATTCACCTGTATAGTCTCTTTAATCAAACAGCAGATGTTCAGTTCTGGATTTGCTATTGTGTTTTAGATATTCCTGGACTATATGCTATTCCTACAGAGGTTGGCTTCCGAAGCTAGAAATGTGCAGCGACAAGAGAAGGCAAAGAGGCTTCAACCAGCACATGTCGTTAAAGCCAAGAAGGTATTACCCGTATTTCTGTTAATGAATGAATGAATGAATGATTGATTATGGCTTTACACCACATTGGCAGTTTTTCAGCCATAGAGTAGCAGATTAATTAATGATGACAACATCCTTGGTTTCATATTTCAGAAATTAGGCCAGTTTATCTGAACTGGTCTTTGAGTTGCTTAATGCGATTCTTCAGGAAATATAAAATGCCGCATATAAGAATCGTACTGTTTTGGATCAATTTATTTAGCTCACAGGTTTTTTGTAATCATTTGGCATGTTAAAGGCTATTTATGTGCTATACTGGGATCATGATTAAGAATATTCATTAACTCAGAAAATTGTAAATGAATGATAAATTTGACACCTGCTAATGATACCTGAAAATTAAATTGTCACCAAGCATGACATGCTGGATCAATATTTAAGAACCCATTAAGAAGCAAGCCGTGTATGTATATGTTAAAGTGACACATTGGCAAATTTTAATGTTCATTAATAAACTGGATGCCATTCTCGAATTGCAATGAGTTTGCAGGCTCCAGTCCACCTCAAGGTTTGGATGCATCTTGAAGTCAGGAGAGGGGCCTCCATGGCCAAGTGGTTATTGTGCTGGATGGGTCCTTAAATGTGTAGGAATTTGTTAGTGTGCCACTGCAGCAGATAAATGCATGGCTAGTTTCTTGATGGGTTCTTCAGTATTGACCCAGAACAAGAAGCATCTCAGTAATGCCTTCACTGTGAGATCAAGTTCAGCGTTGGCTGGCTTCCTCTTCCTTGGTTGTACTGGGGAAGGCCCTTGGGCGACCTGTAGATGGTTTACATTGTGGATTTCTGCAGGGCCCTGCCGGGTTTCCTCCCACCATAATTCTGGTTGTCTTTGCATAAGTGTATTCTTGAGTGTGGTGTAAAAAACTAAATAAATAGTCAGGAGATTAGTCAGGTACCTGTTTCACTGTGGGCTCTCCAGCTTACCCATAACCTGTCTTCCATTCCATAAGTAAAAGTTTTTGTAATAACAGCATTAAACAATCGTTTGTCTTACAGAGAAATTTCTTTCGTTTCCTGTATACATTAAACTTTACTGATTCATTTTACTTTCAGAAAGTGATCGGCATGTGTCGGGGATAAGGAGACAGAAGAACAAAGTAAATGGCAGGCAGATGTAGCTTGGCGAAGTCAACGGATAATATACCAGAAGTATGTAGCCTTGTAATGCCCCTAAGTCAACATGTTTGGAGAGGATCCTTCTTCACACAAAGTGAAACTGAAACAAACTCTGTATTGCTGTTCCATGTAATGACTGCATCAGTGGAGGTTCTAGACAGTACCCTGTGTATGTGCCAAATGATGGGCCTAGGACATGTCAAAATTCTGTGGCGTAGTATATTTTGCCAATTTGCCCACTCTTAATCTCCATTGTTGGGTGAAGCTGTGCGACAGCGTGAGGAAACCCATAAACATGGAAGGAGTTTTCCAGACTTTTGCATGGATGAGTCCTTGATCGACTGGTCCATGGACATGGATTGTGGCGCTGCTAGCCACTGGGTCAGGTCATCAAACAGTACATAATATGGTTTTAACACTTGAAAGTTAGCAGCCAGAGGCTTTGAATTGTGAATTTTTTTTATTTTTCTTCAGTGGCAGTCAGCGTTTTATGTATTGGCCCCCTCCAATGCTGCATTCAACTGCTTGATGTGATGATTTTTAAAACAAGTAATTTCTGTGAAGTAAAAGAACTTATTATTAACTTCCACAATTTTTTATGAAATTAATTACCCTTACTGGTGCATGTACAAGCTGTTATTATGAACAGTTGAACATAGAGAGCATGAGAGATACATAGAGAGATACCTCCACTGTGTTTAAGGGTTTAACACTGGGAATGTGGGAATGTTTGTTGTGTAACCCAACAGGCCAACACTGCTGAGCCTTGTGTCTTGCCGAATCTAGGTGTGAAGCACCAAAAATATAATCAGACGAGTGACATCTATGAACTATGATAAAGCTGATATTTCACTTTTATGTGAATTATATTTGTGATAAAACCAGTTCATATTCTGTTGTGGGTTGTCACTCATTACTCTCCAATACTCACAAACTGATTTTAGTTCCTTTTTTGAATTGTCAGTCAATATTTACCCAGTTTAAGCCACTTTCCTAATCCTAGACTTAACACTTTGCAATCATTCTTTACTGCATTAAAACTAAGTCATTCCTGTTTGATCATGTAAGCCTCCCATTGTTATGATCTTTGAACATGTCAGCGTTTCATTCAGTGTAGCACAGTGAGAATGTTTGCCAGCAGTGTGCAGATGGGTGCTGATATATTCTAGGCTCATCCAGGGTTTGCACCACGTTGCTGGCCAGCATCATGGAAGTGAAATATTCTTGAGTATGGCATAAAACAAATCAATACATAAATTGAACAAGTCACGGCTGTATTTCTGTTACAAATTCTATAAAAAAACACATATATATTGCCTAATATTAATGCCTTACTCAAGAATATACAGCCATTGATTTCATGTGTGTAGGGGTTCCAAGAAGAATCCAGATTTCAGCAGCTGTAAAACTTCTCCACGTCACACACATTTTCTGTGGTAGATAGAGAGTTCAGTGTGTGTGTGTACAATGTATGTTGCTTTACAAGCGCTGTTAATGCTTTATATAGTCACTGTCCAAGGTACAGACTATAGCAAGGTAGGGCAGTCTCAAAACTTTGCCGTATGAGGCTGGGATTGAAGGAAGACTTTGACCAGTTTGTTCTTGGAGACCATGTTATCCTCTGTATTGTAGGTTTCTGGGGTTTTTTATTTGTCATTTACATGCATATTTCTTGGGACAATTTAGAACATTTGTCAAAACAACTTGTCACCTATGATGCATATACACATGAAAACAGTAACATATAACATAACGCATGAGAATCATGGATTTATTAATAATTCAATTCCCTGGCTGGCACTACTTTTGTACATAATATAAAAATTAATTGTTCCTCTTAAAGTACACACATGTACAGTACACATAGGTAACAAAGTAAGAAAAAGAAATTTAAGCATGTGATCGAACATCAACATGGTCGCAGCCTTTCTTTATAATTCAATCAGTAAAGTGGTAAAAATAAAATAAAAGGTCTAAACGTATCTTCATGCAGTACGCTGCTCAATTATACAAAGGCATGGAAATCATACACTGTACACTGAGTAACAAATTTAACCCTCAAAACCTTGGATATGTATAAAAAGTTGTTCAAAAAAGTAGAAACCTAGCTGACTAACTTAAAAAGCAAACAATTTTTAGTTTTGACTTAATATATAAATGGTTCACGAATTTCAAACAAGTAACAAGGTTCTTACAACTTTTAAAGGCAAGTCTATGATTAAGAACACTGAAGGGGGCAAAAAATAAAAACAGTATATAAATCATACCAATGAACATAAATACATTGACTGGGGTATTCAGTTTGTAAAACCATACACCAAATGATCAATTATGCCCCTTTGTAAGAGTTGGTTAATGCATATAGATAAAAGGTACACTGTGACACAATAAAACAGCTTATATATGTATATATGCAACTTTCATTCCTAAAACCTTCCTGCTAACCTTTGTTCTCGTCAATCAACTGCTGCATAATTACTTTGCTACAGAACAATAACTTCATGTAAGCTGACAGGAATGACTATTCAAGGTAATACATGTATTTACACCTTGTATATTTGAGCAAAATCAGCAGATACAATCTATAGCATTATACAAAATAGAAATCTGACTGCAAAGGTGAACATACCTGGTGGGTAAATACAATGTCCAACTGAGTATATTAAAATCACTTTCAGACACCTTGTGTGGGAATCAAGATCACTTGGAATATTTAAAACACCCTGATTTTTCACAACAGGTCTAGACAAGACAAATCTAAATTTCTGGTGACGACTCACAGGAGCTACAGGTACAAGACTGTAACAATGGAAGGGTGATTCAGTGAGGGATCCTAGTTAATCACAGCATGAATCAGCAGGGTATTGACAGTGTACATGTTTAATATTGATATAATATCATTACAATGATAAATAACATTTCGAAAAATTCCAAGGATATTTTACTCGACTGTTTCTAATCCGGAATAGGTGTTCTCGTCCATGACAGTGACAGAAAAATATGAATTTATTCCCTTCATATCTGACTAGGTATCATCACAAAGCAGGTCAGAGTAATCCTACATGATATATCCTTGCAAAACCCTGTCAATTTGGAGTCATTTCAATTATGAATGCGTCCTGGACAGGTTTGCTCACATGCAAGCAACAACTGAAATACCCACAGTAAGTCTGTAGTTGTATCGGACTAAGATTCAGACAAATCTGCTTCAATCTGTTTCTTCTTTATATTAAATGTTAAAAGAACTCATAAGTCTGCTGTCTTGTTAGATGTGGTAGCATAGTCAAGCTCTGTACCTCATTTACTGATAATAAGCCAAACTGCTATATTTCACATATAGTTTGGTGTGGAAAAATGCACTTTTTAAAGAGTTCACAAGGAGTCAGCTGACCTGTGAAGCTGGATGACTCTGTTAGAATCAAGCAAAACATGTCACTAGAAAACTGCTAACTTCCGCTGAAAAACGATATAATGTGGCCAATGACATCTGAAAAGCAGAAGACTTTCAGAAAACATAATGGTAAGGGTTCTCTTTTCTTTTTCCAGGGCAGACGTACAACTGTACACATTACTCTTTAAAATTATTCTGAGGAGAAAAAAATATTTATATCTGTACAAAATGATACGGTGGAAAAGGTGCACTTTTTCTTTTTTTTTGTCTACAACTCGTCGTTCAGATGTTTTCCATAATTAGTCACCTGACTGCCCACCCAGAGATCATATTTATCAACGATTTCATCTGGTGAAAGGACACCATCTTGATTACTGTCTGTCTCTCCAATCAAATGCTCAGCTTCTTCCTTGGCAGCATATTTGTTATCTGGAAGTATCCATGGCAATGCCTCTTTTCTGTCCAATAAGCCATCCTCGTTTGTATCGTACACCTTGAAGTTTTCAGCTTGTGCTATTTTGTCCTCTTCCGTCAGGTCAACTGATGAAAAATAAGCAAAGAGTAAGTATTTCGATGAATTTAAACTAATCAATGTACTATTAATTTCTGAAGGGGCACAAATTTATTTCCAATATGACTCATAAAATCACAAAAGGATATTATACATGTAAATAATTTGATGCAATAACATATTGGCTCGCATATTACAGCGGTCTTGGGTCAATCACATCTAAACTACTGGAGCCAGATATATATCTAATCAAGGTTTGCTGGGAACATAGGATAATATCCCCCTTGAAAAATGCTAGTTTCAGCTTCAAACTTACATTAATATTTGATGACATTCATTTGAAATTTGAATAGTGCTCTGCAACTAGTGTGTTTATATAACCCTGAAGAATTCGAAATTATATTCCGATTTTCATGAAAAAACTTGATCCCAGAAATGTAGAGTGAACAAGGTGAAATCCAGAAATTCAGTATGATTAACACCTGACTAACAGGCTTTTAGTGTGAGTATTTCTTACACGGATAGGGGCCTCCATGGCTATCGCAGCACACTGACCTGAAGCCTCCCACCAATGCGGTCGCTGTGAGTTCAAGACCATGCTAGCTTCCTCTCCAGCCGTACGTGGGAAGGTCTGCCAGCAACCTGCGGATGGTCTTGGGTTTCCTCCCACCATAATGCCGTCATATAAGTGAAATATTCTTGAGTACGGCGTAAAACACCAATGAAATCAAATAAATAAATCTCACGCGGATATATACCTACAGCTGGCTTGTAAAATCTGCACGAGATTCTACTTACGATCTCCGCTGAACTCTGACTGACTGATGGTGCCATCCTTGTTTTTATCCAGCTCCTTCATAGAGCGGTCCATCTCCACGTCAAGCATGTGATCAAAGTCATACGGGTACTCAAAAGCCACAAACTCATGACTGTCCAGATAGCCATCTTTGTTCAAGTCGGCAGCATTGAACTTCAGCTTGTCATCATCTTTCATCTGAAACGGAACATCTAATGACCTGAACGTACTGAGACATTTGGGTTTCTAACTCAAATATATGTACTGCATTTCACCTAGAGTTTAGCTTTTTTCCATCGACACAGTTTTATTGATTCATCCACCCCATATAGGGCCACAAAAGACTTTCTTTAAGTTTGATTCATTTCATATCAGAAAGAAGTGCTGGCATCAAAAATTTTGCAGGCCTTCACATGCTTCTGAAATTGCATTAATACAAGCCAAACTTAATACAGGTGAAATACAGTGAATGACATAATTGGTATGATTAAATCAGTGCAAGAAACTCCTACCTGTCTCTCAGAGAAATAAAAGAGATACAACCACAGAACATGGAACCTTATTCTTTTCAAAAGGGGTTAAAACCATGCTCAAGAATGTATAAAGAGAGCAGGTTTTAGAAACAGAGCAGTGCCTGGTGGAAACCACTTACCTGTGCCCAGGCACCTGACAAACCTCCTAGCTTAAAGCTTTGGCGTGCAATCTGAATCAAGTTAGGGATTCAACCACAAAACCTGCACTGGTTAAAGGCCAACCAACTCTGGAGTGAAACCAAGTGACCTATGAAATCACATCACGGTGGGTGTTAACCAAGCAGTGAATGACAAATAACTGGTAGCTCACATCCAGGAAGGCCTCTGTTTCCTCGTTCCTTTCCATGGTGTCTATTTCCTCTTCGCCCATCCCGTACACCTTATCCAAATACTCCAGCCATCCCAGCTTCCCATCTTTGTCCGTGTCGTACTCCAGGAAACGAGCCTCTGCCTCCTCAACGTCCAGTTGTCTGCAAGGAGCCAAACCAACTAATCACAGGTAAATGTGCCAATCATGTCACCAACAATACACCAACTAATCCAGAGTCTCTTCGACCAGTAGAGCTAAAAACTAAATAAACACCATCTATATCACCAGCTATAGTAAAAGACTGGTCAGATAGGTACAGAGCATTTATGATAAATTTTGATTGCTTTCGTTTAACACTGACGGTGGCATTGACGAATGTGAATTAGAATTAGATACAAGTACGTAACCATGGTAACCTGCAGAGTTAGCAGAAATAACTCTTGACTCAGTGGAATCTCCTGTTTTGCATCCATCATTTCATTACTTAAGCTTCAGAAAGAAAAGGTCTGGGTCTGCTAAGCAAGACAGAAACTGTTTCCTGTGTTATGCGTTAACTCTTGGCTGTGCTGGGAGCCTGGTCAATACATGGTTATCTGCCCTTGAATGTGTCTAAAACGCATGTGTTTCTGGCCAACTTTTTGTCTACCACAGCGTTTGTTTCAACAACAATGTACCGTATTTATGCTTGCAACTGCCATCATATTACTACCAAAATATCATCATTTCTATCTAGAAAATAACTTTCAACAATATTAGATACGCCCTTGGTTGTGGCTGGTGAAATAAATTAGGGATTGCAAAAACACTGATATCCTGTATCAAACTGCCTGGGTGAAATTTGTATAGTAGAATACCTGTCAGACACTGTGCACACATCATTTAAAGTTTGAACTGTTTTTGTTCCTACACTTGCTGGCAGGGCTACACCAAGCTGATGTTCTGTCACTGCAGAGAGTACCTTCTCACAGCAAAAAGTCAACTGGGGTACTTTATATATACATTAGTATATCTGTAGGAGTGGAGAATCCAGACTTCAAGCTGAGCTTTATAGATGCCACCCTAGCTGTATTATATATATACCTGAAAGAGTGGAGAATCCAGACTTCTAGGTGAGCTTTATAGATGCCACCCTAGCTGTACTATATATATACCTGAAAGAGTGGAGAATCCAGACTTCAAGCTGAGCTTTATAGATGCCACCCTAGCTGTATTATATACATACCTGAAAGAGTGGAGAATCCAGACTTCAAGCTCAGAGCGCGATATTATCCCGTCCTCATTCTGGTCCATCTTCAGGAGGAGTTTTCTCAGCCGAGCCTGCGCCTCTTCGGGGGCCAAATTACTGAACTCTTCCTCTGTTTTGTGCGAACCTGGGATGAACAGACCACGTTAACACTCATTTATCACTTGTAATTATTACACCTTTTCACAACCATCTGCAACTCTCCATCATATTTATAAATATATAAACTAATCTGCTTTATTACAATAACACACAGGTTAGGCACTTGTCATTTATCTATGTGATTTTACTGTTTAGGGCCATATTTCAGAAGTGATAACAGTTATACAACTTGGTCATATTTACATACATTTTGACTTCAAAATTTGTGTCTAAATTACCCATAAATTGCACCTATTTACAGGCTTCTGCTAGTGTACAATATTGTATTCGACACTAATCCGACTGCCATGAAATTTCCTGACAAGGTCTTTTGTCAGTTTATTTTACCAACCAATGATCAGAAGCGTGGCAAGTGAAATGAATGTTAAACTAGAATCACCTGTAGAATTAATGGTTTATGGTACACTGAAAACAGCAACATTTCAACATTACATTGTCCATGCAGCCAGTTCTATTGTTTTTTTTTTTCTTCAAATACGATAAATTCCCTTTTCTAGCATCAACCATATGTACTAGTTCAGTTAAATTATACACTGAGGTCTATATTCAGGCATTTCTTATACTGGCTTCAGCCAATAAATAGCCTACCAGAAATTGTTGAAAATAGACCTCAATGTTTCACTCAACTGATCTACAACCACATACTTATAAAATATCACATACTAGTGCTCATTAACGTACATACTCCCTAGCCACTACTGATCATTTGCTTTTATATATTCCCTTGTTTAGTATTAAAGCACTGGTGCCTGTTTTATTACTGACTGTTCTGGTGAATTGACTCTACATTCTCCACGCAATGGGAAGGTGGCACATTTTTCAATCCGGTGAGGTGACGTTGGTGTGAAGTAGGAACATCTGATGTCAATAAAATGAAGCTGTTTTTCTCTGATCAACAATGCTCTGTCCCTTAAAACTGCATCTACAGTGCAATACTGTTATCAGGGAGTATTTTATACAGGGATATGCATCAGGCCTTATGTAAGCCACATGGATCAGTGCATGCTTCACTTCAGACAAGATATATATCCATAGACCCATTCTACAACACTGAGAACAAAGTCTAAAACATATGGGTCACCAAATTTATAAGAATTCAAATAAAACAAGTTCCCCCCCCCCTCCAAATTATGCTACACTGATAAAATTTGTAGTACAAGATGGCAGAATATAACTAGGTGGACATGTATAGTTTTGCAACGTCTTTGATGCCAACAGCTAATGCAACACCCCTGGCCTGTTTGGTATTACGTCATGGCAGTATTCGACTGGGTTGACTCCCGCTGAGACAAAAACGTAACAAGCCCGTGCTTATCTAGCCCGAGACCACGGTCTAAAGGTGGCTACTGATATTTACTGATACGCTGGGACCGCTGGCCTCCCCATCCCTCACCCCATTTTAAAAGATCTCAGCCTAGATCCTTAGCTAATGTTAGTTCAATTAAATTAAACGTTGAGGTCTATTTTCAACCCTATTTAGGTAAATATCAGAAATTGTTGGAAAACAGACCTCAACGTTTAATTTAACTGAACTAGGCTAATGCTTACCCAGGATGGCGTCGTGGTCATAGCCTGTGTCGTGCTGACCGTTAGGATAGTGCTCGTGCTGAGGAACAGGCTTATGAGCCCCATGCTCTGCCTTTTCTGGTATCGCCTTAACACCTAACACATAGATAACAACAACAACAGTTGCAGCAAGCTTCATCGCTGTCGATTTTAACATCGGTCGATGTCTATGAAAATTGAAGCCCTCACTAAAATCCACGTTAACAGCTTCGATGCCCTTTGTTCAGTGCACTGTGTCGATCGTGTGGGCTGAAATCTGTAACACTAACAGTTCGTATCCACACCTGTGTCTTATCCTAGACACTGATTGCTCGTTCCGTTCCTGTCAGTGACGCTTCAATCTGGCCGCCACGTCGCTGGCGGAAAACCGGCTGATGAAGCTAACGTGGGTCCAGAGAGGGGCTACCGAATGCCGAAGTCAAACTTTGCACCTGCCGCTTTTCCAACCAATACTTTTCAACTGACAGCAGTAAGATTACATACTGTTTCGTGCTGAATTTAAACTTTGATCGGAATGACTTTAAACTGTATTAAAAAAGAAAAAATCTTGTAAAATTTGTAAGATATTTGTTTTCCATGCTCCAAGAGGATGCATTGAGGCGTAACGAAATTTCCTCATTATCTTTCTTTCAGCCAGTAAAAACAGTACACGCGCACACCATAAGGGGAAAACAAATGTGCCAGTTAGGAAGAAAAAAATCCCTGCAGCGGAACGTCCTATAAAGCGTAACATATACATACTTCACCCAAAGGCACTCATAATTAAGGCTGGGGTTAGTCAGAGAACGCTGGAGAACTTTAAAACCGGCATTTATTGTCGATATGAAAAAGTTACACAAATATCACCGAGTAGGCCTACACGCATGCTCTTCTCGGGTAGGCCTACACGAGTAAACGTTTCAACTTCACATTGCTGATGCGGCGTTGAGCCGTAGTCATTCATTCCTTCTGGACTGTGGTAACCATCGTAATGTATTTATTCTATACAGGGTTAGCTTGGATATCTGGCGAAAATCATGAGTAGCGCTGAGTCAAAAAACGGGTGACGTCTTTGTTTGCCTTCATTCGACAAACTAAGAACGAATGGGGAAAAATTCTGTGAACTGAGATATTTATAAAAGTTGCAATTTCATAGAGAGATACCCTAACAGTATCATCATTTTGTGTACTTTAAAGAGCTTCCTGCATTTTTTATTTTTTTGGCAGCCTTAGGCTCTCACAGACATGCCTAGACGTCGTGTACATGATATTATATTACGTCGTATCTTCTTGCGCGACGTGAGAATGTAGCAGTTGACTAAACTTGCATTATGACAATCAGATTGGAACTTTATAAAATCAAATGTTTCTTTTTTGTAGTCATAACGTCAGATCTGTGAAATATCAAAATGTGATATTTCACTGCAGTGAAAATAACATTTTTATTAGTGATGGAAATAATGGGATTTCACTGATGTAGAAATGGTAACTACATCATATCTTGAACATTTGTTTACAATATATACATGTACGTATGTTGTTATGATTATTTACAAAATATCTAACAATGTTCCCATATACAGTACACATGTATATACCAGAGTATAAACATTGTTACGATGTGTGGCACTGTATACTTCCCTCTGATATATGTACAGTGGATACATATTCTAAAAGCCTTTCGTCTTGAATGTCACATTTGGCTCCATGTACTTTTTACCAGATTATTACCCATAAAAACACGACATTTCGGAGAAAATTGTAACCCATTTCTTCGGTAACTGAAATAGTATACATACGTCTGTCATCAGTATCTACAATTTAGTTCATCAACAGTAAACCTTCGTTTACTGTCGATGGTAAAGGCCGAGGGAGGCCTTTACCATTTCGTCCTTCACCCGGGACAAGTACATGTACGTTGCAAACCGTCCAAAAATAAACAAATTTGCATGTCAAACTGAGGTCAAAATATATTGTATTTTGTATGATCTGGTCCATGCATACAGCCGGATTATGGCAGCTTAATTGGGCATCGGCCGGCCAATCGTCCCCTACCAAAATCGCATTATTCATGCCGAGCCGTCCGTTTGTGGCAAGATCTCAGTACACGTATTACGATATTGAAACTATATATATATATATATTATATGCTATTATAAGACATACAAAATATTATACGCTATATATAGAAAACGAGGTCATATTTTACAAGATGCTTTGCCGACTTTTACGGGTTCATATAAATGTATTTTCCTTGCGCAGAAAAGTTTTTCTTCACCTTGGCCACAATTAATCAGTGAAGAAGCATGGTAAATTTGAAAATGCGATTTTCAAATCCCTATGAATCACCTAATATTTCCTTCAAAAAGGGCATTTTTAGAGGTAAATGAAACTCATAAATGTTACCTTGGGCACTGAACCGTGTCGATTTACACGTACGACTGCATTGAGGGTAAAAGGATTTTAAAAATGTCGAATGTGCCAGCAAATACTTTTCTGGACTATATTAATTGATTTTTGTAATGGTTTCTGAGTATCTCGAGTGCTATATCTGGGTAATGCAAGTACTGTCTTGATTGCCAGTACAAAGACACTCCACACCAAGAATGGTCTTGATTGCCAGTACAAAGACACTCCACACCAAGAATGGTCTTGATTGCCAGTACAAAGACACGCCACACCAAGAATGGTCTTGATTGCCAGTACAAAGACACTCCACACCAAGAATGGTCTTGATTGCCAATACTAAGGCACTGTAAGCCAAGAATTGCCTTTATTGCCAATACTAAGGCACTCCAAGCCAAGAATTGTTTTAACTGCCAATACTAATGCACTCTATTCTAAGAATTGCCTTTGTCACTAATACTTAGGCACTGTAAGGCAAGAATTGCCTTGGTCGCCAATACCAAGGCACTCCAAGCTAAGAACTGACTTGATTGCCAGTCTGTTAGGCACTATGATCTAAGAATGGTTTTCATTGCCAATACTTAGGCACTCCAAGCCAAGAATTGTCTTGTTTGCAAATACTAAGGCACTGTAAGCCAAGAATCATCTTGATTGCCAGTGCCATAAGGTACTGTAAGCGAAGAATATGGTCTTGATTGCCAATACTTACATGCACTGTAAGCCAAGAATTGTTTCAGTTGACAATAATTAGGCACTGTAAGCCAAGAATGGTCTTGATTACTAATACTAAGGCACTGTAAGCCAAATACTGTCTTGATAGGCTGTAATTTTTGCCCACTCAAAACCTGAGTAACTCGGTTTTAGTTTACCCATGCATGCAGTCAGTACAGAAAATCAACAAATCCAGTAAAAAGGCCAGCATACATAAGTTTGTTCAGAAATATATTTATTCACATCAGATTTCCACACATTCAGTACATGTATAATTTATGCATATAACATGATAAAAATAGTCGTGGTATATATATACACCAATATATAGTATATATATACTAATCATAGTACAAAAAAAAATACACTAAATGCTTAACTTCGATGAAAGATTTGTATGGTATTTCCAAACACAGTATTTGTCACTCGGGTTCAAGAAAACAATGGAATCTGGCAAGCAAAAAAGATAATTTGCTGATGTCCATCAAATAAAGCCGATTCATATGATACACATACATGTGTACATTATTCACACATAACTAAAATCCTCACATTTGAAGTTCTGCGGAACTCAAATACATGTATATTATGAGGACTTATATTTAGATCAATTTAACTATGAAAATTTTGATACTGCCACTAACTCCTTTATTTTTGAACCAATGGCTTGATCCTCCATCCTACCAAAAATCTGCCAAAATGTACTTTATGTGTATATAAAATACAACAACCTATATGTGAAGGAAAACTACATGTGCATGGAGCAAAAGCCAATCAGTGTCAACCTTGACCACAGTTCCAGGTTGCCAGGCTGTGAGCATGGCATATGGGCAGTGTTACAAATACATTTAAGAGGTATTTCGTACATCAGGCTTAACCGCATTCACATGTATACATACATATATAAATATGTCTAAACTACTTGTATAAGGGGTAAACTACCAAATAAATATTACAAGTTATTTTGTAAGCACATCTATTAAGTAGCATAGGGGCCTTTTTCAAACATTAGCAGTATACGGGGGACGAGCTGACTGGCAAAAGATAAACCAGTGATGTAAAAAAACAAAACCCGTATCTCAAACAACCAGTTCACGTAAGAGTGCACACAGCAACTGTTCATGCTAACTTACAATCACCAAATCAGCTGACTGAGAATGAGGATGTGGCTTCATGACACCACGAATACCCATCAACAAAACAAATCTGTCACAGTTTCATTCCATGAAATCTGCAACTGACTTTATACACATCCTACAAATCACCATTCAGTAGAAAGGAACGCTGTAACAAACCACTGAAACCCATTAACAAAAAAGTCAATATTGATTTAAAGAAGTCAGCACAAGGTTTAGAAAGGAGCCTTCATGACGTCAGTTACAGTATACTGCAGAAAATTACAACTGTACCCCAGACCTTTTGATGAGGTCATGAAGAGTATATGGTGGTAGACCATTAGATTTCTTGTGGGCATAAGATTGACTCTACCCAGGTGATTACAGTATACTGCAGTAAACTATATAATATAAGCGATCTCTGACCTCAACAGTGAGGTCAGATAAGGTGTATGGTGGTAGATAATTAGAAATGTTTGGGCATAACGCAGACCTCAAATGCCATCACATAAAGTGTATGGTGGTAGATAATTAGAAATGTTTGGGCATAACACAGACCTCAAATGCCATCACATAAAGTGTATGGTGGTAGATAATTAGAAATGTTTGGGCATAACGCAGACCTCAAATGCCATCATATAAAGTGTACGGTGGTAGATCATCAGACACATGTGATCAGATTAGATGGGTAGATTAGAGACAAGTGCCATGGGCATAACACAGACCTCTACTGCAATAAGACAAACAACCATATGGTGGTACATTATAGGTCATAAGATACGCTAGGGCATAACACAGGCCTTTACTGAGGTCATTCCTACTGGGGTAATTTAAAGATACACATGGATACAATGGGATGAGGTACAGTATATCGTGGTAAATTACACAGACACACTGGTACAACAGGCCTCCATGTATGGACAGAAACAGTATGATGGTGGATAGAGCACCTGCCTCCTGAAGGAAAGGTCACATGCAGGATTCAGTTCTGAATATAGTCATACCCAAGACATTCAAGATCATTAATCTTGGCACCACCATCCTTAGAGCTCAAGAATACGCCAAGTACTGGTTGGCCAGGTGACTGAATAATAATGGGACTGGATGGGGTGTTGTGTCTGCTGTCTTCAGCATGGCATTGCAGTGAGGCAGCACTATAAATATGTCGGCTTTGGGATCAGCCTGCAGCAAGAAGACATCGTCGTGACATAACCTAACTAATGCGGAAAGCAACTTTAAAACCGAATCAAACAAACCAACCTTTACTGCAGTTAAATACAGTGGCACCTGGCACAGTTTGGCGAACCACAATCATGCTGCAGTTAAATACAGTGGCACCTGGCACAGTTTGGTGAACCACAATCATGCTGCAGTTAAATACAGTGGCACCTGGCACAGTTTGGCGAACCACAATCATGCTGCAGTTAAATACAGTGGCACCTGGCACAGTTTGGTGAACCACAATCATGCTGCAGTTAAATACAGTGGCACCTGGCACAGTTTGGCGAACCACATTCATGCTGTAGTTAAAAAGTTCAGGTTCATAAAAATAGTGCACCCTGAGACCAACACAACTTAACGCTTTAAAACTACAGATCACATTCTGTAGAGATAACTACAGCTGTCACTGTAAAATACCAGCAACAACTATAAACTACAGCTGATAAGTACAGCTGACACTGTAATGATAGCTACAGCTGGCACTGTAATGCTGACTACACCTGGCAGTGTAAAGTTGACTACACCTGGCACTGTAATGATAACTAAAGCTGGGGACTGAAAGTTGATTACAGCTGACACTGTAACACCTGGCAATGTAATAATAACTATAGCTGACACTGTAATGATAACTATACCTGGTATTGTAATGATAACTACACCTGGTATTGTAATGATAACTAAAGTTGGCACTGTAATGAGAACTAAAGTTGGCACTGTAATGATAACTACAGCGGGCAATGTAATAATAACTAAAGCTGGCACTGTGGTGACAATGTCAAAATTTGATGACATGGTGTTTTACACTGTATGCAAGAATACTTCAATGTTAGACTATATTTAAGAGAGCTGGAAACAGAGCTCTTCCCCAGGCATGTTACTGACAAATCTAGTCAACTCATTTCTGAGGAAAACCCATTAGACCTCTTTGTTAACACAAGAATCAGAGCACAAATATCAAAAGGTGAATCGACAGGAAATCATACAGCAAAACCAAAGGCATAGTGATGTCAGAAAATGAGATAAAATGTAAAAGAACCCATGAGCAAAATTAGCAATGTTTTACATGTATACCAGAATTAAAATTAAGTAACATCGCATGTTAGCAAACTCACACCTACTAACATCTTTAGGATTGTTTTTTACTGGCATTGTTGTTCTGCACGTGGTTTTTCGTATGGCCATTTTCATGGGTAACTTTGCTCTTGGCGCTAGTTTGGTAAGCCTTTCTGTAGAAGTTGACAAACATGATGAGGAAGATGACAGCATAGGCCCCGATCCAGTAGACGAAGGTCATCGGGTAATTACAGTCTATAAACAACAGTTGCGAGGAGTGGATGACGACCAGGATAAACTGGGTCTGTAACAACAACAACATAGGGTAAGTAAATCCCAAACATTCAAAACATTCATTGACTTAGCTTTATTTTGCTTATCTGACCAAAGACAAAATCCTAAGAACACAGCACTGCAGACTGATAATTAACAGATATCTGATATACAAACTGGCGGAAGAGGCCATGGCTGTTTGACTTGAGTTTTTTTGGAGATTTGCTTTATTTGTCACTTCACTTATATTAGTGTTTGGCTTTTATGCAGTGGAAACCAGCAACTGACAACACATCCTGACCTGATGCTAGCGCCAAGCCACCAAACAGCTTGTTTTAAACTAACTGCAGTAAGGGACACCTTACATCACTTGGCCAGCCATTACTTCTGACAATACATTGGGTCATCCTTAGAAACAAAAGTTTTCATTGGTATTTTGATTTTTTGTTTCTATTCTTCTCTTCATGTTAATTTCTTTAGAATCCCTACCTATTTCAACAGCCAGAATAAAAAACAAGGATTTCCTTCCGCCCTATCTACTCTATTTTTTACTCCCAACAAACAGTTTTTCAGGACAGCCTGAGAAATGTACAACAATACTCACAATTTGCATGGTGGTCATATAGCGTTTCCACCACAGATACTTCTGGAAACTGGGCCCTAAGGCTGCCAAGCCGTAATACGTGTACATCATCAGGTGGATGAATGAATTGAGCAATGCGTGGAACGTCCCAAACCCACCTGAAAACACAACCATATCCGAGTTATCCCCCCTTTTTTTTTTACAAATGATGTTCAATCCTGCTGGGCTACATGAACATCTAAATCAATGTTATTTCCACACATCATCTTAAAAGCCATCTTACACCACAATAAACAGTGTCTATACTGGAGTCCAATATGACTGCCACGAAAAGTAAGCAACAAAAATCCTGAAGAGGAAGAATCCTGATCAACTCCTTCCAGCAGCATTTTCGTACGGTTATCTTCTACACAATTTTCTTGACTCTTGTGACGTAAATCTGAGGTTAGTTGTCTACTCTCTTACCTGGGGCAAACTTGACCCCAAACCACCAGGAGATGGGCATGATGCCATGGTGAAATACGTGCAAGAAAGACACCTGGCTGAACTTCTTTCTCAGCACAAAGAAAAGCTAAAACAAAACAAAAACAACAAAAAGACAGGAATTTGAAATCATCTGTAATCAGACTGAGTAGTTCACAGGGGCATATGTATATCTATGTTTTGGCAAACAGAAGAACCATCTCAGAGTACGTTATGCGATTTTGCAAAATGGCTGTCAATGGGGAGCAGTTTGGAATGTTCGAAGTTCTCTCTGCTGATGTGAAAACAAAGACAGCTTCATCAGTAAAGGTAGTAAATTAAGAAGATGTGATTCTAGATTCAACCAAAAAGTGACAAAGAATGGGCAGAAAAGGTGCCATCTACAAGAACTATGTTATGTGTAGGTTAATGGGGCTCTTCTCGGGACTGGCTAGCCTGTAGTGGTCGCTAACTTTTGTTTTTAATAACATCCGTTGAATGCTGCACAGTTCAACATTGTATCTGTGGTTATGTTCCCGATTTATCGGTCTGCACAGTTACACCCCATGTAACCGATCGTTTGCGCCAAATTTTGCTGCCTATGTAACCATACTTGAAGAAATAACAATTTAAAACTTCATCTATTTCCCTCCACTTGATAATGTTTTCATTGTATATACTCTTATCTTACAGCGTTATTTACTGACAAATGAAACAGAAGTACATGTATACTTAATTCTATGCTTCTGTCTGTAGATGACAAAACCATCTTACCGTGTCAAACAACTCCACAAACTTGGACATGTAAAACAACCAGCACACTCTGGCCATCTGAAACAGGGAATGAATGGTTTACTCAGAATCAGGATTTAAGTTCATGTACTCAAAGGATCATGGACACTTTGTTCACAGTCATCCATCTTCAAGGTTTTTATTTAACTCTCATGCCTCCAAAGGTTTTCCATTTTTCTTTTCAAACTCATCCACCCAAAGTGCTATTATTCCTGTTCATTAACTAAAAAAGGTTTGTAGCTGTGCTATTTCATCTAAACAGTGTTCATTCCTTTTTATCTACATTATTTATGTACTCATCAGTTACTTTTGACCCATTTTTCCTCAACATATTCACTTTTATCCATCTGAAATGAAATTTGTCTCCAGAATGAAAAACATGAGTTATAAAACATGATCACTTTTATGCACTTCAAACTTTAAATTCTTTTTCATCCCCCCCCCCCCCTACAGTTTATGTCTGTTCCACTCTCGGCTATACGTATATCCTCTTTCTATAGCCTCATCCATGGAAAAAAAGCCTTTAACACACATCATATGATAATGCTTTAAATTTGACCCCAGCTGAAGAGCCTTACCCTCATGGCCTGTGGGGATGTGGAGTAGTCTACAGGCTGACACCCTAGGCTGTACCCTGCCGCCCAGCCCGACAACAAAAACTGAAACAGAATGTGTGTAAATACAAATTATCACACTGCATCTTGAATGGATGATTATGGCTTAACACCACGTCCGCAGTAGCCCAGCCCTAAATGTAGTGAGTATTAACTTATTTGATTGGTGTTTTATACCATACTCAAGAATAATTCACATATGCGACAGCAGCCAGCATTACAGTGGAAGGAAACTGGGGAGAAAATACATGGACTTTTGCGAAATGTGGGTGGTGTAGTAAACATTTACTTGTGCAAACGGTGGATGGTATAGTGATCATGTACTTGTACAAAAGGTGGGTGGTGTAGTAAATATATACTTGTGCAAAAGGTGGGTGGTGTAGTAGTACTTGTATTACGATTGATATCTCACCTCACTGAAGATATAGGTGGACAACGCCACCATGCCCAGGTTAAAGAAGAGAAGGATCCGCCGCAAGTCCAAAGGTTTCCTGTCACCCATCAGGGTGGGGCCAAGAGGGATGAAGACAAAGTAAGCCACACAGATGACCAGACTGGGGACGGGGGAGCTCATTAGGAACCAGTCACTAACCCGGGGGTCTGGAACCAACCAGGCCCACAGAACATACAAACACTGCAGTTATCAATGTTCACACACTTAGGAAAAATCATTTTTCATACCATCATGGATGAAAAGGAGTTGTAATAAGGTGTATTTTTAAAGGTATTTCAACATGAAAAAATTACTTTTTCTTACATTTCAGGATGAAAAAGAGAAAAAGCATGTAGCAAGTTTAAGGGCATGTAAACACTTTCCCTACTTTTTAGAGGATGTATGAAGCTCTCCTAAATACATTTACACTCAAAAAATTTCCTTTTCCTGTTATGGATGAAAAGGAGAAAATATATGTAGCACGTCTAAAGATATTTAAACCTGGCATTTAAACCTAAGAAGTTCCCTGCCTTCACTGATTTAAAAGGGAAACAATATCTATAATATATGTTTTGATTGATAGCTGATCAACAACTTTTCTTCTTTATTTATTTATTTGATTGGTGTTTATGCCGTACTCAAGAATATTTCACTTATCCGACAGCAGCCAGCATTATGGTGGGAGGAAACCAGGCAGAGCCCAGGGGAAACCCCACGACCAGCCACGGGTTGCTGGCAGACCTTCCCACTTACGGCCAGAGAGGAAGCCAGCATGAGCTCACAGCGACTGCATTGGTGGGAGGCTTCAGGTCATTGTGCTGCGATAGCATGCTAACCGACTGAGCCACGGAGGCCCCCATAAACAACTTTTCAATAACATTAATGATGCATATGATATGGGTAATGGAGCATACCAGCCTTGAGCATGAGGTTGTCATAAGACTTGACGGCTTTGGCAACTAAGTTGGCCATGTTGATAGGGCTGAACTATAGACTGACTGCAGAAAGCCTGAAGTGCAAACATATAATAAATATTCAATCACAGGTATTTACAAAACCAAAAAAAAAAAAAAAATAGAGAAGAAAAAAAAAGAGAATGCACTATGCAGAGTGTCTAACATATAAATGTATAAAGGTAAATGGCATTGTCACTTAATGACCAAAATATTCTACAATGTTACATGTAAGTAGTTCACATCATATTACTTAATATTGGTGCCTGGCAAGCTGGTTAACGGGTGGAGGAAACCTTGCGAATTCCAGAGGAAACTTTGTGAATTCCAGAGAAAACCACCATATCTCACCGGGTATTCAACAATCCTCCGGAAAAAAAGCCACAACCAACAACAGTTGAATTCAAACCTGAGACCTCAAGGGTGATGTGCTGATCATCCAAATGAACCAGTGAGGCTTCTGTGAATCTTTCACAATTACCTAACTATACAATAACAGGGATGCCGATCGGTGAGAGAAAAAGCCACAGCAGGAGCGTGAGTAAGCTTTAGTCTGGGAAAGATAGAGGGGTGTGGCCCTGGATTTGTATTGATCAGTTTCTCACAGGGAAGAATGAAGGGGGATGCAGGAGACTCAGATCTTTTCAATATATGTAATATAGGATGGACGTTTTAAATATAGCTCAACTTAATATGCACACATTTATTTCTTTACGGTTTGGTCCGTATAGTGGTGTGGGAAGAGGGGAGAGTGTGGAGGGTAGCCAGTACCCCAACACTATCAAAAAAGAGGGTGGAAGGAGGCGGGAGAGCATACGGTTTGGCATTTCAGTTTTTAACCCAACCATATTAAACACAATGTTACTTTGTACTACACAAATTATTCAAGGCTAGCGTCTTTGTTTGCCCGGAATTTTTCAGAACTAACCGCTTAAAGATTTTGTTGACTTTTACTGAACACATTAAAGATCAGCAATTTCATTGGTCAGATATTATGTCAGTAAAAGCAAATCTGCTCTTTGGAATCAAACCTGCAGGTTTTCTAGCACAACATAAACCCAGTAGTACAACTAGTTTACACTGAATCATGATACTGGATAGCAATTCCTTTTCCCAATTTATGGATTGTACCAATACGAACTACCTATACACATGCATTTTGCTACATCAGGACATTTAAGATACTGTGGTAGGACTGACAAAATAATGCGCAGCAAGAAGCTTTCTGAAGGCATTTTTTCTCCATATAATAATTTTCTGAGAACTCCGCCTATATACATCTCATCTGAGGTTTTCCACTCACAATATAAATGCAGAATTTGTTTTCACCCAGAGTGGATTTAAGAAGCATTTAGGGTGCATGTGTTACAAACATTGATCAATGTAACCAGATGTAAGTGCTGTTGGCATAAACACTTCACAATACACACTGTGCGTATTTCCCCTGCATTTGTGTTTGGAAGAAAGCTAGTACCACCTGGTATAGAAAGTAGGAACGAGATCTGTGCCCAAATTCCTATCACCTCATCAAAACTGTGTGGGTGGATGGTTTAATTTCTGACTCTCCTAAAACGCCTGTCTGGCTAACTAGCATCCCAGAGCTTTCAGGACCTTAAATGGCGGTCCATCGACCCTCGGCTGATTTGCTGGGATGGTGACCCACCCCACTCCCCTCTTCCCCAACATTTCATTTCCTTCCTATGCCATTGTGTCTGTATATTTTATTCATTTATTTCATTGGTGTTTTACGTTGAACTCCAAAATATTTCACTATTATGATGGCGGTCAGCGTTATGGTGGAAGGAAACCGGGTAGACCCCGGGGGAAATGGCCAGCATTATGGAGGAAGGAAACCGGGCAGAGCTTAGGGGAAATGGCCACCATTACAGTGGAAGGAAACTGGGCAGAACCCATTGAAAGTGGTCTGCATCACGGTGGGAGGAAACCTGCAGTGTTTCCGCATTGGTGAGAGGCACCTAGGTCATTGCGCTGCACTAGCACGCTAACTTCCCTCGGCCACTGAGACCTAGTCCCTGTTCACATATATATATATATATATATATCAGATACATGTACATCTATACAAACGAAACTGAAAAGGTCTAAATGTGTGACCTCCAGTTAATTCAATATTAATCCCTGGGAAAGAAAACAGTAACGTTGTTTTGTGTATACATGTCATTCACATGTGTTCTGCTATAACAATGCCAGCCTCATCGGTCGAAGTCCGGGCACCTGCGGTGAAATCTGCCGACGACTTGGTGCCAGCGCCACGCCTCTCTTTCGGCAGTTGCGGCTGAAGGAAGCGCAGACATTCGTGCTCTCCATGCCGAAGAATTGAAATATAACCAGTAATAGGGAAGCTCCCAGAAGCACAACACCCGCGACGCCGGTGAAACTAATCTCCCTAACTCACCTATGCAGGATCTGTGTTAAAACCAAAAAAATGTTCTCAGGGAATTTCGGGGCACGATGATCAGGATCAAATCGCAGAAATCACGTGCCGTTGTCCCCTTCGGAGCTCGTTTGGTCGCCCGCAATCTGATCGTACGATTTTTACACCACATTCAATGCCGACAGCATGATAGCAAGGTGTCTAGTGCGCATGCTCAGCCGGCACAGAACCCTGCACTCTGATCCCGCGAGATCCGAATGCCAATAAAGACCTCTGTGTAAAACCACAGACATTTTTAAGAAAAGGCGTGCGGTCATAACATTGGAGTTTGATCTTCTGTTAAAGATGGCTTCTAATTTGTTTGCTGAGACAATCGCAAATAGTGCAGTTCTAAAATTTCGCTCAGGAAACGAAGACAGTTGTGTTTGAGACACGCTGGGTCATGCATAGTGTATCCATGGAGCTCCGAACACATTGAAACAATGGGATCTCAACACATTTCTTCTACATTTACAAATAATGTCATGAATATGCACAAAAAGAACTAAGCGGAGTGACATAAAGTAGATCAAAGAATTGTACAGAATACGCGTGTGCTTGGGTAAACTGCGTGTAGTTGTTATGGGTCTTGTCGCGCCCTAGTGACTAAAGGCGCTTCTCTTTCGATCGCAAGGGTTCAATCCCAGCCTTTCAGGGTTGATTCCTACAGTTTTATGAACATTTGGTGATTATATCCAAATGCCTGCGTTAAATTTGGTAAATCTGAATTGTGATAATAACCTATAACAGAATGTGAAAAAAAGCCCAAATCTGACCAAATCTACATAAGCGCAAATAAATTTATTAGAGAGAGGATGGACCCTCATTCAACCATAGGCCTATTTGAGAAGAGGTAATCCCACGCAATATCCTCTATATAAAAATTATTTTGAAATTGCCCTTTGTCCTTAAATAAGAATTTAAAACACACAGGAGGCCTTATTTACGAGTAAATTGTCATGCTCGTTGAAATGAAGTTTTCTCCACCGTTAATAGTGCATGCAGGAAACGGTTACATTATACAAAGAGGACGTATAAAATTACAATTGTCGCAATGAGCGAGACTGGAGCACGCGGCTTCAGTGTCCAAAGAATTACTGGCCAAGTGTGTCGTTTTTTCCAACTTTGTTGCTAATTTGCCACATCTTCTCTCCATGCATGGATTTTCCTTAATTTAAAAATCATGCAACTAAGAATTCCCAAGAACCCGTGTCTTACATGGAACAGGGCTGTATATGTCTGCGTACATAAACAGAAACCATGCGAAAATTGATCAAGCATGAGATGTGGTAAGGCTGTACTTGACTCGCACTGCATGTATATAGGCCTATCCATGTGATACCGTTGATAATATTTTGCGAACCCGCGCGTTTAGCCTATGATCATACACACATGCAAAGACGGTGTGCATGGTGTGTAGTATGCATGAAACTTTGATTCACATACGTTCTGTATACCTGTAGAAATATTTGTATACACTCTACATACCTGTTACGTGCCTAGGTTGTCTGGCACATACCGTGAGCTCTATCACAGACACGCCTATTTGTATGAAGAGAGTTTGGATGCAGGTGTACGCGTTGTTTAACCTGGATACCAATAACATATATAGGTGAATATAGATAACCGTGACGTCAGATATACATAAAGGGCTGTCAGATACGCCCGTTTTGTCCCCGCTATAATGCTCTCCGAGATCGTATAAATGAGTCTTTAGTACGGCTTACAACACCAATGAATAAACACTGCGCAAAATTCCCCACTATATGACCGCACAATCACCACTTTGATGAGTGAATTTTTTTTGAATACCGTGTTAATTGGGACCAAGTTGTGTCAATCATCTTCAATGAGTTAAATTGATATAGGTCCTTTTTTAATCCCATTCGCTCTTCACACAGTATTGCTACTAAAACAATGTTCACAGCCAGACTATGAGTCGGTACAAGTATACTTCAAGCATATCCATACAAGACTCAGGCTTGTTTTAAACGCCAAAACACGACAATACAGTGTAGTTCACAAATATTCCTCAGGAGTACCTAGTGTATCACACTGCGAAAAGTCCCTTTATCCATTTATTTATTTATTTGCACATTCTTTGCATAATATACAGGAGTGCTCATTGATTTAATGGCGTTTAAGAAAGATGGACCGTCAGTCATCACAGCGAATACCACGATGGCGAAAGTATTCCTTGCATGCTTACCTGCATGCCAGTTGGCTTAGTTAAAACGATATTGATGAATTCGATGCCATATGGATAATGATTTCACAAGATTCTACTTTTATAGCATCTAAAGCCATCACGTCACACCCCGATATATAGTCTTGAGCAATACTTACGTTCATTTGTGGGATAATATAATAATGATAAATCTTTGTCGACTGAGTTCAATTCAAATAATTTAATAAAGAATACAGAGAACAAGAGCTTTTTTTCTTGTAGTAAGTTAATGCCTTTGTGGCTACGTCAGACATATTTGCTCGTGCACTGATGTAAAGAGGGTTTACATGTGACGTCATACATAGGGTTTATACTGGACGTCATCCCTTGTAGTGGGAAATCAGATCATGCACCATAAGGGTGTGGTATTACCATATTTATTTATTTGTTTATTTGACTGGTGTTTTCCGCCGTATACTCAAGAATATTTCACTTATACAACGGCCGTCAGCATTATGGTGGGAAGAAACCAGGCAGAGCCCAGGGGGAAACCCACAACCTTCCGTATGTAGCTGGCGGACCTTAACACGTACGATGAACTCGCAATCGCATTGGTGAGAGGCACCTGTGCCAACACGCTGCACGGAGGCCCCCGCTGCAAGTAGAAGCTGTCGCCGTACACCTTAAAAGGCGGCTCAAGACATTTTATTTATATTTATAGATTTAATGAGACCAAGCGTTTTAATTGAAGGTATGTCTTTGGTTTTCTTCGCTAATGTTTAGACTAGGATCCATGTCCTTGTCTGCGTACGAATTTGGTTAGCTTTCGCTCTGTAGCTCTCCGTGTGTATCACCATCTTTAAAAAGGAGAGCTGCGGTTCTGTGTCTTCTGATGCCTGGCTGAGTCGCTGGCATCACTTTTGCTTCAAGCGCCATTTCACTGCGACCGTCAGGCCGTTGAGCAGCGAGTTTCGTAGGTAACTCGAATCCAACCTTCGCATCTGTATGGTGAAGACCGACGGTTCATTATGAGGTCTCTTGTTTCCTATACCTATATACTTCCATTATGTGTACAGGTATATCTTTAGTCAGGTCTCTGGCCATGGGAAAGCAGGAGGATGTTGGAGGTAACTACTGCAACTTGTCAAGTGATAAGACATATAGCTGTTTCGACTGCGCATGACCGGACTTCCTTCGCTGGAAGATAAACAGACACTCGTGGCTGTGTTGAAGGCATTGTAACCGTCACACACAATTCAGCTCATTTCGTGCATTTTACGTGTGTGTGTGACATTTGAGATTGTTCGTGGGCTCTATAGCTGTTTCAAGTGGAAAAGTCTGTGAAAAACACAGAAAAAAGCTCTACACTGGGCTGTTGTCGAAGTCTGTAAGAGATAAACATGAATGGCCATGTGCTTTTGTTTGTCTACCGCAGGTTGCAAATAAAATCGGTGAGGAAGCTGGCTTGAGCTGGACATGAACCGCATTGGTTAGATACTCATGGGTAATAACGCTGTACTAGTGCGCTAAAGCCTTGGCCACGGAGACCTTCGATATATAGGGGAAATTTTGCCAGATACAGGTAAAAGCCATAAAGTTGAATAGTAGGCCAAAGGCTCTCTCTCGAGATGAGGTCATGATAAAAAGATCGCCTATCATCTTACAGAGAATTAATCTGTTGGTATACATTTGTTACACCTACGAGAAAATCCAATCACACACCAGATAGCTGTGTATAGCTAACACCTCTCAACAGGTAGGCCTAAATGTGTTTGAAGTTTTTTACACAATGTAAATATGTTGGGTCACGGTAGGTAGAATTACTATTACATGGTGTGGGGAAGGTCTGCTAGTAACCTGTGGATGGTCGTGGGTTTCCCCCGGGCTCTGCCCAGTTTCCTCCCACCATAATGTTGGCCGCCGTCGTATGAGTGAAATATTCTTGAGTACGCGGCGTGACACAAGAATAAAATAAATAAATAAATAATGTCAAAGTTTTACTGCATGCACGGTGCGCTCGTTGGATTTAACCCCCACTGCTGTTAACTTATACGTGTATAAGTGTATACGTGAGACATGGGACAAAGTAGAGGTGCAAGATGTAGACTCGTCTAAATTCTATCCAGTTACAGTTTTATACAGGCTGACAAATGTAAGTGCCTTCTACATATTGTACATAGCATATGTAAACATATACTATATGTCAAAAGGGCGATTGCACTTTATAGCTGCATGGTGGTTGATAATAGAACTGTGTCACCAAGGGCATGACAAAACATATAAGGATAACCTATATATCCACATCGTACATATGGAAATTGACTTTTAACACTTTCCACTGTCGCATTGTATATGTTGCCATTTTTCCATGCGCGATCGTATTTATTTATTTTATTGGATTGTTCTTTAACATATATGCCTGAACTCCCTAAACTCTGCTAGAGCTGTAACACAGCTGTGTATGAGTGATACACATTATTGTAGCACAAATGAACATCTACGTAATTTTGTGTACCAGCAGAACACAATTTGTGTAATTTATCCACACTATATGTACATGTATCAGTGATACACAATTTGTGTACGACTACATACACATGCATTGTGGATGTGAAAATTTGTACACAGTCCTGTTACAGAAAAGGTTGTTTGCGCCATGGAAACCACGGACGTGTGTCAAGAAATAGTCCAAATGTGGCAAGACACTTAATGTACAGAACGAAGGCCACACTGGCCAGAGCTATAGTGCCGTCTCACTGCATTTTCCCGTTAAGATTCCAGGTATGATAGAAACATGGGAGCAAATGCGACTGTACAGTCCTATGTGATGCGATATATATATTGATATATATATACATGACTGTGTAAAGCGATATGTATAACGATGTTACAATGAGATGGAATCATGTCGCATAAATGAGCTGACATACAAGTTTATACTTAACTGAATGGTAGACCTATTCAAAGGCGTACGCATTCAACAATTTTCCATTTACATCTATACAAAAGTCCGCGTGAGCGTGTTCTGTTCGTTGATTTGCTGATTTTGAGCTATCATTGGGACACGTAAGATCTTCTGCGTGGTATTTTTTCACCGTTCAGGGGCGTATAGTGCATGTGTCCGTTTTGGTCCGTACATGCGCGTGTATTAAAAAAAAACAAATCGTGAGTTCAAGGGATTTTGATATGGTAGAGATAGCGAGAGAACGAGGCTTCCATATAGATATATATTCCATATACATGGAAGACAGGATTAGATTTACCCGTTGGTATAACCTATTTCTGAAATCATACGGCATTGTACAGGATACAGGTCAAATCGCCCTAGAGAAAAAACGTCCAAGACAAATCTTCCAAGAAAGTTGGTCAGCTTATCCAAGGTTTGCAGTCAGACTGTCAAAGATATAGAAATAAATCGTCCAAGATATAGTTATACTTATTTATTTGATTGATGTTTTACGCCGTACTCAAGAATATCTCACTTATACGACGGCGGCCAGCATTATGGTGGGAGGAAATCGAGCAGAGCCCTGGGGAAACTCATGGCCATCCGCAGGTTGCTGGCAGACCTTCCCACGTACGACCGCCCAACATACAGAGTCAAATCAGTTAGTGAACTGAAATATCCTTGAGTATCTTTCAAATAAAAAAATAAATATGTTGATTCAAGAGGTCATCCTTAATGATAATCTCTGTTCCTATGGAAGCAACTGAGTTTTGCTCATGACAAACTTAACAAAGGCCACATAATAACTTTAATTATACCCATCCTAAATCTAACAGTTGGTCTGTTGGCGAGCTATACCTTATCTTAGATTAAGATAGGTAGAATGTTGTAAGATCGAACATGCACATATAGGTATGTACAATACGAGTAGGCCTAACCACATCAAATTTTTTTTGTGAAACATTCTTGGGTACAGCTAGATTGCCAGAGAACTAGTCACCTCCATGTTTGGGGGAGGGTGATGAAGGTCTGGATAAAATGTTTGATTTCTGCAAATAGGTTCATCCTGAAGATTTTAAATCACAATCAGTCTGATAGATTGTATAGAAACTATAGAGGATCCGTCTAGTTCATATGACAAATTGTTTATCAGCAAAATAAAGGGGATGGGCAATTAACAGACTTGCTTGTGCTGAACAGAACATTTGTTTTTCTACTCTGTAATTTTATGCTCCACTTCAGGAGTTTGTGGTTCAATGACCCCAGCCTCTATATGGCTATTGGGGCCCTCCGTGGCTAAGTCGGTTAGCGCTCTATCGCAATTATATGCAACACACACGAAAGAAATATAATTTTTTTTATTTCTTGAGAAGTTTGCTATTAACCTATTAATCAGTATGTCTGTTTCTGAACTTACAATTTACATTTAAAGAGTGATGGAGAATCAAATGCTTTTCTAAAGGTGGTATTGTTTCTCCAACATGAAACAGGCACTGTCATAAGTATGACCAATGACTAGATACTGTGCATCTATAACGACTTTCTATACTGGACTGGTGCCGTTACAGATGCTGGCTCTTCCCCCCCCCCCCCCAAATCACCGTGAACCCGCCGCCCATGTCAATCAGTTTCCTCCCTTAACGCCTACGTGTGATAAGTCCGGTGTGCAGACATTCCTCAACATGCCAGTTTAGCCCATCAGGGAGTTCAGGCCGTAACTTGTCCCTAAAGGTTGGGGAATCCAACAGTCTTGCCACGTCGCTAAGTTTGCAATCTTTCTTGCCTGGGACATTTTACTGTTTTCGTTGTTGCCGCTCTGCTCAACTCTGTCGCGCATGATGTAACCTCACAAAGTCAATCAAATACCGAGTTGTGATCTCAGAATGAGTAGACTTTAAAATGTCTACGAGAAGATCGACATCAAAATTTAGCACCTTGCCAAGGCTTTTGGATGACCAAACTGCTCGAGGGGCAAGTTACGGCCTGAGCGCCTGGCTGGGCCTAACAGGTATGTTAAGGAATGTCTGCTTCTGTGGCTCTTTCGTAAAAGTTATTAATCCTGCAGTGATCACATAGATATTCTGTATGAACGTTCTTGGGGTTAAGTTCGTGGGCCGATGGAGAACCATTAAAGTTTCTCTCTCTCACTACCTCGTCGTTTGTAATAGAGTGGTAGCGAGACTCAAGAACCTCGCCCTGCATTACAACGGTCTGGTGGAGCCAGGTAACAAGACAAGTAAATGTACTCGGTCATCTCCCATTTTTACATGAAAAAAATTACGAAATACTGATTCAAGACGTTTAGTGGAAGAAAACCCTGATTCCCAGGTTTTGTTACACTCTTCAGATTCACTGGTGCCTTTCCAAGATGTCGGTATCAGTAGTTGTGGAACGAGCGGCGGAGACGATTGGGGAATCCCCACATTGGCTGCCGGACAAAAAGAGCCTACTTTATATTGACTGCCTGACTGGAGGGGTGAGGATATGGGACCCGACGACCGGACAAGTGGAAAAGGTCGATCTAGGTAAGTAGGTACAGTTCCCAAAAGGAGATAGAAGTAATCCATATATATATCTACATACGAGGAGCGCAGTCAGGGCCTCCGTGGCTCGGTTGGTTAACGCGCTAGCACAGCGTAATGACCCAGAAGAACTCCAGAAATGCGGGCGCTGTGAGTTCAAGTCAAGCTCATGTTGACTTCCTCTCCGGTCGTACTTGGGGATGGTCGTGGGTTTCCTCCCACCTTAATGCTGGCAGGCGTCGTATAAGTGAAATATTCTTGAGTCCATAAATTGAGCGGGCAGACTGGAAACATGGAGTGGTTTAAATGCCTGCTCTGACTCACATCAGTTCGTTGAGGTTCATCATAAAAATTTCTGAGTCCGTGTTTCATGTTCAATTTTTAGCGTACACAGCGTTTCTTTAAGCAGTTCTGGAACATTCTACGACGATGTGATATATGGAACACATTTTAGATTTATCGCAGACGAGCCTGAGATATTAAGGCTGAAACATATAGCGCATAGTTCAAATCATATATCATTCGCCTGTCCAATATGTGCCTTGTCTTTTTGATTTCCAGACGGCCGTGTTGGTTTCGCGGGGCCCCACAAAAACAACCAGTACGTGATTGGCCTAAAGCAGGACTTCTGCTCTTTGGACTGGAACAGTCAAAAGGTTACACGACTTGCGTCCGTTGACAGTGGGGCACCGACTCAAGTGAACGACGGGAAATGTGATGCCAGCGGTCGGCTCTGGGCAGGTCAGATTTTAAGGGTGTATAACTTATGACAGAACCTAGGCGTCGAAACCGACATTCGCATACCATCAATCAACCATAATGTGTCTTCCTGTTCAATAATCACAAGACATGTTTCCAAAAACGACAAATATATAAATATACAAATTAGGATGGATCCGTGCAGAGACGAGAATCATTTTCAGCGGTCACGAAAAGACGTAATGAATGTTCTAGGTGGATGAATAAAGTCAGCATCCAAACCGTGTATCATTTTAGTATATATAGAAATTCATCCTTGAAACCAAGCCATGTGATTCGAAATGGCGCTTCATGGAGTTCGCATGCACTCCAAACCGAACTTTCTTGGAACTATCGTTGCAAAGAAGTCAAAGGTCATTTGTAATACATCACAGCCTGAATGTATGACAGAAATGTATATATATTTCCACCATCATAGAATTAATCGTTAGGGTATCTTACAACCTGTTGTTGTTGTTGTTTTTATCTCATTTCACATATACGCACAGGTACTATGGGCTTGTTCAGTGCCTCCCCGCTTGGGGACACGTTGGATAAGAGAGGGCACGGCTCTTTCTACTCACTGGATATAGACGGCGCTGTCAAGCGTCACGTGACCGGCCTGAGCATATCTAATGGATTGGATTGGTCCACGGATAACCGGATTCTATACCACATAGACTCTGTTCCCGGGGTACTCACAGCGTACGACTTCGATATTTCTGCCGGATCGTTGTGTACGTTACTTCCAGATCAATGTTAAATCCAGGAAAATGGGTATTTTAGAGCAAATATTCCTGTTGGAGTTTGCCAAGTTGTGAACATCACATTTCAGGTTAACAGAGCTTCATTTCATCTTTCTTTTATAAATTTTGGGTCATTTGAATGTTTTGGAAGAATCGCTCTAAGAGTACAACGAAATTACTCTATATGTAGCTATATCTAGCCCTGAAACTTATCATATTTGTAGGCTATTCCGGCGTGTTGCGTTCATCCTAGTTATATAACACGCTATAATTTGTGTGCTTGGTACGTCATGAATCCCGACTTGCATTGATCTTCTCCACCTCAAACTTTGGTATAGTTTTAACCTACACCGGTAATTCACACTAAGCTGAGAGTGTGTTGTGTAGGCAGTGACAAGGTCGTGTGCTGATGAAGTAAAGGCTTCCGCGATTTCTTTGTCGGTCTGTTTTTTTTGTTGTTGTTGTTTTTTTGTTGAAATTTGCTCAGGTTGGCAGGGACGACGATATTTTAGGAATACGAAAAAGAGGACAGAAGCCCAATTGACTGAAGTATTTGCAAATTTCTTATGAGGCTACCAACAGTTCTCTCATTTCATGTCTTGAAAATCTTCATTAAATCACCCATGTATTGGTGTTTTTGCCCCCCCCCCAAAGAGAACAGCACCTGTTGAACAGCAACAGGACAAAATGTGTGTTGAAATTATTACCTAGGCCTGTTACATTTGAACAGGATACTGAACAGGATTAAACTATCTTCCTGCTCTCTAAACCTCAAATGTTCCAGGTATCATATATATTGCATGATATTTACACCCATAGCTAACCCCAGGGTGATCCTGGAGAGTCGGCCTGATACCCTGGCTGAGATGGGCCGGCCCGACGGGATGACGGTGGATGTGGAGGACAAACTTTGGGTGGCGTGTATCACGGCCGGAAAAGTTATCCGGATAGATCCGGAAACAGGTATGCCGTTATATGGCATGTATCACACCAGGAAAAGTCATCCAGATAGACCTGGAAACATACAGGCCGTTATATGACGTTTGACGTGTATGTTGGTAAGTTAATCCTTCCATAGATCCGGAAAGATGTAAGCCGTTATATGATGTATATCACGGCCGGTAATGGTGATCCGGGTAACCCGGTAACAGGTAAGCCGTTATATGACGTGTGTCCCAGCCGGAAAAGTCAACCGCATAGACCCCCAGACAGGTATGCCGCTATATGTGTGATGCCCGTATTCAAAAATATTTCACTTATACGATTGCATGCTTAGCTAGGTTTGTAGGCATATGCAGATGACACTATGCTAAGCACCTCACGAGACTTCCACCCCTCTTAATCCTCCATGAAGATCAGCACCTCCCCTTTAAACCTAATGGCTTATTTGCGTATCCAAACCACATAATGAAATGATTTGATTTATTTATTTGATTGGTGTTTTACGGCATATACTCAAGGTGGTTTCACTATATATGAGATGGGGGAACATCCGATGCCCGAAGCAATTTTATACTGGAAGTAAAACTTTTAAAACTAAACTAAAATTAAAGATTCTTGAAATTTTAAAACAAAGTGACAAAAATTTCAAAATCAGTAAGTGTCAAATAGAGTTTAAAGGTTTTGACTTAACTCAAAAATTACTCTGTGGAATACGCCAGTCAAGGGTCATTCGATTGCAGCGAGATCGACGATGTATCTATATGAACGAGCGATAACTCTTTGGGACGATAAGAACAGGCATATATTTTCTGGTTACAGGGAAGGTTCTGCGTACTGTGCCAGTTCCCACCCCAAAACCGACTTCGTGTTGCTTTGGTGGAGAAGGGATGGACGAGTTGTACGTGACGTCTGCCCGGAGCGGACTGACCGACGACCAGCTGAAGGCCTTCCCTCTGTCCGGATCCGTGTTCCGGGTCACTGAGCTTGGAGTGAGAGGCAAACCTTCGTACAGTTACGGTGGTTAGAAGGTCACCAGGCTGAGGGGCAAACCTTCGTACAGTTATATGAAGGATGGAAGGTCCTCAAGGGGATAGAACTAATTGGGATTATAATAAGGACACGGCAGCTCTGATGGCATTTTTAAAATGATAATGATAATGGAAATGTCCATGATAATGATTCCAGGACTGGAATTTTTCCAGTTTTTGCTTCTCTTATAAGTTGTATTTTTCCTTTCTGGTGGTACCTTGTTTTTGTTGATTATTATGAAATGAGGTAAATTGAGGATATAAATGGAAAGGAATTAATTAAAATCAGCTGGCTAATGATGGACTGATACGTTAACGAGCGAAAGACGATTTTTACTGATGTTGATCAGTGATGTTGTCAGAACAGCTTTGTAATCCATTAAGGTATTGACAGTATTATAAATATTTGTCGACGTAAAGATCGTTATTTAAATTAGCTGGGTTCAAATTCATATAATTTAATAAAGAATACAAAGATCATGTTTTTTTCCTTGTATTAAGTGAATGCTTTAGTGGCTACGTCGGACATATTTGATTGTGTGCATTCGTGTAGACGGTTTACGTGTGACGTCATATATAGGGTTTACATGTGACATCATCCCGGTATAGTAGAGAGCTAGATGACGTACCATAATGGTTTGGTATTAATACGTGGTCGTATACATATACGTGTAGTGGCATTAATAGTAATGCAAATATCCATATCAAGAGAAAGACAACACAAAAACCAAGTTATAGTGAGGAGTGCATTAAAAACTGTATTTGAAAATACCTTCACTGAATTTGTTCGACTTTTTCGCCCATTTAAACGCAGTGAAATGTTTTGAATGTATGGTGGGTTTTCTGGACCATATTGATAATCTGGTTCACCAGTGATGTCACAAAACTGCTTGTACACCTTTATGTTTAGCTCTGGATAAAGTTATTGAGAAGTGTACTCCTGTAATGTTTGCATGTGTGTGAAAAAACTAATATGACACTGAATTTCTGTTTAAGATCTAGAAAAAAAAGCAGGCGTGACGTCACAGGTGAGCCATATTATCAATATGGTCCACCATACAATCAAAACATTTGGCTGCAATTAACTTAGTAAAAAAATATTGAAAAGTTCAGTGAAGTTATTTTCAGATAAAGTTTTTAATGGTCTCTTCACTCACCATAACTTCATTTTCTGTGGTCTTCCATAAAAGCCCTACAATGCCGTAATCGCTCAGTCATCAATGCTAGTGGCAGAAGTTGAAATGATTGAATACAATAAATGTCGGCCCTAAGCAACACGGTATTAACACGGTGAAAACTTTTATAGCGTTGTTATGTTCGTATCTGGTGGAAACGTCTGCATTTGACGTGATATTTGATAACTGCGAAACTTCATTTAGGAGCATAACAGACAGAGAGTAAAACCAGGGCAGCGACGACAGTGTCACCTGCTCCCAGGTATGTGGTGAAATCCAACCTCATTTCGGCTTTCGCGCAAACCGTTCACGTATAAATGCTTAAGCAACAGCGATTGACAACTCCCTGGGACCATGGCGCAAACCGTTCACGTCTAAATGCTTAAGCGACAGCGACTGACTCCCTGGCACCATGACGCAAAAAGAGTTTAGGTAAGAAAAATGCACTGAGGTTATTTACAATTTGTTACTCGTCAAAATGAAGTTTTTAATCCACAATAGTATAGTACGAAAACAATGTGCAAAAGGACATTGACTAAGGCCTCGGGGCTACTTAGTCCACCAGCAGGATTTATGCCAGAACACAATATAATATACTATACCGCATTATCTGAATGCATCGAACAGTAGGTCGTGGCTGAAAGTTATAAACTTGGAATATACGTTGTGTACGATGAAAAAAAAAAAATCCTATTCACACCCAGAGTGTGATGAATCTCTATTAGACGGACTGGACCTCACCTTGGCCGTACCTGATTACAGCTAATCAATACACCTCTGTTGTTAGAGGTGAGATCGATCGTTGTTTTGTTCTCTTAGTTGATTACTGTTCGGTGAATAATTGACGGGTTGTTTCTCTGCTGGTCTTGTGTATTAGTCAACACGCAGTTTGACACTGTGCCGTAAATTAAAATTCCGCCATGTTTCCTATGAATGCTAGAGACCCCCCCTCCTCCCCGCCACCCCCTCACACACACACATAGCTATACCTTTAATACTATATACAAGGCTTGTTCAAGTTGGATACTATTTCAGCACTCTTTCCTTGCATCTGAGGCGCTGGGCTTTTTTCGAGTACATATCACTGACTGCAAGTGATCTGAAAGCCAGAGTAATTTTGGAGCATTCTATGTTTATTCTATCCAATGTGGACAAAATTTATTTAATTGTGCAATTTATTTGCACAGCAGACATTTCTACAGGAGTTCAGTGTAGAGTATCTATCTCCGAAACTCCCCCACTTACTTTTATTATATTTTACCTGGTTGTGGGAGGCTGGGGGCCGCCTGACTTGAGAGTAACATGAAGATTGTGCAATATACGGCTGAGTGACACTACATATATGTCTTACCTATTTGCACGGAAAACACTCAGAAAACTGACTGTAAGAAACTGAAAAGAAATGGTGAAGCAAGCAAAGGTACTGAACATGTAGTGTAACACCGAAAAAAGTGAGATTCAATATTTCAGCAAATTCATCATCAAGAGTAATAAGAAAGCAAAGGTTCCGCTGATCTAAAGGGTACTTCCGAAGTGGAAAACCCTTAATTCCGCCTTAGGCTATTCGAGCCCATATTATTCAATCTTCTGTCCATGTCTTCTTGTTCACTGCCCATCGGTCAGTCTGTCTTTCTACAATGATCTAGTTTCTCTCAGTATTTCATAACAATTCTTTTATTATCTACAGTGTTCTTAGTTCACAAATACCAATCATTACAGGATACTCTATATTACTTTTGCTGGCTTCATGCAACAATACCATCTACTCCACTATATTCTATAACAATTCTATTTGGTGTAGTACTCAATTATATTTGATATAGTACTCAATTCTATTTGGTATAGTACTCAGTTATATTTGATATTGATATAGTACTCAATTCTATTTGGTATAGTACTCAATTATATTTGATATTGATATAGTACTCAATTATATTTGATATAGTACTCAAAACTTCAGCTACAACAGTTAAACTAGTAATTTTCTTCCTAATTTTTAAAAACATTGTTTTCAAACGCACATTTCATCATTATAATGTTCCAAATATCTTGTTTAAACGTCAATTATCTAAACCAATCTCTTGCAATCTTGTTCCACACAAAAGTCGTATATATTTCAGCTGGACCTTTGCGTGGTAGAGTTGTCTTCTGATTTCTGGTAAATCTTTGAAATTAAATGTTCTCAATGCGGAGATTATAGAATCGTCAGAAAGTTGATACTTTCGAACTCAAATTAGTTAATGGAAGTTTCTGTTTGCATGGAAGCAGACATTCCAGTGTCCTAAATTCCACGATGGATGGTTCTTGCCGAAAGACGAGCATGGTCTGTAAATTTAGTTTATTGTTATGACTTAATTTATGGTTAGGACGTTGTTTTCAGCAAAAGTGTCTTTTTAATGTTTTGATGTGTTTTGATATGTGCGGGTTTTTATTTGGGACAAGACTGAATTGCTAATTGTCGTGAATGATATTCACCACTAGTGTATGATGTTCCCCAATGTGTGCCCCTGAAAGATGTTCCAACTTAATCACTCGTGAAACATGTACCCCCTTCATCATTCATGAATGCTTTCCTTAACTACTCGTGAATGATGTCTTTCCTTAACCACTCATGAATGATGTCCCTTCACACTCGTGAATGATTTTCCAACTTTACCTCTCGTGAATGATGTTCTCCCTTTTCCACTCGTGAGTGACATTTCCCCTTGTGTGCTCGTGAATGATATTCCTACGTCATCATTCGTAATTCGATGTTCCCCTTATACCTCTCGTGAATGGTGCTCCCCTTATACTACTCGTGAATGATGTTCCCCCTATACCCCTCGTGAATGAAGTTCTCCTTATACCAATAGGAAATGATGTTCCCCTTATACCACTCATGAGTGGTGTTCTCCCTTCACCACGTCTGTCCAATCGAAGCTTCTATCTCATGTCAATTATTTCTCTTTTCGCGATCGAATTAGCTTTGACGTGCACTCCAATACAGATATATTAATATATAATAACGGCCTGTAGAAAGGCGCCTGAGCGATGCTGTTAACAATGAATGACTCTAAACTCCCAAGGGAGCATTGCAGCTTCCAGAACAGCGATAACCATCTACTGTGTATCAGGTTTCCCGGGGCGTAGTCTGATGCAGAACCTCGTTCATCGGTATGATGTAGCTGGTTGTATCCACATTCCTACGCAATGTTACCGAAGATGTGCACAGTAAATGGTTGTGATGTACGCATACAGGGGTGACAACGTGTTTTAGTTTATAAGGTGACGTATCCGATATGGTCTAACCAGGACCCGTGTGCTATTCAGTCTACGTGTAGACTTACTGAAGGTGTGGTAGCTTGTATCTATGATCACCTGATATGCAACAAAACGTATGAACAACCGGAGCTACGATTCCGTGAAGGTGTGCATGGTGAAACAGAGCGTGCGTTTATGCGGCGAACGCTGGCAGAGTAAACCCAAACTTGAAATTGGAAAGGAAACAGATGAGCAAGTAAGTCTATGTATTCTGAAGCCTGTACTTGCATCTGATTGTTTGAGTTTACAACATCAGATACCAGAACATTGCAAGATTAGTTCTCGCCCAAATGAGAACTGGAGTTAACAATCCATGCAGGGGATAAGCTAAGTTATCAGCTGTGGTAATAGCCGGCTCTATTAGCTGCAGTAAAAACCGGGGCTTGAGATGTAGTAATAACTGAACGCATCAGCTCTAGTGATAAACGGGTGCATGAGCAGTAGTAAAAACGAGAGGCTTTATATAAGAATAACTGGATGCATGGAATGTAGTAATAACGGGATGCATGAGCTCTGGAAATAACGGGATGCATGAGCTCTAGAAATAACGGGATGCATGAGCTCTAGAAATAACGGGATGCAAGAGCTTTAGTAATAACGGGATGCTTGACGTGATAAAAATCGGATGCTTGACGTGGTAAAAATCGGATGCTTAACATGCAGTAATAATGGGATGCTTGACATGTAGTAATAACCAGATGCATGAGCTCTAGTACTAACCGGATACTTTCACTACGAGATTACCTTAGCTGATTTATACCCTCATATACAGCTCACTTCAACCTCAAGAGCCGAGTATACCACCGTATTGGTTTGAAATCTTTATATCATCTGGTCTTAAAACTGACTAATCTCAATTGGCAAATTCGTTGGATGGCCACAGTTACTTTATATATTAATTTACTTATGTAAAGTAATATTAGCTGGTCTACTTTGAAAAACAAAGATTCACTGGATTTGGGATAGATTACCTGCATGAAATACCTAGGATGGGATCTGGAGTTTCCAAAATACGAGCTACTAAGCGTAGATTTCGTAATACAGCAGTTATGGTGAACACACTAAATGTCAGTCACAGCGCTAGTCAGAGGCGGTTAGGGACACCCCAAGGGTGTGGCGAGGAGGATAATGTCACCTTAACACGATGCTTGACCATTACGGACACCAGTGCCGCATGGGAAGCCTTAGGGCGGGGTCAGGTGTCAGATGTCAGTGATTTACCGAGAAAGACGATGACCTTCTCCAGTACCCGACCGGAAGTGTCTGGAGACACGAATGGCGCGGGGGATTGTGGTATCCCTCGCTACAGCGATGCAGAGGTAAGCAACAAGTGCCCTGTGCCCTAAATGAGGTCTAGATGATGGAAGTTATTATCAGGCTAAGTTAAGTCAAATAGTGTGACTTTAAACAAGCCTGCATGACAAACTACAGTTCTCTGATTAAAGAGTTTACCGGCACAAGGATGGTGCAAATGGCACGCGAGTGGTAGTGTCCTCGGGTCCTCGTGCCACGGGGACATCTCGTCCCGCTCCACCCTCGAGGAGCGGAACGAGATGACATCATACAGCTTCTATAGACCACCTTTCGGGTTGTAATCGATATCTTTGGGAGTAGTGTTACACCGTGTTATGTAATAATGCGTGAATAATGTAATACCCACCGTGTAATATAATAATAATATCGCCACGTAAAGTACAGTCATGCAGATAAATAAACGACGGAGGTGACTATCTATGAATGGCTTGAAAAGGCGTGTTTTGTTAACTAAAAATCTATCATAGATGTAGCACATGGGGTAAATAAGGATTACAACACCTTCAGGAACATAGAACATTGTGTCCTTTCCACAAGAGCAATAGGTGTGCATTTGAATGGACCAAATTATTCTTTACTATTAGGCAAAACAGTTTTAAGCATAACACATTACCTGATTTCAGATCGTGAACGATGATGTGTGTAGTATATGCGGTGTTTATACCTACGGAGAGGTGTACCCATGTCGCGTGTGTACCCGGGTGTACCATAGCAGCTGTCTTAGGATGCACTTACGGTGTGAGGAAGACGACGCCTGTTTCCGACAAATCGACAAAGCCATCAGCTCTGTGACAGGCTGGAGCTGCTTCCAGTGTGTAAGACACATTGATTGTCGTGTGATGAACCCAATTCTTGAGCAATTTTACGCACTGAAGATATTCAGATATATTTTTAATCACAGCAGGCCAACGGTTCTAAAAATCATTTTCGGCAATCCTTAACCTTTTGATTGAGACTGGTATAATGCATTTGATGTTTTTATTACAGGATGACTTAGCAAGTTTATTGACGGATGACGACATGTTGATGTTGACCCAAACCTTCGACAATTGTGACTCTAATCAAGGTACGAGACACACAGTTCACATATAACTTGGAAGCATTGTACATAAAACGGATTCCATTGCCTTAACATTGCCTTTCTAAACTTCATATATACCCAGCGAACAAAGTGTAGAAATACAGTACTCTTTTATTGTTATGGTCTTTGCGTTTCTTTTCCCGCCTCATTACAGACTCGCACGTAACACTGGAGGAGTACATCAAGTACAAAAAGAAGTCGTTCAGAGAGAAGACCGGAAGTGGCTTGTCAGTCAATGAGGAGGAGGACGAGAGATACAAGTTTGACCTGCTGGCTGGTGGAAGAAGAGAGTCCTCATCAGTGACATGGTGGGTCTTCCTTCACAACGAGGCTCTCAAACTGCTGCGAAAGAGACCAAAGGTATAGAGCATGCTGTTTGTATGGTGATTGATGAAATTTGATGATTTAAGTCAGGAGGGCAAGAAGTAGTTCCATTTTATGCTCAGTTACTCTAATGTGTTTTAGTAACATATTTGCTTTCTGTTAAGCAGCTACTCGATGGTGCAACCTTGACAAGCGTTGTCATGGAAATATCATTATTAAACGCCTGGGGTTTTGTAGTACAGGATGTTCTCCATATTCAGGATGAACTCCTCAAGCTGCTGTCTGAGAAAGAAATCCAGCGAGCTCGGGAAACGTTTCGGTTTTTGGATCGAGATGACAACGGCGCCATTTCGTACTCCGAGGCTGCGGAAGCCTTCAACATCTGGTACCGAAACTTCTACAATGACAGGTATAACTGCTATCAAAATATACTGATCGGCTTCAGGTCCTCGAAAATTACTAAGCTAAATAATTTTTATCGAACATTTTTGTCGAACTCTGGTGGCCACATGAATGTTCTCATATTGAATCTCATGAACCCAATATTTGTGGAATCATGTCATGACACTATGCATACTTTAAGTCATAAACGTCGTGTTCTTGGTTGTCAAATCCTCGCCTTAAAAGAAAAGTAAGATTATTCTACATTCACTCCATGATAAACTTAAGCCCCATGTAACTGTATGGTGTACACACCCGGAATAACAAAACTTGAAGAAAACTACCTGCTTGTATACATAGGTACATTTATTTTGCACACTTGTTTTCAGAACTGAAGACGAGAGGGTCACATAATGCTGGCCTCATGCAGGATCGCGAAGCTTTCTTAACCTTAACCAACACAGTATTAACTTGGGCTATTAATTCTGAACTTAAGGTTAAATTTAAACACTGATTTTATCGCCAAGAGCTCGGACAACTCTCAGTTTTAAGTGTTAAGACTAAGTTTGAATTAGGTCTAAAGACGCTTAGTGATCCTGGGGCAAGTTTTATTTTTTGTTATTCCACGCAGATTCAGCCCTGATCAAAGAGTAGCTCTAGAAAACCATGTGAGGACAAATGCTACACTGCTGATGGAAGCTGACGACAGTAAAACAGGGTACGCTGTACTTTAAACGGGACAGATTTATGATTTCTTTTTTATTGATTTCTGGAATATTAACCTTAAAAGTTTATAATGCGTATATTCAGCTCTAGGTCGTTAGTTCAGCCACGGCTTTGAAAACAGAGGTTTGTCAGGGACAGGGCTAAGGGCGGTAGTTTCATCGGAGCTAATATCACGCCATTAAACAACATTCAAATAAATTAATTAAAGTTTCTTGTCCATATCATGATACAAAAACACGCCTCTTCGGGAAAGAAAATAATCTGGATTTCAGATATATTAATTTGATTTATTTATTTATTTGATTGGCATTTTACGTACTCAAGAATATTTCATTTACACGACGGTGGCCAGCGTTATGGTGGGAGGAAACCGGGCAGAATCAGGGGACTCCCACGAAAATCCTCAGGTCGCTGGCGGACATTCCCATGTGCGGTGGGAGGGGAAACCAGCTAACTCAGAGACCGCTTTGGTGAGAGGCACCTGCGTCATCTCGTTGCGTTGTCGCGCTAATCCTCTCGGACACGGAGGCCCCAGATGCATTAATCAACAGATGAACAAATTGTTCTTGTTTCAGAACTGTAACCTGGCAGGAATACTTGATGGACCAGGCTTTGTTATTTTTGGCAGCTCGACCAAATCTGACTTATAATTAGTGGCGACTGACGGTTGCAGATAGCATAGGACTTGTCGCACACAGCTAGTGTCACACAGGATACTTTCAGGAATAAGTGGTTAGCAGATTATCCTGCCAATCTCCATCCTCACTGTTATATAGGCCCTATAGCCTTGACTGATTCCGAGATCCAGGACTGGCTAAAGTGTATACTATTCGGCAACATGGCAGCCAAACTTAAATACCGAAATGTCGCATTTGCTTTGAATATATCTTTGATTGTTACTACATTCCTAAGCGTACCCTTAGCAATGATACATAAATGTCGCTCTGATTTGGTTTTGTGCTGCTTCATTGAAATCGTATAACCAGAGGGAAATGCTATCTATACCCGGTTGTAATAAAATGTGGGATCATGAGCACGTACCACAGTTTCCGTTCACGATCTCGGTCATGTTCATTGAGTCACCAGTTCACAACTTGTGCCCCACAGGCATGTAGGTACAGCTACCAATAGTTAATTTATCAGTGGAAACCAGAAGGAGGTGTTTGCACCTTTCTTATTCATGTTTGACGTATACCATGTTGTCAATTCTCTGATAGAGAGGATATTGGAATACCAGGAGCAAAACACATGTGACTCACATGTATATATATGAATGTCAGAATTGAAGCTGAGAGTGTTTTTGACATTTTTCAGTTCAAAACTCTTTTATAACATACGACTCTCGGTTAAAGAGCGGTGATTGCACTCTCCGTTTCCTTCGTCCTTATACCTGAATGTCATCATACCAGTGAAAAGTATTTTGGTGTACGACTTAAAACACGTATTCAGAAAAACAAATATACAACAGAAAATGAAAGAAATATTCATTTATTTGTAATGTTCTTTTGAACAAAGTCAGAGTTAATAAATGTGCAGGAAATGGCCAGCGATCAGTGCTTTCGGAACGTCCTAATCACTTAACAAGTAGTTCATAACCTGAGAGTTACACGGCCAGACAGATTACCTCCCTTGACACTCACATCACCAGAACTTACGGTTTGCCTCTCATCTTAATCCTTTCTTTTGGCACCCGAAATAGTTTATGTAACAAATCCTCCCTTTCCCATAAGAGAGAGAGGTGAGACATTTCCCCTATCGAGGATTAGGGGATTATGCGGGACTCAGATTCGGGACTCACGCTCCACGGTTGATCAAGAAAACAAGTGAGACTCGCAGCTAGAGGAGGACATTTTGAAATGGAGTTATATTAATTCCAGTTGAGCTTTAAACCATAAGAAAATGCAGATAAATTTGTAATTATTCAGGAAAAGTTGGTTCCTTTTCAGAATATTGTGTACCAACAAAGTTCTAAAGCTTTTGGCAATATGAAGCATTCAGGGAAGGTATTCGCTCGTGTGGAATTTACTCTTGTGAAACTGTGGTAATCCGCTTGCAAGTGGGATAAATGGCGAACGATAAAACATATCGAGTCAGTGCACGTCTATGGCTAAGGGTGATGACCTCAAAGGAAGGGTCAGACTGGGATTACGAGGTCGTCACGCCCATAATACTTGGAGTCAGCTCTGAAAAGGGACATTGGAAGAGAAAGGTGTAGAACAAGGTTCCAACCTTAAATACAAGTGTCCAAAGTGTGGAAATGAATTCTCATACGAAGAAGACAGCTCTTTTACCAATAACCACGAACAAAGAAACCCGCTTTCAAGAACACCGAATGACTAAGGTGTCGAGTTTGGAGGAAAAACTTCGCAAAAACCGAGCTCTACGAGAGGCACACAAGACCGTCGTGAAGGATCTGTACACGCCGGCGAAACCGAAAAAGAAGAGTGCCAAAAAAGTCAATGTCCCGGCCATTGTTGTAGCGGAATCCACTCAAGATGAGGACTCGAATGGGAATGATAACGATGACGTATTTACATCTGCGGAAGACGAAGCGAATCTCTTCAGATACACGGGGCGAAGATGCTCGGATAGAAGTGCCCTAGATATAGCAGGCATCAACCTAGGAGGCGACAGAGACGACACGGCCAGTGGTACCGAGACATTGCTTCTTCAGTCTCCAAACATCTCCAATCAACTCTCTCCAGCAACAGTGCGAAGGCAGTCCGCAGCGCAAATTGAAACCAATCAAATTTTGGACAACTGGACGGCAAATCTGCACTCTGATGATGCAAGTGATGATGCAAACCTGAGTGCGTGTAATTTCCTCAGGAGGCCGAGCTCCGCTGGTCTGATAAGTCGTTTTTCTGATGACAGCGGTGGATCTCCGCATTCGCTGCGGGCCTCAATGGAGATGCTGAATCGATCTACAGAAGCCCTGAATAATCTCAAGGACAGTTTAGAGGACGGAGAAAGACGCCCGTCCAGCGGATCCAGGAGAACGAGTTTGTATCAGATGACGAAAGTAGAGAGCGACATCTGGCGTCACTGTCAGCGCGTGCAACGCCGGAAGTCCTTGTCCCTCAATGACGTCAGCATTAGTGAGCTCAAGAAATGTAGGTATCTGAGAATCCCAGATAAGTACCTGTAAGTTAAAAGAAAGACAATACAATTCATTTTCAACTGGTGAAAACTGAAAAATAAGGATCCCACGAGCCTGTGCAACTTGCGAAAGTCCTTTCTGATAATGACCGGAAATGTTTAGACAGAGCTTTGCAATTACTTTTAACCAGTACTCAAATTCCTGACTTTGGTCACCCATACATCATGGATTCCTTCACAAATCGTCACCAGGGACAATTCTGGAAAGCTCTTTCCTTTATGCAGTATGAGAAGAACTGCCTCTCTGTAAAGCTGTAGACGGATTAATGAAAATCTTGTACTCACTTTTTGCAAATAGGGTAAATGTTTATATAATACTATGAGTGTTTGAGAAACTCTTCTAGTAACACTCTTAGCTGTTACAAGGAAAACTTTTGTAGCGTATGGTCATGAATTCCTCAACATCTGTTTTAAGTGTTCTTCGGAATTATAACATATCACACGGATGCCAACAGACGACTCCGTTGTTCAAAGAGTAGTCATCTGAGGCGGGAAAGGTTTATATCTCTCCGATAGCAAAACCCTTATTGTCGGATTTAAACTTGGCGCCTCAAATAAAACAGACAAACAGAGATAGGGATGACAGGAACTTTGGACGCTGCTGGAATACTTTTCTGCATCAAATCTGTACATTTTGCAAGTTTTGTTGATAACTCATCGTATCAGAATAATATAATTGTCCGTAACATGTAATATCATCTACACAAATTGCATTTTACGGTTGTCTCATAAATCATTGAGACACACCTTCGGAAAACTCCCTCCCGCCTTTAACATAGGGGTCCAAAGCCGTGTGCTCCTTTTTTTTCCTTGGATTACACTTCCATGTACGTGTGTGCCCAGAAAGCACTTAGGTAGTGCACACACATTGCAGCGTCACAGGAGAAAACGATGTGCTTCTTTGCTATTTGGATCCTGTTGTGTAGCCCGTCAGAGTCTCCCAATAATCATAGCCTGGGGTATTCCACTCCTTCTTGATAGCCATAACCGGTAGCACAGCAGTTTATTGCGGTCTTACATGTTCACTGGAAACAACTTGCCATCCATCAATATGGCAAACATGTGTGTGTTTCATACGTGGAAAAGTTTGTTCGTTACTTGCCAAAGATTGGTGGTTTACTGCAGGTACTATATAAAGTATAAAACTGACCGACGTCGTAAAAATAAATAAAATAAAAACTAAATAAAAAAAAATGAAATTAAATAAATTTATTTCATTTTCTTGAAACTATGGGAGTTTTCGAAAAACTACATGTAAAACTTCGAAGGTAGTGTGTGAATAATTGCATTTGTGTAATGTAAGAATTTTGGGTATTTTAGTCATTTTGTCGGTATGTTTTTAAAGTTTTTATTCGGCTTGTCATCATCAAGTATATGGGTAGTTTTTGGTTTCGAATACACACTTCTGTTCATTTTGTACATGCATGGTGAGTTTTTATTACCAACCTAGAGAATACACATTTGGCTTCCATGTCTCTGCCAAAGTGCCGTGGGGTTCATTTACTCGTGTCGATATACTCACGAAAAACAAAAATAAACGCTGATTATTTCTGGCAAGAACGAGTGATTTTGGCATAACGCCAAGTCAGCAATCTATTAGCCATATATCGCGGTGACTTTGTATATGAAGAGATATCCACTTGTACCAAATACAGTATAAGTTCAATTTAATGTGCATTTTTGGTACAAAGGGAGGTAAATATTTAACTCAAAAGTAAATGTTTATGAAGATCTTAATTATAAGGTGATTGTTATTATGTTAGAACTTATGCTTTGTATCTCGATTCATAAGGTTTTATAAATTAAGTTGTTGAGATGTAATTATTTAGAAGTATCAGAATAGCTGCTGACAGGGTGGAATGTGAGTATGTGTATTCAGTGAGTATATATATATATATGTGTGTGTGTGTATTTACATGATAGGGAATATGTATAAAGCATGAGCATTAAACCTCGACAAATGGAGTATGTAACTTGTTGAAATGTACAGATTAGCTAATACCGGTTGGTCTGGATCAAGTTGGCAATGTCTGAGCCAAGAGCTGCGCAGTTTTGCAGTTTACTCGGATTACCGAGGTTGAGAGTTGACGGCAGGCAAATTCAGCCAGCGTGTATACTTATGTAATGTGGGTATAGTACTCTAGATCAGAACGGCCTGTTAACCATAACCAAGGTGGAAAACTACCAAGCTTTCCAAAAGGGTCCACGGCTGGTGTGTTGTATAGAACAACAGGCAGTGTCCAACAGGTATGAGTTGGACAAGATCTGCTGAAATGACAAGAGTGTTTAGTTAGCCGTCAGTACAATGGTGAAGGAGAAGAAAAGGTGGTTCGTTAAGCACGGGGTTTGCTTGCTGGGGGAATCGTGTCGCGAAATCATGCTGAAAACGGCCCACGTACACGGCCACAAGAAAGGATGCGACATAAATGGCACTGGCAGCGTGTCAGAGAAAAGTACAGACGGGAGACAACTTGTGATCCCTCTCATCGTGCTGATCCCACCTGAAGATGACGGTTTTAGGCAGAGACGAAAGTCCAGCCCTAATGCCAGCCCGTCAAGTCATCTGCTGCGAACGGAAGATGCTCTTAGACCCAGAAGGCATTATGTCAGCAGAGCTTCCCCGCGAGCCACATCCGCGTACAGCAAGAACTCTAAATCTTTGTGTAATAAATTTAAACTGAACGAGAATATTGCTTCAGCAGGTGACGAGAGTACATCTCACTTCCGGAAGAGGTCAGTTGCAATCCACAAAACTCCATCCGGATGGATAAGGAGACGCAGATCCTGGGATGTCAGAACGGAAGTGCGCCATGACTGCGTGGACACCGGAAGTGATAAAGTGACTCAGTTGGATATCAGCAGCCCTTTCCTTGATCGTCCTGACCCACATTTCCCATTACCTGAAGTCATTCACAGGCGACCTTTATTTTCCAGAGATGACAAAACGTCTTCCCGAAGTCCGTCTCCTAGAAGGAACCTGAACGTTAAAACGGTTATCAGACTTCCGGTTGACAGGAGATCGCGTGTGATTTGTTTGCCATCTTTAACGCCAAGATCTCCAGATGCAAAACATTCTCCTTCGTATGATGTCAAAACCCTAGTGATTAGTGGTGCGAAAAAATATAAACCACAGGGAACTCGAAGTAATTTCATGTTGTGAGAATATAGATGATGTTCGTCAACATTTCTTGTGCTACATGGAACAAAAGCCTCGACTATCAGACATTAAAGGATGGGGTTGCACGAGATAATTGCTCTCTGTGACCAGCATCGGTGTTAGCGTCCAACGAGTAACGCATAGACGAGGATACATAGTATGATTTTGTCAGAAGTATAGTGTACCAAAAACGTAACGCCTCGGTTAAATTTTTACCATTAAAAAACTGTTTTCTTCAATGGTAGATAAATAACTTAAGACGCGTTTTTTTTTTTTTTTAGCCAAGCTACACAATGAAAGAGTCAGAATGTCGGTAATCAACGAAAATAATCAGCGAAATCCCATTCAAGCCTGAAACCAGATCACAAGTGGGCGTTCTTTGTGGGCAATAGTGACATATGGTGTCACCAAAATGTTCTAACTATGCGTTTCGTTTTTGGGAAAGTATATAGTTACACTCTCTATACTGTAGAAGCTGTGTATTTCTCTGCTGGCCTACTTAGTGAAACTGCGTCTCAGCGGACGACAGAATTTGCCGATATATTGACAAGACAGTTTTACTTTCATTCATCCTGTATTCTCGAATAAATCATTTTAATACTCTTACGTCGCGCGTTTTCACGAGTGGGCACGCAGGAATGAGCCCTACACACAAATTCAGATCAGTATGTACTCGGTTCTGGTTATTAACTAGATTTCAGCATCGGCTTAATTGTCGTCAACTCTGTAGAACTTATACCATAAGCTTATTACGGAAACGTTTAAGCCATAAGCCGTATACCGCGTCAAACTCTATGTGTGTGTATGTGTGTGTGAAAGAACAGTATTGGCTGTGAGGAGTGGAAAAACGTACCTGTGACATCAACCGTCTCTAAGGAACGGCCCCGGTGAAATATTTTTTCGCCAGATCGAGTGTTGAGGTGGATGAGTAATGGACGTGTAGGTGTTGTGAGTAATATGGGAACATATATTATCACATGTAAAGCTGTGTATTAAACTGTGCGAAAAAATTCGAAACATCGATCGCCATGGGCAGTCGTCCTGTACCTCGGTCCTCTCCGCCAAAGACGTGTTATAAAGCCATGGAACTCAGAACGGCGAAGAAAATTCTGGAAAACCAAGAGAAAAATCAGAAGGAGTTGAGTTTGAAGTTGATAAATCTGAGCCACGACCAGGACGTGGTTAAACGTCAGATGCAGCGTGACAGGCTGCTGTTTTGTCGTCAGCAGATAAGTAAGTTACAACCCCGAAATGTGTCTCGACTCTCCTTCATTACTCTCAGCCAAAGAGGTCAGAATCAGTCTCGTTCAGCGATGCGGTCTTCCTGTCCGGATGTACCCGCCGTTTTTCACCCTCCAAAACAAAACCTTCGTGTTGAGAAAGGCTCAGAATGTCAAAGTCGCCATTTTGACACTAGTCATCTTGGACCACCACCCGACATTCGCCGGAGCTTGACGGAACTATCGAAGGGAAAGGCGAACACCCTTCGGCGGTCACGTGATGTTTCGTCCCCATTTTCCGAAACTTTGACACTGCGATCAGAGCGTTCTGAACGTTTGTCTTTTCCAAGTCCCGGTTCTTTACAGATGAACAGATACAACAGGTTAAGTTTCCGGCCATTAGAGGAGGGAGTCCCAGAGGAACGTTCCCTCGCGGAAACTTTCTTCGTTAATAGCAGAGGCAGATGTATCAGCCTTCATTCCGACAGACAAGTTCCACTCGGGATTTCGGATGGAAGTGAAGAAGGAATAACCCTGGGAAAAGCCTCAACTAAGCAAGACACGAGTCTTGAAGTCTCTGAGAGGAAACACAAAAGCTTACACCTCACAAAAAGTTACGGCGGCGTTTCACAGGCACGTGTTCCAAACACAAACTTTCCCAAGAAGACGACGGTGTCATTGTCGACTAACGACAGACAAAACCAGAGTATCAGTGACAGAAAACCCCATTCAAGAGACGATGTCAGAAATTCTGAATCCAGCTTTCGAACAAAACTTAACTTTCCTACCCCTCGGAGTGTGCGGTTTAGCTATCCTCCGTCATTACGTGGCAAAAACCCTGGGGCCTAGTTGTACTAAAATGGCCATATCTTAGATCATAGACTTAGGTCATGGATTCTGACCTCCAGTTATAATGTAGTGTATTGTTGATGTATGCGGAAAGACGTAGAAAGCCAGTTGTGGTTCTAGGATTGGAAGGGCCCCGGGGCCGACTTGTTTTCACAAAGCTATTTCTGACTTTTCTGTAAAAACTTAATATTTTGTCACAATACTTAGCTTCTGGTACTGGATGTTGAAATTTCGATACTAAGTAGCATTTAAGAAGTGGCCAAAATTGTCAAATATAAGTTCTAAAATCATATATCAAATGCTGACTTTGTGGAATCGACCCGTCATAGGGATAAAAGGTCCGATTCGTAATATATGGCGGAGATATCAAAGGAATTGTACAAACAAACTGCTAAATCATGGTGAACGATTATTTTAAAAGCTATGTGACTTGTTTAACTGTTGTATGTTTCGTTGTTGTGTTTCAATTACATTTGCAAAGTCGCGCCACAAAGAAAATGATTTATGCTAAATTTAATGGCTGGTTTTATCCGTTTGGTGGTTAAGAATGTGACTCTAAAGAATTTTCTTTTAAGACAGACGTTAGTTTCATGGGTGTGAAAATCCAGGGTTCCTGGGCTAAACCAGGAAGTGAACTTTGGCAAGTCACTGACTTTCCCACGAGTCGGCCCAAGTATCCAACGGCTTAGTTACAAAAATGAGTATGACAGAAGCCGATCAAGTTACACCCCTGTTGTAATTTGTTTGTCACCTGTGTATCTGGGAGGAGAGATTCATGTAACACCACATGGATATCATACACAGACACATTTCAATTCCACAGCTACAAAAAATTCACACAAATATATGCACTAGCTGTATCATGCAACAGCGTTCTTGTATAAATGTGCACACATAAATCTTCCGTTAAATCAGTTATTCGAAGGATAACGGATTGCATTTCTCTGATTTAATGTATTAATCCGTTCCTGATAACGCAGTCTAGAACTGATTAATCCGTTAGATCCAGGGAAAGTCAATATCTTAGCCCCCAAATAACGGATTTAACGGAAGATTTTGGGGGATAAATAATTTATCTCAATGTTTCCTAAAACTTCTAAATGAAATATATAGTTTTACATTCAAGTTAACATGTCATGCATGACGTGGTACATGTGTACTCATTAAGGTATATTTTAATGTTTAGAAAAAAATCCCTTCAAACGTTCGCAGGGTTAAAGATTCCGCAAGAGAATGAATCTTGACACATACATGAAACAAATGTGTATACGTCACTTGAACCGTCTTCGGTTTAGGCATCCAACCAAGGTGATTAACCGGGGCAGGCTGAGCCGGCTTTTAAGTCGGGGGTTTGGAACATGGTCTATAGGGCGATTGTTCGATAATCTATAACTACAGAACACCTCAGCCTAAGGTAGTACAGGTAATTATAACTTATTTTTTTGAATAGCTGCACAATATTCCACACGAACAGTGCAGCGGGGAAACCTACAAATTCGCTGGTTCGCTCTCACTATCCGACTCTTTAGAAAAGGAATTCGCGTGTTCGAATCCAGCTCGATCTGCTTCGGTTGTTTTTAGGTAATTAGGTTTACCAGGAATTTAGCTGGCAAAGGTCGGTGTTTAACTCTGAGCACTTTGGTTTTCTCTATCCATAAACCTGCCAACCTCATGAGAGAAATATTCCTGGGTACGGCGTAAAACACCGATTAACTATAGAAACTGAAAAATCCAATGGTTCGTGGCGCACTGACGACACCGATGCACTCACGCGACACACTGCGACTGGGTGATGTCGGATGTCTTAGTACATTCTCTGGCTTGGAACTCAGTATAATATAAAATTAAAAAAGACTACAGCATAGAGAGTAAAACCAGAGCAAATGGTCACACATTAGCGGTGGAATTCGGTCTCCTGTAGGTTTACCTCAGTTTAAGTGTTTAAGACGTAACAACTTACACTCCCCATAGCACCAAGACTTATGCATGTATACTAGTCCTCACTGATCTAGAATTGCTGATGTGATGGCAACACAAAATTCTGTGTTGTCATCACATTTAATTAATGTCCTCAGTCACATGGAAACAATGCAAAGGGATTAGGCCTTGGGAATACTTAGTCCATCACCAGAATCCAGGTTTATGCAGGAATGCGGAGAGGCACATAACAACTGAGTTTTCATTCTTTCTTTATGACTTAAGAAATAAAAAAAAATGAAAACCAAGGGTCCATGCTTAAAACCATGCTTCTCCGGCATTCATTTTATTTTCTAGTTTTTTGCAAATCCACAAAAAATCTCCCGTAACGAAGTTTTTTTGTTCATAAAATGGTGTGATGAAAAATGCCGAAATTAAGTTGTCAAGTTTTACACTTACAATAAGCATACCGGTGCCCTTCCTGTCGTGTAGCATACTGTAAGTGTTTATGGCCTTAGGCCTGGTGTCTTATCAGGGGCCCGTTTTACAAAGCTAGCTGTCGCAACACTACGTCAAACGCATTTACCATCATGTATGTCTTCACATGTCATGGAGGTTACGCCAGGCGCAATTTGCGACTGCTATGTAAACGACCTTCGGTCGGGGTTTGACATATGAGTTTGGAACTAGCGTGAAATGTTAAACAAATTTCACTGCTAGACAGTTTGAGAATACAGGCTCAAAACTGGAGAGTTCGTAATATGTTTGTGAACTTTGGTGGGCCCCTGCAAGGTCCTGGCCTGGAATGGATCCCTGTCCCCACCTTCGATTTTTTCTTGTTACAAACTTCTGATATAGAATAGAGTAAGAAAGACACAGTATTGTTAGTGAATAAGGATGAAGGCTGAGATCCATAAGCAGTTGAATACTGCATGGAGCCACAGCTCAGAAAGGAGGCTCAGAGAAGACCACTTTGCTCACAAAAAAGGCACATATTAATGAACTAAAATATTTTAATATGTAGCACATTATACACTATCCACTTAATGTACTCTCTCTTTGACAACATCTATACCATTTAGTTCATAAAATGCACTTTTTTTACTTGTACCTGAGCCAGCATGCACCAAACTTGAAACTGTAAATTTAATGAAACGTCTCTTGAAAATATCCGATGTAAAAATATCATCCAAAATTCAGCCGCGCGAAAATAGATTTCTTTCAAGAAACTTAAGACTCTAATCAGCGCTGGGGATAGTTCTAGTCTGAACGTTACGATGCTCATTCTGTGGAGATGAGTGCCAAAGTTAAACGTTTTAACCTGTATATAATAAGAGTTCCGAGAACAGGTTTTATTATTTTTCTCTCTCTTCTATATATATTCAAAACTGATTTTGAACAGCCATGCAAGGTGTGATATTCCCTTAAAACTGAAATATATAATTTTATTAATGTTAAATCCATCTTTTTGGCACGCAGAGGTGGAAGAAGGGATGCATTTATAGCGTTACGCTAACATTTTCTGAACTCTTCGCAGTATAACACTTGACAAAAGCTTGGATGTTGTTGTAAACTCAACATGTTCTGTCAAATTATCATTCACTACTGTAGTTCTGTGTTATAAATGTTAGCAATCTTGTAATCTAACATTTTGTTATAACTTGCAGGCAAACATTATATACGATGTAATACATTACAGTATTTAACATGGACGTAATATTAACATACCGGTGTGGCTGGTGGCACGTGCTGGCCGCTTTTCAGCAAGAAAACGAACCATTTACAGAAACCTAAACAAGGAACTAGTACATGTATCGCAGTCGAGTAGGTAGCCTACATGTCCATGCAGGAACCGCCTTGGCCCCAGAAACTGTTGCTTCATATCAACGTTTTAGGCAATTTCTGGTGACTAAAATTGTAATGGGAAGAGGGGATTAATTAGATATTAGTCTTTATGTGTTTGTTTTCATCTCATGAAGATTCCTAACCTTTACTTGCCTAGCCATGTACACATAGCTGCGATACTGCCACAGCCTATCGGCGAGGCTCTAAGTGCCATCAAGGCCCCTGAAGCTGTGTTTCAGATAAGCCGCGGAGGACCGCCCTGTGTCATATTTGGTAACAAACATTATATAACGGAATATATACCGGAATAAATATGAGTCGAGGATCCAAATCCGGACACTAAAACTTTTGTTATTGTTTTTCAATCATCAAAAATTGACAACATTTTCTTTGCGTTTTTTGTTGTCACACTTAATTTGTCCGCTGTTACCTCGAAGTTCGCCGTGGGGTATGTACACTGAACCTTCATCAGTATCGGCATGCACACCAGAGAGTTCCTTGCGTGAAAGTGTAGCTCCTGATGCGAAGCATTGTGGAAAATGAACATTTACACTCCAAATACATATAAGTGATAATTTAGGATCGGGGTAAACAGAGATGGATCTTGGTTTCACTTGTTTTCGCTTCTGTTTTCTCTTTTATTTTGTTTTACTTCCGGTTGGCTCAAAAGGGGGCTGGTGCATAACTGGCGACACCCTCTCCCCACCGGCGATGCCCATGTTCGGATCGATCATTTAACACTTGTAATGTAATTGTGCCCAAATAAAATTGAATTTTGGCTTGACTCGATGGTCTGTGTGCCGAACTGTGGACACTTACAGGAAACTACAGCTTTTTATACTGACAGCCGTCTGCTCTCACAAAGACCCAGCTCGGTATAGCGAAGTTGTACCGTTATTTCATGGATAAATGACGTCATTCTGCAACCATTTGTTTATCTTTATTGCATTTTCTAAGCACGTGTAAACATGTGTGTTATGATTTTGATTGTAGGTGAGCGAATTGTGGGTTTTATGTGGGGCATTATTCCAGATGTATAGTTGTACATGCAGCCATAGTTTAGCTTAAAGCAGATCATTGGATAAGCGGATTATAAAACGTAGTTGGTTGTATTGTGGATTAGGTTTGTTTTATGCCCTTACATATAACTGAGTGCCGTTTCCAAGGATTGCAGTACGGATTATCCTCTCAGCTTCTTTCCTTCTTTGGTTAGACAGTTCTTGGGTTTAGGTAAGCCTTCGTGAGGCCAGATATGCCGTGTTAAACTTTGCTGGGTAGCATGAGCAAACAATGCAAAATAGCTTTCTTGGCAGTCAAGACCAAACTTTTCACGCGTGCACATCCAAATAATTCCGGGTGGGAGGTTAGCAGGGGTGTGCAATAGCGGCTCTGGGGTTATGTTTTACACAGTGGCACACGGGAGATATGACCGTGTCGATAAAGTGACCACGGTATGGAAATGAAACATGCTCTTTTGTCATACTAACAAATGTCGGCAGTCGTGAGAACTTTTCTTCAATACGTCCTTTCCACACGGCTCCTAAGATGCAGAAAACCACAATGCGGACGGTAAGGACGAGGAATGTCCAGGAAGAGAAAGCTCTGGCTAAAAAGTTGAACTACCTTCAACAAACCCAGACAGTCGTTAACTTGGAGCATGACCGGGCCCAGACAGCATTCATGAAGAGATATTCAGCTTTGCTGACACGCAAAAGTGGCAGCTTGGCTTCGTCACGAGGGAAAGCGATGCCTGTAAAAACTGGAGGAAATGTAAATTTCATGGTATCTGGAGCAGGTCTCGTGAAACGGGGCGACCATGAAAATGGCAAAAACCCAGCGCAATCAATTTTCCAACTGACGCAAACAACAGCAGCAACTCAGTGTCAACCACCTCAGAATGCCGACACGTCAAGCCATCTGCAATCTTCATCCTCCAATGGCTCTTCGCGAGGAGGACGGCGTCTCTTCAAGTCTTCATCTCGCTCCCTTTCAAGATCTGCCCCGACACAGCGACAAGGATCAATGGGACTACCTTCTATCGCGGAGCAATCCAAAGTGGCTCAGTTGCAAGTCAACGAGCACCCACGACAGGCTGGGCAGGCATCCCTGTGGTCGTCGGATAACATCATAACGGAGAGAACAATTCGTAAAGCTTGGTCGCCTGATCTCAGAGTAACGAGCTACTCCCCAGAATCCCCCGGCGCCAATCCTCGCCAGTCGGATGTGGCACTGTCTCCGACTGAGGTGGCGCCTGTACCAAATGCAGTTCCAATTCGTGGAATTTTAGTGAACAAGTTCAACAGTGCATATCCTCTGAGATGCGCCGGAAACATGGCTGAATTACGGGCCCATCTACGGGAGACAAGCAGACGACATTCCATGCCCTCCTCTTCCGGACATCCGGGAAAACCCGAGTGTAACCGAAAGAGAGTCACTTTTGTCGAGGCTCAAATTATCGGCCATGAAGCTGAAGTGCACGAGCCATGCAAGCCTAATCCAATGAGATCTTCCGGACTTAATATTGTCACATTGCTCAACGACGTGAACCTTGTACCTCGGGATTTTAGTCGATGCACTCCTAATTTTCTGTTCTGACGTCAGCTTACAGATTTCTACCCACATGCAATATATTCATTGTACGAGTTTCGCCAAATTTCTACTTGAAATGATCAAAGCTCCACCTTTCTGATTGTTCACGAGAAATGCATTTTGTACCTTTCTTCCAAGTGTAATGTGAATATATGCAGGGATTTTTGTGTAAGTATACAGCATCTGTGTATAAAGCCTGTAAAATTCGCTTAGATAAAAACTCAGGTCATTGTGATTCTTTCGATATAGTTTTGGTGCAAAATGTGGCGACCAATCTCCTTTGAAGTTCATTCGTGAAGATCGCAGACCTGTTTCAGACAAAAAGAATGACACACACCCAAGGCCAGAGACACAACAAGGTCAACTGTCACAAACGCAAAGCAGAAGGCGTTCTATTCTTGTCGTTTACACGGTTTACATTCATAAGTGTGACCAAGTGCACTAACGTGGTCGCTGAAGAATTATGGCAAGCGGAATTACAACACTAAAAGCGTATCAGGCTTTTATATTTATTTCCTTATTGTATTACACGATTGGTGTTTTACGTCGTAGGCTACTCAGGAACTTTCACCTTTGTGCTCAGGTTTTTGTAACTTATTGATAGCCGCGATTTTGCAACAGACTGATGTCCAGGCTTTTATAATAGATTGGCATGCAGGGTTTTTGTACAGATTGGTATTCAGGATTTTGCAACAGGCTGATACTCAGGATTGTGAAACTGATTGATACCCTACATTTTGTATAAACTGATACCCAGACTTTCGTAAAGGGCTGATAACCACAATTTTGCAACCGACATATATTCAGGATTTTCAAACTGGTACATACCCTAGATTTTGCAACAGTTTGCTACCCTGGCATTGTAACGAATTGATACACAGGCTTTTGCAAGAGTTGATACTCAGGCTTTTGTAACAGTCTGATTGTAACAGATTGTGGCTTAGGCCTTTTGTATTGATTGAAATGTGACAGCACACAAAGGAAAGCAACATAATTTGACTCGTGTTTAGGTAAATCACCAATGTGGAGTAAGAAAAATAAACATTGATTCTGTACGTGACCATCGTTATGTTGTCATTGAATTTCAACAAACATTTCGACGGCCAAGCTGATTTTATAATAAAAAATGGCACAGCTGACAAGTCTTAGCCACTCATCATACTTGAAGAGTCGTAGTTGACATAAATCTAGATACACCAGCATTGTAGAGTAACGAACAAATAAACATTGTTTCTGTACGTATATATGATGGGAAGCTGGTCGTAGCGCTTGTCTTCCAATCACAAGGACAGGGGTTTAGTCCGAGCTTTAGGCAGGGACCTTCCTTCTCTTTGTGGGGCCTTCTTGGTATCTATATAAGCAATCATTAACGCTGGCAATGTCTTCCTCTCCGGTCGTACGTGGGAAAATCCGTCAGCAACCTGCCGATGGTCGTAGGTTTCCCTTGTGTTTTCTCCGGTTTCTCCCCACAATAATGTGACGGCCCCCTCATAAGTAAAATATTCTTGAGTGCGGGGTAAAGCACAGATCAAATAAATAAATAGATAAATAAATAAATACATCATATGACTGTTAGGGGAGTCTAACGTTTGTCAAAGACTTCCATCAAGATAGAGTGCACACGTATTTTTGCGTCACCCCGGGGGATTGAAGTTCTTCAGTATGAGAATCGGTGGTTTACATGCATCGGACACTCCTGTTTCCTCCATCCATAAAACCAATCAGAATCTTATACGTGAATATGTCTTTAGCGTAGTAATCAGCATTCTTTTGTCATGCGCAAGTCCACACGTTCGGGTTTGGAACGGAAACAAAGACCATTCCATAGTCTGATTTTGTGCGCGTGCATGGGCTTGACTTAGCCTACCTGTTTTGGGGAGCCACTCCTAGTTTAGGTCTAAGGAGTGGCCTGTTTGACCATATAAGGTGGTACTGTGGACTCGTGTACTGATTTTCATCATATATAATATATATGTAGACACATTTCGACGACATCTTTAGGGTAGTTTACCTTGTTACATTATGGAATGTTGCAGTCCTGGAAACGCCAGGCCAGCGCACGTCCTCACCCCGCCCTCTTTTAAAAATATGTGTATGGGCCTCACGTTGGTGTAATAAAGATCGTCATTATTTGTAGAAAGGCAGGTGGTTTGACTCTGCATGGTTTTTCTCCACCCGATGAATAGTTTTGTTTATACTGCACTCTACTTAGCAAAACCCGACAAAGCTCTCATTGTCGTCAACACCAAATTTTACTGACAGCATCCATCAATTTACAACGCGAGTCAGTCCTGAACTTTGGTACACGCTGATTACCAATTCATACGTCAGATAAAAATGTCCAAAGCAGCATCGGCAAATTATCTTTTAACAGTAATGTAGCCGTTGAAACCATTTGATTCGAATCAGTCAGCCAACATCCACCATGTTTTAACAGTAATGTAGCCATTTGATTCGAATCAGTTAGCCAACATCCACCATGTTTTGAATTCGAGTTCCAACAAGGCATGTACTTCCGAACTGTTGACGACGAAGAAAGTCCTCCCACCCAGGCTTTGCAAAAACGTAGGACAATTTTCCTCGATATGTAGGACGATCAGGAAAATATCTTTTAGACAAACAAACGAAGGCAAAACCATAACCTCCTTGGGCAGAGGCAACAAGTATCCAGAGAATATATGTTCAACACACCCCAAAGAAGACGAACATGGATCCTGGACCTGTTGGCGGTGTAGTTGCAGCTTTGGAAGAAGCCGGTATGGCACAGAGGAGAAAGTCGTCAGAATTGCTTTGACTTCACACAGTTGTGGCTGAGTGTTTTCAACAGTTGTGGAGTGGAAGGTGCGAGTATATAGGTTGTCACAAAATGAAAGACGAGGGTCCAGGTGCCGCCTTGGTGCCAGAATTTCTCGAACCCCAGTTGGAACAAGAATAACTAGAATGTCACCATAGTGACTTGTTGTATAGCCTTCATGTATGGTAACTGCATGTTGCATTTTGCGTAGATACTATACTCTGTGAGGAGGAGTTTAGATGCCGTTTTGTCCTACTGACCTTTTGCATGCTAGCAGCGATTTCTGTGAGAAGCTTAAAACCAGTTCGTTGTGAGTGGTGGTCATAGGTTACATAGCGTTTTTCAGAAGTCACAGAAGGACTGTTTTATGCCACGACAACACATCTGCATTAGGATGAAGAAAAAGAGAAACAATTATCTATTGACTGCAAAACCCGTTAGATTCAGTAAAAATTAGCTGCACACACAATACACAAGAATACATACTATATGCACACACCAGAAGGACTCCTCGTCGTCACATGACTGAAACATTGTTAAGTACGATGTAAAACCCACACCACTCACTTACTCTCTTACAAAAACTGCATAGCACAATACTGAGGAATAATGGCAGAAAATTTGTTGTCTGTAGCAAATTCTACCTACCCTACTGTTAAATCTCACAAAATTAGGTAAAATCAAGCCCAATACGAAATCGTCCACTGCAATATGCACTTCAGGAACTTTCTGTTTGTAACTGAAGAAAGCCTTGATTTAATAAAAAATGCAATCCACGTCAGTTACATATATGAAATAAGGTAAATATATTGTATTGCTCCAAATGTTTAAATTAGCACAAAATAAACTTTATGTACAGTGTATATTTATTTACATCATGGGTGTTAAGCGCCCTACTCAAGAATATTTCAATCATACGATGACGTCCAGCATTATGGTGTAAGGAAACCGGACAGAGCCCGAGGGCAGCCCACGAACGTGCACAGGTTGTTAGCGGGCCGTTTATGTACAAATCTTTTACAAGACGTGCCAGAAAAAAAATATGAAAAAAGTGAGTTTTAAAATTTTCTGTGGTCACATAAACATACACGTGGGACATAATATGCATATGCTTGCAACAGTTTCAGGATACATGTAAGCCAACTATGTACATGTTGATGCAGGTCAGATGAATGGACTGCCCTCGCACCAATTTAGGAAAAGTGGGACAAAGTAGGACAAAACCAGAAATAGTAGGAAACTTTTCAAATGGGAAGCCTGCTAAATCCAACAACTAGGGTACAGGTTAGACATTATATAGCTAACCTATGCCATGGTACCCCGTATAGACCAAGACGTGGAGAGATATTTTAGCGGCACAAACAACACAACATCCATGCATTCTAACAGACAGTACACATACCTTGTAGGGAGCCGTTTCAGCATGATATAGGCATATTGACTCAACATAAAGTTTCACCTGCTGGTTAAATGTTACAAGATAGCTAGTCTAATCAGGTTTTGGCCTGTATGACACAAAAAAATGACTTGTGAATTCATTGTAAAGCATGCAAACATTAAAAGAAAACGAAACTTAATTGGATTACTCTCTAAAAACGACTGTGTACCACAGCTACGCAATCTGCACTAGCTGTGCACTAGCTGTACCGCAACAAAGTTGAACTTTCACACTTCTGTGTACCGGTACTAAAGATACAAGACAGCGTGTGCCACCGATACACATGTATTTTTCTGAAGTACACAATTTGTGTGCCTTTATAGTGTACAAAAGATGTACACGTTCAATTTTGTTACACTTTTGTGTGCCTGTGGTACACGGTCGTTTTTAGGGATTACAAAATAGCCAGTGAGTGGCGATAGGAAAGGAGAAATGTCACGATGTGGATTTGACCAGGTAGAGGTATGTGGAGTACTGAGATGCTGTTTGTCACCACTGTTATGTAATGAAAGGTCTCAGACATGGAATTTGAGCGTGGCCCGTAACCAGGGTGTGTTGAAATGTTGTTCGGAAAGCTTTAAATACGTATGACATGAACAAAGAAATCCACAAATGGACGTCCTTTATTTGCATTTCAATTAATGACGCGATGCTCAAATTCCAGTCGTAGATTTGCCTTGTTCACAATATAATTTGAGCAATCCACGACGGAATTATGACCATTTGCGCAGTGTAAGTCTCGTGGAAGACCCCATGTGTTCCATCAGTGTTGTGCGCATACCTGTCCGTCAGAGAGGGAAAGTTCGTCAGAAATTTGCCCAAGATTTGGGGATAATTATCCCAGGCACTTCGGTTTCCTTCGCCCATATAACAGACCACAGTCAGTTAAAAGTGAAAAACTAATAATAATCAGCAAATTGACGTTGTGAGTAAATGAAACCCATCGCCGGTTTTTGTATATTAATTTTTTTTTTTTAACAACGCCGCCAGATGCAGGGGAGATAATCGGATTTAGCCAAGTTAAAGTGCTTGCACGGATTTTACCCACATCGCAGCAGACAACATGGCGAGTAGCGGGCTGCTTTCAAACATCATTGACCAGTCCGGGTTGTCTGTTTTATCTCAGGATGTTGTCGACAAAATTGAAAATCATTTGAATGCACAAATTTCTCAAATTGACGAGTGGAAGACAAACTATGAAAAACTCCGAGTAGACTCCGGTAAGTCCTCCAGAACGTGAACATCACGCGGCCCATGTACAACCAGTGTTTAATCATTATTCTGGACACAAATTGTCGTCTGTAGAAGACGGGTTATTTGGAAGATGCAAGAATTTGTAATCCTTAGAAACACTTGTCTCAAAGACAGATGTTCGTCTTTCTCTTCTGCGCACTCGTTTATGCGACACTGGCGATTACAAAGACCAGCCAAAAACAGCAACAACAACAGCAAGAACAGTTGTTATTGTTTGCACCTAATTCATCTGCATGTATCCCCATCCCAATTCAAGATCAACTTATGAATGCCAGGATCATCAAACTACGAGGAACTCTTGACACTTGTTGAATTAGTTTACGCCAGAGTCAATTCAACAATATTGACTCAGAGCTAGTCCTGTAGTTCAGAAGTTAGACCCAGGTGAAGTTGGCAGGTGGTTATCTCTACAGCTTAGTTTCAGCTGCTCCGAGGGTTACTGAAATAACATATGTACCATCATCACAAATGGTGGCTAGCGACCTGTTCGGGTGAGCAAGTGGGAGGTATTTCGTTTCCTAGCAAGTCACAGTAGCAGTGTGGGCAAAAATATGATTAGGGAGCATGCTTCTCTAGTGTTTCTGCTTCCTGTGGATTGCAGTTGCAGGGATGCCCAGGCTAAATTAAAAGGTGCGGGATGAACTATCAGCTTTAAAGCATGTAGCATTTGCGACGATGATACGTACAGTAGTCCAGCAACCCACAGAGTAGTTGCGACTGTTCTACTCCTTCATGTTTTGGACTGGCGCAATATAATGTGACTCGGTGGGGCATTATATCCAGTGTCTTCGGTATGTTCCAGTGGCGGCAGCATACAGAATATATACTTTCTAAGGACTCGTTGTCGTCATATGATTGAAAAATTGTATAACATTAAACCCAAGCATATATACATATACATAAATACAGTTATGGGTGTCCTTGGAAGACAACTAAAAGTGAAGGCAAAACGATTGATGGAGCAACATCAGTAGCCTACCGCTGATATTGGTGAAATATACATACATGGACATTTAAAAGCTTTTGTTTAATTTGATATTTTATTATACATTGTTGAATTCCATAATTGGTTGTATGATGAGTACTGCCATTGTCAAAATGTGCAGTTGATATTAATGTTATTTCTTCAAATGCTTGTGTTGACAGATCAACAGTACTTTGAGATTGAGAAACAGTTAGTGGAGTGCAACAGCAAGCTACAGTCAGAGGCTGAAAGAGCTGCCAGATTAACCACACAGCTTGCAGAACGAGGTATGTACCCTGATTCTCAAGACTGACGTTTTACTCTGGCCACTCAATTTCTTGCATGGATAATTCTGACTGCTGGGACTACTGTGGACAAGTGAAGGTAACTTTTGCCAAGATTGACACTTTGAAGAGTAGGTAGGCTGAGTACAGGGTGGTCTGTGTTGATCTGCTTTGACTGAGTAAATAAATAAGCTGCAATGCAATACTGTATGTAAATGCTTGTAGCTACTCCAAAAAATCTTTTGCCCGTAGCCTCACTGATATAACTGTACTTTGTACCTCTCTGCATATGTATGTATACATACATACATATGTAGAGATACATACATATGTCATTTAAAGTCAAGTGATAGTTCTCTATTTGATTGTTCTATCTTGTCTTGCAAATATATTTGTGTATTTTTTTTTACCTTCAAACAGAGAAAAAGTATGAAGCTTCAAGTAAGAAGTTACAGAAGTTGGAGAACACAGAGCAGGAGAGTTTGTCCACACAGGTGAGTTAATGTTCTGTCACAGTAGATTCTAAGGCATGTTGGTGCTCTGAAGAAACCATCGGGTATTTGGCTGTTGGGTGTCACATTGGTTGTCCTTCTGTTTATGAGAAAATGGTATCTCAGGTGGTTGGTGTTTCTGAATCTGCCAATGTTATTGTCACTACCATTGAATGGATGAACAGATTTTACAAGGATTCATTGACATCTAAATTGTAGGTATGAGAGTGAAGCCAAAATATTGGGGAGAGTGGTAGATGGGGTTGGAGTAGCTCTGGAGGGCTTACCCGTAGGTTGTTATATATAGAGGCTAAGCCCTAGATCCTTACTAGTCCCTGCAACTGTATTTTGCCAACACTGTGCTCTCCCTCTCAGCTTGATGGTGGAACCAATAAAACATTTATTTCCTTAGACTGTCTAAGCTATTTGTTGTCCTGTGTTTAGTAAATGTACATGAGTACAGAACTCCTTGGCTGTAGGTCCATTTCTAAAGTCCTTCGCGCCAGACTGGCCGTGTTGACAACTATGTCATCGTAGCTATCAAGATACCAATACATGCTGTGATTCAGAAGTTTAGAATTGTTCAGTTGTCAGCTTACAGTAGTATAGTTTCTGTGTTTTGTGTAATGATGCTCCTTGTGTTTATGCTATGGAAAATGAGAGTGTATTACGGACATTTGTGTTGTGTGTTGTAGCTTCGGCTCACCCGTAATAATGAAAACCTGGAGGCAGAGAAGAGGGATCTGGCTGTGCTCCTGGAGAAGAAAACCAAGGAAATAGAGTGGCTAAATGGTAATGATGTCATCATGTCATGATGACTCACTACCGTGAGTAGTTCCAAGTTCGAAGCTTACTTAGATAAACACACTTCTAATCTGTACAACATAGGTTGTCATGGTAATTAAGGACTTGCGTGTATTTCGTGAAACCAGTCACCTGACATTATTTCATTTGTATGTTGTTCACATCTCTGAAGTTTTAAATTAAGAACATGTTGTCAGACATTTTTATGCACAAGTCTGATCCAGCAGAAATGAGAACCTTCTGTATCCTGATCTCGGACTTTTTTATGGGAAAGCCAGAATAAAAATCATCCTTGTTTTTGTCTGAAACATTGAGAGCATGCTTCAGTTTTGTTATGGATATGAAAATCTAGGCCTCTTTTTTGGCAAAATTTTTGTTTTTGTGTTTTTGATTAGATCAGCCCCTGTGTGAGTTAGTAAAATGTTATTCAAAAGCTGTTTCTGTAAAATTGAAGTATTATTAATTAATCTTTATGAGGAACACTTCTGCATGGTGCTTATAATGAAACCCAAATCATGAGGTTATTTTCCTTGGCAGAGGAATGGAAGAGCCTGGGAGAGAAACTGGCTGCAGCTAATAATGCCAGATGTGAGGCCTTGGCCAAGCTGGAGGAGATCCAGAGTCAGGATATCGTATCAAAGGTTTGTGGACAAGCTGTGCCATTCAGATGGAGATTAACCAAGAGATGATGCAAATAACATTTGAAAGGGCAGGCTCAAAAAGAAAATTTATTTATTTGATTGGTGTATTATGACATACCCAAGACTGTATCTCTTATGTGATGGCAGCAGGCATTATGATGGGAGGAAAGTGGGCAGAACTTAGGGGATCAGAAAGTTTTGCAGAATCTTTGTAAATCTACATAAATGTAAAACCATGTTTATTGACTTCATGTCGCAAACAGGATTTCTTGGATGTGTTTAAGAATTGTTCTGAAAAAAAAAAGAAATAATATATAATCCAATTCAAGACGATGCCAGTTGAGTGTAGTGTCGTTGTTTGGAGAAAATACTAGTAATGTAAACATTGCTTAGTAAATTGTTTGGTGTGTTCAGTATGCTGATTTGTGATGTTGTTACATGTACATGTAGGACACTGGGCAACTGAAGTGGCTTTTGTGGCAGGATTCTTTGTCTTGATATGGATAGCTAAATCCGAGTAATCAGTATGGTGATGAACATCAATCTGTAGTGTCAGTTCTATGCCATTCTGTGCTGAAGAGTTAAGTACTGTTTGGTTGTTGTTGTTGCAGTATCGAGCGAAGCGTTTTGAACAGGAGAACGAGATGCTGAAGCAGCAGTGTGACTGGCTGAAGTCCGAGCTGGACAAGAAGAGTAAAGACTTGATGAACATCAGAAAGGATCAGGTAACCACCAATCACAGATCAGATAAGCAGAGGTACAGTCTACGAAATGTCATCCATTACAGTAAAGAAGAAATTTTGACATCAGTGATATGTGATAGGCTTTCCTCAGGTCATCTTGGTACTCTAAGAGGTAGAGGTAAATGAAATATTCTGGATGAGATAACATGCTGAATTCCTTTCTCCACTCATGGGATAAATGAGAAACTAGGGCCTTTGCAATATGACTTCTCATTACACTGACTGTACTGAAGCAAAATGACATCTTAAAGTCTTCTTGATGTGTGCTTTTTCTTCCTCATCAAGTCCTTTTGAAGTTATTCGCACAGGTATAATATGTTTTCTCCCGTTTGTCACAGGCCATGTGAGAAATGTTAATGACGTCATTCGTCAGGGTCTTTAGTATGGCGATGCTCAAAGTGAGTTTTTATTTTGCAGTCCTCAAGGCTGCTGGAACTGCAGAGTCAGGTGGATGAGAAGACACATTCTGTGAGTTCTGTGAAAAATATTAAATAAGTCTGTAATCTTGGAAGACGCTTTTTTAGGGTTTCAGCAAAGTTCATTACAGTGCATGCCTAGAGTTCTCTGTAAATTTGTTATCCATGGCTTCAGCAAAAGAGAATGATATTAAATTGTGACCAACCGTGTGTCCGTCTGTCATGTTTTCTGAGCAGTAAGTTTGGTAGATATAGGTTGGATTTATTATTAAATATTGTGTGCAGGTTCACTTAGGTGAATTGTATGATTCTGATTGGTCTTGATAGGTGTTTAAATTTTGTGTATTTAGTGTCGATAATGTAATTGAATTCACTGAAGTTGCTTGTTCAGTTATTTTCCAACTGAAGGGTCTTGTAAGCTTTTCCGTGATTCATTTTCTTCTAAATGGGTAATATCTAATAGGAGATGCAGATTTGTTCATGGAATTAAATGTTGATAAGTGTGAGGAATGCAAATCACTTTAATCGTTACCTTAGGAAAGCGCTGACATAAAGAAACCAAAATGGCCATGACTGGGTGTTGATGTTTTTCTTAAGGCCAGCCTGCTTCAGGACATTGTGAACAGCCTGAGGAGTGAGAAGGAGACTCAAGCCAAAAGAATCAACGACCTCATCGAGAAACACAAGGATGTGAGTCGCTGTACTGGTTTCCATTAATAATATGACAGTTGAATGAGCATTGAACACTGCCTAGGAAAATTGTTCAGTTAATTTATTAAGCGGCTTTTTGAGACTCGTTTATTTCAGTGTCGTCCTGCAAAAACGTTCACATCTTCATACTTGTGTGTATATATGTATATACATTCTAAATACAGAGGTCTAGAAACCTTTGTGTATGAAGTGGCAAAAACCTGATGTGATGTCACCGGTGAAAAAATGGCCAGAAAGGCCAACATCGAATCAGTTATGAATGCATTTTACTCATTGAAAGTCGTTCTAAAAAACTAAGTGGAACTGTTTTCCTGAATATTGTTAAATGGTCTTTCATCTGATGTATACTCTTTTGTTAGTTTTTTTCTTTGACCTTGTAGAGAGAATGATAATTGTGCATTTCTTGTGGACAGAACACTAAAGCTTTCATTTCAAGTGGTTCTACATGTACGTGTAGGTCTGAAGGCTTTAAATAGGCAATCTTCTGCATTGATTTCCAGCTGTCATGTGGAGTTCAGTGGATAGTTTGCTCACAGTGGCCCCGAGTTTGGTTTGTACGCAATGTTTTCTGAAAATTCTTCTTTCAGGCTGCAGACAGCTATGCCCAAAGTGAAGAACAGTTCAAGCTGGAGCTAGAGTGCCAAAAGAGACTTGCTAACCTTTACAAAGTAAGTTTTAATGTTGTGAGCAGTAAATATGTGTTGTAATCCATTGGCCTCTTCATTGGGGGAAAGTCACTGACTTGACTTGACTTCACATTGCCAAGTTCTCAGGACTGTAGAGCCAAATCGTTTTTATTCTTTGATTCCTACCCAAAATGTGGTGTAATTGATTATCCCTGAAAACACCAGTTGAGATTGACAACAGAATAACAGTCATACCTGGTGTGCACCTGTACAGTGTCACTGGTTCCATTTTGCGTCCCTGGAGCGGGACCCTTGACTTCACTGAACACTGCAGGTAGTTTGAAGTCACAGGTTAGTCTTAACTAGGTCATCCAATAGAACATCTCAGCTTATATCTTCAGTCACATGCTCTTCCTTAGAAATCCCAAGTTGAGTGATCATTTGACCTCAGATGGATGTTCTGATTGGTTGCGACAGATCCTTTGCTCCAGCATTTCATGCGTGGAGACTAACATCAGTGTATTTGCACTGAACTCGAATTACCAGTCAAACATGCCAGAGGTAAACCTGAAGAAATGTAGGGATATGACCTAAGGTATAGCAAGGATGCTGGAGTGGAGATCGTTTAACCAGTTTATACGTCCATCGTATTACAGGAAGCATTTGACGAAGCAGAAACGAAGTCTAATGAGCTGTACAGAGCTACGGAAGAGCTGAGACGGCTTGGTGTGGAGGCCTCGCAAGGTGAGGTTTGCTTACTGTTTAGTGTATGTATGTGAGATAAACCTGTCATTGGCATGTATGTATCAGACAGTCTATCTGCCTATCCATCCATGACTGGTATGGTTGCCAAATAAAACTTGACTATTATCCTTTACTGCAATAAGTATGAACCTAGAATCGCTAAATTTGAATGGAGGATGTATCTCGCAGTATAGAAATAAAGCAGATGGGTGTGTTCTGGCCAAGTGATGAAAAAGTTATGCTCTTCAAACAAATAGTTTGCATCTTTGAACCCATCTGCGACTGGTTAAACTCTTGACTCCTTGGTATTAATCTTGTTGATGTAATGTGTACTGTTGTTCATGAGTGACCTTTTATCGCAGGCTGTTTTGGTTGTCTTAGGACGACTGTTGTGTTTGTCACACATGGTTTTCTGCATGGTTTTTAAAACCAGTAGAGGAACAGAGTGAAATTTTGCATGAAACTTTGATGAAATATACCAATTACTGCAGCATCTTTTATTTTCAGCGTATGGAGCTCTGGAGAAATCTGTTGACTCTCTTAAAGCGAAACACAGTGAGCAGTTGGCTGAAAAAGGTGAGTATACCTTATTCAGACTTTATCTGACTGACTTTGTCGTTTCCCTTTCGTGGCCACATGTAGTTAAAGTGTATTAAAGTTAATAATCACTTTGATTTCAATTTATTAAATTCATTAGTATTGTGTATTAAATGAGGAATGTCTGCAGATTGTCTCAACTTTTAAAAACCAAGGAAAGACTGACAAAACACATTAGTTCTAAATGTAATTTGTGTTGTGCTGTTCAAAATTTATACTGTTATCAGCTGTGGATAAATACCTGACTCATGAAGAAATTCAACAGCTTGATCAAGCAATCTGACATCTAGTATATTTATACACGAAAGTGGTAAAATCCTGCTGTTTTTGTTGTTGCTAATGACAAACTGTGATAAAGGAAGAAATACTGGTTGATAACTTGTGAATTATTGCGCTTTTTAAAAATACTGAGGCCTTGTTTGTTTGTGTGTAGACGCGAGGATCAGTGGTCTACTGGAGGAGCTTGAGAATGCTAATGCACTGATGAGGTCATCCAAACTGAAAGGTAAATAAGCTCATGTACATGTCCAATAAACATTTTCTCAGACTGGTCAGTCATTTATCCTGGTTTCTGGTACCAGTGTGTTGTAATTTATTCGTCTTTGTGTGAAGTTTGTATGTGTTGTCAAACACAAGACTGCTGGTCTGTCAGTAAGAAAATGTAATTCTCCAAAATTACATTCAACATGGATGCATTTTATTCCTGCGGTGTAATCTAATTTTTTATTTTTTTATTTTTTATTTTAATGAGTGTCTTATTAAGCGAAGTGTACAAAGATTTGACCTGTTTAGAGCTTTTCTCAATTAGGAAACTACATGTAGAGCACACTGTAAATGGTCGTAAATTTTGAACCCAGAATTGCTTTATGTGCCATGAAACTAGTGCTGAAACTTACATTTCTCTGGTAGAACGTCATCATGCCTCCCAAACAAACCTCAAAACACTTTTCTGAGATAAATAGATCTGTCAGTCTGGCAGAATGTGCAACTTGTTCCTGGGCCAAAGTTTAGATCATTTACTGGTGACTACGTTGCATTCAAGATAAAGTATTAACTTCTCTTGATGAGCGTTGTGTTGTGTGTTTCAGGATTAGAACTGACAGAGGAAGGGATTGAGGCCCTGTCTCCTGCTGCTGCAGCGGCCAGTAAGATGCTCAAGTCTGGCATGACCCTCACACAGGTGAGCAGAGTTTAGGGCACTCGTTTGTCTGCTATCCTTGCTGCAGCTGCCAGTAAGATTCAAAAGTCTGGCATGACCCTCACACAGGTAAGCAGAGTTTGGGGCACTCGTTTGTGTGCTTTCCTTGCTGCAGCGGCCAGTAAGAATCTCAAGTCTGGCATGACACACAGGTAAGCAGAGTTTGGGGCACTCGTTTGTGTGCTTTCCTTGATGCGGATGTCATTAAGATGCTCAGATCAGGCAATACCCTCACACAGGTAAGCTGAGTTTGGGGCCCTCGTTTGTCTGTAATCCTTGCTGCAGCGGCCAGTAAGAATCTCAAGTCTGGCATGACCCTCACACAGGTAAGCAGAGTTTAGGTCACTCTTTTGTCTGCTATCCTTGCTGCAGCAGCCAGTAAGATGCTCAAATCTGGCATGACCCTCACACAGGTAGGTAGAGTTTGGGGCCCTCGTTTGCTATGCTCATTTATTTTCTACACAATGCGAAGATCATACTGGAAGTCAAATGTTAATTTCTTCGTATTAGCATATTCAGATCATAGTTGCGCAAATCTTTTCAATCTTAAGATCAGGTGTTTTTTTTTCGCAAGTTGTTGTGTAAGGTCGGTATGCTCTGTAACATTTGTTTTGGAGAATTGAGTAATTTTCAAGACTTATTAAAATCTGCATGCTCATACTTATGTACACTACCATGTCTTGGTGAAGTGTTTCATACGGATTTTAAGATTGAGGGACCTGTGTTGTCCAAGTGACTGTTACATTAAATTTTCTCTCTTCCTAGATCTACAACGAGTATGTGAAAAATTATGAGGCTCTTCAGGAAGAGAGGGAAGAAAGTGAGCGTCTCCGTGATTATATTGGACAAATCATGCAGGTGAGATATACCAGTCAAAAGTCTTGACGTACCACCATGTGTAACAAACACTGCAGCTAATAATAGGCAAAATGGACACCACTGTTATTAAGACGCTCGTTTTAATATTACAGAAGTAAGATAAAGGACCTAAAGTTTCTGTGATGATTACATTTAAGTCACAAATTGTGCTTGATGATGTCTTTAGAGGTTTATTTGGAAGATATGATGATATCTCGCCGTGAAAATGTAATTGAGAGTGGTATTTTGTGATGTGTATTCACATCTGAAAAATGCTTTTTATGGGTGAAAATTTGAGTCAGGTACTGAATAACAGACGAACCTGAGAAAAAAATTAAACTGAAATTTTCAAGGTTGTATTTTCAAGTAGTTGTATTTGTTTCATGTGTGTTCTGTAACTGCTCCGTAAACAGGAAATAGAAGAGAAGGCACCATTACTTACGAGACAGAGAGAGAATTATGAAGAGGCTCTACAAACCATCACCCGGATGACACAGCAGATGCACCTCGCCATGCATGTGAGTAGTTGGGCAGGACGGCAAATCCAAACCCAAGTCAGTTTTTTTTCTAGCCATTTGAGTTTTAAGCAAATTTTATACTGAGTTTTCATGAAGTAAATCAAGATTGTGATACATTGATGATGACAAAATATTGCGTTTTCTGATTTGTTTGAACTGAGTTTCTAAAAAGAAATTGGCTAGAAAAACCCCTGCAACAACTCATGATGTCCATGTACCCTTCTTTTTTTGGCCTTTGATAATAAAAAATTTTATGAAAATTTAATGAAAGTCTAAACATTCAGAGAAATCTGCATCCTTTATCATACCTGGGCCTCACTTGCTGGCTCAGATGGTGAAAGCACTGGCTTGCCGTGACTATCAGTTGTACAGTGAGGTCACATGTTTAAATCCAGCTGTTGCTGTTTCAGTTGAGTTTTTATGTCATAAGGTTTGTCAGGCGAATGCCACAGGTTTACTCCAGACACTACAGATTCCTCCACCCCCAAATTGGGCCCCATTATGTAATTCAAAAAGTCGTGAACAATAAATCAGCCTTTCTCTCACTTGGAGAAGTGAATAAATGGGGCAAATCTGTTACCAAGGATATTGTCTTGATATCTTTTAGTTCCATTAGAGTCACAACATTTCATGTACGAGAGATTGTGTGGATGCCTGACTGGTTGACACTCTTTTAATTGTTTTAATCTGTTCGACATTCGAGACAGCAGCAGCGTGCTGTGACCGTGCAAGGTTTGCTCTCGGCTATCTATGGAGGACAGAGGCAGTAGATTCACTGACCATGTTTACGTCACATTTGTAGGAAATGGACAACATCAGAACGGAAGCTGATGATAACCAGAGGAAGGCCAATCATTTCCAGAGGGAGGTACAGAAAGTCAAGCAGCAGAATGTGGACCTGAGTCAGCAGGTAAGTTCGTCAATCAACATCGGAATCTCTGTGCTCGCACCCTGCGGCGGCTGCTCTTTACAAATTATCTGTTTCCCTCATGACCTTGTCTTTTCAACTCATATAAGGCACTTTGACTGGAGAGTGTTAGCTCCTGACGTCTGAGGCTATTCGCTTGAATCCATTTCTACCTGGGCCAGCTTCATGACAGCTGTTTTCTTTTCAGATGCAGTCTCCTAAAGTTTTTCACCCGTTTTCCTCCTGTTTTTCACCCATAAATCTATTAAGCAACTTCACATCAGTGTATTGAGTACGTTGTAATGGCTAAATGTATCAGTTTAGTTTCAATTAAATATATATATATATGTATCCTGATGTTCTGTCACCTCTCCTCCAAATAAATATCACACAAGTTTGTTAAAATTAATTATATATCTGAAATACTTTGTATGAAGTTTGACATCATTCTTGTTAGGCAAAGCAGCTTTCATGTGATTTTGATGATGAAGCTCTTGTTTGCCTCAGAACTAAACCAGCTCTTCAAGGCTGTCAATTGAGGTTCTCCTTCCACAAGTGTGTGTATAATATCATAATTCTAATGGAAATGTATGGATTTTTTGCTACATGTTCTAAATTGTTTGGGGTCTCCATGGCGGAGGAGGTTAGCACACCAGCACGACGTATGTGGTCGCTGTGAGTTCAAGGCCAACTTAAGCTGGCTTCTTTTGGGGGTGTATGTGGGAAAGTCCGCCAGCAACCTGCGGATGGTAGTGGGCTCCCCCGGACTCCGCCTGGTTTCCTCTCACCATAATGCTGGCCAACCTCATACAAGTGATATATTCTTCAGTACGGCATAAAACACCAATCAGATCAAATAAATAAATCTAACTTGTTCTGTAGGGGTATAATATGTTACATTATGTCACGTGTTGTGATGGCCTGTGGTCCCATCACTGCCATCGTACATATATAAATGAAATATTGCTGATTGTGATGTAAAAATCGTATAAATTAAATAAATAAATAAACCTCAACCCAGTGCAACACTGGTCTTGGACAGGAAATTACTTCTCCATCTTTCTCTGTTTGTGGGCCTGGTTTGGCAATATGCAGTCATTGCAACTGATGATACTCACATGGCTGTTTTTACAGTCTAACACTTGTTTTTCCACCAAAAGGATGTGTGTACCTGTACATCAAGTGGGATAGTTTAGCAGTAACTTACCAAAGGCCGGTGGTTTATGCCAGGCATTTTCGGTTTCCTCCAACCATGAAAACAATCACCTTTGTCAAAGAGAAAAATTCTTGAGTATGGTGTTAAGTAAATCATAATTCAGTATATCAGTAAATATTACTGGCAGTACAGTAAAGAAACATGATCCATTGAATAAGTAAATCTTAATTGGCAAAGTAAATAAACCATAATCCAGGAAATAAATAAGTTACAATCCAATGAATAACTAAATTATCATCCGGTAAATGAACAATTTGCCCTCCCAGGTGCGCTACCTGCTGAAGGAGGTGGAGGAGTTAAGGGGAGGGCGTGTGGTACGAGAGGAAGAGACGTTCTCTGAGGTGACTGACTCCTCCCAGACCATCTCCCAAAGACTCGTCAACTTCAGGTAACATTTAGTTTTCATACAACAGGCATAATGTCAAATGTCAAGATAGTGTGTAGAATGTGAATAGACTTCTCCAGTACTGAGGAGACTTTCATGTATGGAAAAACAAGCTAAAATCTCAACCAATAGAATGCATTTTGAGAGGCAAATAAATTTGATGAAATGTGATTAGTTTTTTATTCTGCATTTTTCTAGTAGGATATCATCATGCCTTTCAAACAAACCTCCAAACAATTGTCAAAGATCAAAAAAGAAGTCCTTAATTGTATCAGGCAAAAAGAGGAACTTGTATGTAGTCATGGGCACAATTTATAGGTCATTTTCCGTAGCAGTGGTCAGTAGCCCTCTACAAAGGAGAGGAACAGATGATCATAGAACAGAAGAAGACTGTGTGAAATGTCAGTACTGGAAGATGATTATTTTCCCCGGTCAGTCTTGTCTGACCTTCTGATGCATTTACCATAAGTAGTGGTCAGTAGCCCTCTACAATGGATAAGAACAGATGATCATAGAACAGAAGAAGACTGTGTGAAATGTCAGTACTGGAAGATGATTATTTTCCCCGGTCAGTCTTGTCTGACCTTCTGATCCATTTACCATAAGTAGTGGTCAGTAGCCCTCTACAATGGATAAGAACAGATGATCATAGAACAGAAGAAGACTGTGTGAAATGTCAGTACTGGAAGATGATTATTTTCCCCGCTCAGTCTTGTCTGACCTTCTGATCAATTTACCACTAGAATCTGAAAGTTCCACAGTAACCTTCGTATGCAGGTGTAAATTTAACAGTCCTACAAATAAATAGTTTTCATTGCATTTCATTATTATAGGTTTGTTTCTTTTATGGGGGAAAAAATCTAGTTTTTTGGTCTAAAATATGAAATCATTTCTAATATTTCTGAAAGAAATATCATTAACAATCTATGTTCGTTATGGATGTTAGCCAATGTGCTACTCTTAACTCTGACTGAATCAGAAGGGCGACTTGATGCGGTTTACTGTGAATGGTCCTGGGTTTTTCCCGGGATCTGCCCAGGTTTCTCCCACCATGCTGGAAATATTCTTGAGTACGGCGTAAAACACCAATCAAATAAATAAATTAATAAATTTATGTGCGTTAAGGTATACTGTCACAACAGATCAAGAGCAATAATCAGTAGGGCGACTTATGTTTTACATTGTCCATCTGTTTCAATGTCTGTCTGTCTGTCTGTGTGTCTCAGGAACATTGAGGAGCTGCAGGAACAGAACCAGAAGATACTGGTGGTGGTCAGAGATCTGAGCCTCCAGCTGGAGGAGAAAGAAGTCGAGGTCGAAGACTCAAGGTCAGCACATGGGTCACTAGGGGTGGTGCTCCTAAAGTATTGTGAAAAATGGGATTTCCTTTTGGGTCAAGAAAGAAGCCTCTGTGGCTGATTTGTTAGGGTGCTAACCCAGCACAAAGTTTTGGAAGCCTCAAGAATATAGTCCCCGTGAATTCAGGCCCAGCTTGTGGCTTGTACGTGGGAAGATCTGCTAGCAACCAGTCGATTGTTGTAGGGTTCCCCCAGTGATCTGTGTGGTGTCTTCCCTCCATAATTCTTGCCCCCTTCGTATAAGGGAAATGTTCTAGAATACCATGTGAAATACCATATCCAGAAAAAATGAATAAATATTGGCTGGAAGTGGTGACTTCATTTTGTCACGAGACACTTTCATTTTCTTTACAGTTACACTGATCTGGCTGATGATAGCCAAAGACAAGTGTTAAAATATCGTGTCAGAATGAGTCTTTCTTTTTTAGACTGCACATTTGAGTTCATCAATACACTGTATTAATAATGGCAAGATTAGCAGCATATCCAGTGATGCGCAAGTGATTTTGTAACAGTGGTGTAATGTGGGTTCCTGTTAATATTTGAAGAAACCGTTCGGGCGAAAAGCGAAAATGCCAAGTTCATGGGGATTCTGATGAAATTTAGATATGACGGATTACTGTATTTATGATGATTTATGATCATCTGTTTTCAGAATCAAAGAACTTCAGGAGCAGCTGGATGCCTGTATATCTGAGTTGGAGGAACTGAGAAATGCTCGCAACAGACAGACGGAGATGGTCAGGCATTAATCATGTAGCAACTGTTGTCGTCGTATTTGTCTGAATTTTTGTGATGGATATCTATGGACATCTTTCGGTCTATATATATATATATAACTTTTATACATATATTTTTAAAAGATTTTGATCCTTATTTTATTAATGAAACTGATCTTCAGAAATTTAACTTTGGATGTTGGTTCACTGGTTAATGGCCTGAACTGTGATTAGGACATATCCCTTATGAGGGATATTATATGTGTCTTTTTAATTTTATTTTGGTGACAAAACTACATTGGTTTGCTAGTGTGAGGATTTAGCAAGGAAACAGGACTGGGCAGCCCAGTGTCTATAAAATGTGACTGGATCGGGTGTCGTGCCTTGTGAGTTCAGCATGGCATTCCAGTGGTCGCATGGCTTTAGTGGCACCGATGTGCCCTGTCACAAGACGACACTGTTTGTATGCGTTCTAAGAACTCCTCGTCGTCACACCTGACCTAAAACCTAAGCATACATATGTGCGTTCATTTGTCCGTGTGATGTTTCTTTCCAGGCTGAGTCGATTATCCGCCAGAGGGACATGTACCGTGTACTGCTGGAACAGACCGGTCAACTGCCAGTAAGTAACACCTCCTGTGAGATATGATGTCCGTACAGGCCAGGTGTTCTGATTTGGTACAGCTGCAGAGCACTTGGCCTTGATCAGTCGTCAATTTAAATCCTGCCTTTGATGGTTTGTCCCTGAGCCTGGCAAGGAGCAGCAATCTTTCATTGGATCTTCCACACCAAAACAAAACTGTGGCCTTCCAAGTCAAATATAAATAAACACCGCATCAGCAAGGAACAAATATAAAACAACGGGAAACAAGTAACTTAATGAATAGATTTAAGATACCTAAGCACAATTGTGTATGTTATTATAATCGGGAAGTTCAATGAGCAATGTTTTGTAAGCATGTGAGTCACTTATTTGTGATATTTTGAGGATCCTAGCTCAGCAGAGTATTAGTCAAAACTAGAAAACTACAGTCAAAAGTTGACTTACAGTGAACTAGCCAAAAAATATAAATTACAGTGGCCTCTGTTGAAGATGTACCTTGTGCCCACTGTACAAGTTAAATATCATTCAGGCTTTTTTTTTTCCGCTTTAAAAGAAGTAGTTTATACTGGTTGTTTGTTCCCCTTAGGCCGAGATTGCTGCCGGCATCACCTCCCCCAGTGCTATTCCTACTACCCCCAAGAATGGATCTGGTCCGGGTGCATTGTCCAGCCCAGGGGTAGACAGTAAACAGCTGGTGGAACTGAAAACAGCCCTGACTGAGCTCAAATCAGAGTATGACACATACAGGAAGGAGAAGGCAGAAAATGACAAGTAAGGCTCTAGGCTCACTTTCACAAATCCTTTCATTTCAGTTTTTCTAGGAAATCATGTCCCCATGTGTCACCGTAAGTTATAATGCCTTCTACGAAAAAAAGATTAAAGATGACTTTCGAAGTTTTGTGGTAGAAGACCCTAGACTTACGGCTTGAAAGTTTAAATTTGTTGTTTTTTTTTTTGGAAACATGGGTTGTTCTCGAGTGCTGCTTTTCAGGCCTCAAGGCCTTGATTAGGTGCGGTAACCGTGGCATTCTTACCCCAACACAAGTAATTAAACCTGACCTCTATCATACTGTACAGGTATATGTGTGGAGTATGGCATAAAACGCCTGCTATTAATGAATGATTAAACCAAAATCCTGAGATTTTTCAAGAATAATCTTGAGTATAATATAATAACTGAACAGTTGCGATCCCTGTGGTTGCACATACCTGATCTCTGTTGTGTTTATCCTGTGTTGTTGTTGTTGTCAGGGTGTTGAATGAGCAGCTGGAGCTACACAGAACAGAGGCTTCCAACCTAAGATTGCAAAATGCCAAGCTTGTTTCCCAGGTAAGCACTTGTAAAGCTACATTTTCCCAGAAACCTGAAGAAAATTGTTGATATATTTCATTAATTTACATAATTTCACTTTTCCATGTTTCATCCCATTTAATCTGGATGTGGGAAGTTTTCAGATTCAGGCTAGTTATTGCAGTAAAATTATGTTGACTTTTCTATTGGTCATATTTTTTTTCATGATGCTTTGAATGAAGTCCCCATACTGCAAATAACCTAAAATATTGCCCAAAAAAGAGAGTTTTTAAAGGTAAATAAAAGTACTAAACCATTGATTTTGCTACTAGAACCTCCAATTTCCCAATAGATATCATACCTTTTAAACAAAACGTCAGGACATTTTAATTTCTTCGATAAATAGGGCTTTCAGAATTGGGTAAAATGAGCAGCCAAGTTAAGGACTTTTAGGCCACATTTAGTGCCAGTAACACCTGAAGTTTGATTCCTGTCTTATTTCTCATCAGCTGGACTTTACCACAGAGAGGTACAAGATTCTGCAGAACAATGCTGAGAGCTTCAAGAAAGAGATCACATCTCAGAGAGACAAGAATCAGAAGTATACCACGGCCGTCATGAAACACGAGATGACCATAAACAGCCTGAAACAGGTGAGACATCCACGTGTGCGTGGCTCGGTGCATGGCAGAAACTGCTTTAAAGAAAGTCGTACCTTTTGTGGAGGCCGCAAAGGGTGTTTTATTTTACACTTAATAATCATAGAAAACATTTTGTACCATTTTGTAACATTTTGAAGCACATGTTGCCTTTTGTGGTGTATGTGACTAAGGGTGACGGTTTTCTCTGGGCACTGGTGGGGCCCGTTATGAGAAGTATGTCCGTTGGAAGTATGTCTTTTGGTGTGTCAATCTGTGGGTCCCTTTGTTGATGCTATAACTTCTAGGATATAAACAAGTTGATGTAAGGAGTTGTGAACACATAATGTGGTTTTTGAATTTCCAATGTCATCGACACTCACCTTTTCTCAAGTTAACATCAAGCTCACCTGAGCTCTTGCTTGTGTCACCAGGATCTAATGGGTGCCCAGGAGATGGTGACCAGGTTACAGGTTCAGTGTCAGAACCTCCGTCTGGAGAAGGACCTGCTGAAGAGTGCCGAGGCCAGGCTCCTGCAGGAGAAGGAGAATCTCCTGAGAGAACAAGGTTCTCAAAACATCCTTCTCACCAGTCTACAGACAATACAGGTGAGTTACCTCCCTTCCTCCTGTAGGAGGAGAGTCTCCTGAGAGAATGAAGAAATTGTATACTATAGAGGTGATTTAACATATTCTGTAGCTTTGTGTGGAAAAGGGTATGGTGTGACAGAAGCAGAGATTTTACTGCTTAGCAAATCTAACTCATGCAGACTGTTGTGTTCAGTTGTTGGAAATAATTACATGGACATCTGTCATTATCATCACAGCATCTGTATAGTATGGTGATAAGTTGGCTGTGAGTTTAAGTCAGGCCCAGACTGGCTTCCTGTCTATTCATACATGGGACGTCTGTTAGCAACCTGCGGATGGTCGTGGGTTTCCCCAGGGCTCTGTCCGGTTTCCTCCCACAAAAACGCTGGACGCTGTTGTGTAAGTGAAATATTCTTGAGTATGGCGTAAAACACCAGTCAGATAAATAAATAAATAAATACAGCAAAGTAATGGTAGGAATTAGTCAACTTTTACTCTCCCACAGTATTGTGCGATCCACTGAGTTTCATTCATATAAGTATGAGTTATCGAAATGAAGCTTTTTTTGGCTCCTTTCCTTGACATGAAAACAAAAATTGGCGTAAAAGTCCCCTGTATGAATGAAAAATGTATTTTAAGCAGAATAAATGTTGTCAAATACTTCATGAATTTGTAACCGTGACCATCTGTTGTAACTAGAACAATCTAGAGCGAGCTGAGTACGAGACCAAAGCCAAGCTTGGTCAGAAAGTGGACAACCTGGAGAAGGAGTGCATGGGTTTGCGGCGAAAACTGGACTTGGAGAGAGGTCAACACACGACCGCTATCAAACACTGGGAGGTGAGAACTTTAAATACAGCCTGTCAGTCATTATATGTATGTGAATTGGGAAGATTTAGATCAAACTTCCAGAGGTGAAAGGAAGTCCTACTTGCACCTTGTGACCTGTGAGAAATGTTAGGCATCCAGTTTTTATTTCTTACATTTACTATATTAAACATGGGCTTTTGGAAAACGTTTGATCAAAGGAGACAGACAGTTGAGATAATTGAGGAGCTGAGCATTTGTGAACTTGAGAGGCTGTGGAATGCAAAGAGAGGTCATGTGTACCTCCAAAACATGTAAACCTTGTGATAGGTGACTTCTGGTGACATTAATTTACATAAAATTTTTGACAAGACGCATGATACACCGGGACATTTTTTACATTTAAGCTCAATCACAGAACTCTCCTATTGTGTATTTATAGGTATATAACTTTCCATCACATGAAATGTTCCAGTATACAGACAGAACTTCCCTGCCTCCTCCCACTTTCCTCCTTAAAACTATATATATGATATCGCAATCCGTCTTGCTTTATGTCTTGACTTACCAGCATCATAGTAATGATTCTAATGTGTTTTGCAGAATCAGGTTCGTGAGCTGAGAAGCCAGCTGGAGTCAGAGCTGACCAAACACCAGGGTACACGGGAACAGCTGGCCAAAGTCACCAGTAACCTCGGCAGTCTACAACAAGAGGTAAGCCAGCTCAACATGTACCTAGGATGCCTAGCTGGCTGTCATGGTGTCTGTGCATTCGTCTGAAGTCATAACAGTAATGCTGATACAATTTGGCCTTGTTTTATTACCCTTTGAAATGATTTTATTGAAGATATGTTGCAAATAGTTTGGTTTTAAATCTGAGTGATGGTTTAAGACGGTCTATTATTTTTAATGAATATTTATATATTTTCATGTAAGTCAACATTTTGATTTCTGCCAGAAGTCTGAAAACCTGGGATGAATGAGAATGTAGGTTCAAATCCAGCTCCTGCTGATTCGGCTTTGGCTTTAAGTCAAGGAGTGGTTTTTCCTGGCACTGCTTGGTTTCATGCGCACTCAAACCTTACCGGCTGTGTTGCTCACGTTAGTAAAACACTAACTAATAAGTAATTAGTTAGTAAAATTCCGATCAAATTAATGCATGTAATGCTTGGTTTAAATACCATATAAGATACATGTATACATTACTTAACATATATGAGTGAAGTTAAATGAGAAATGATTTTTGTGACATGCTATATGAACAACTTGGGGAGCGGCAGTGATCTAGTGGTTTAAGGTGTCTAGATTTCAGTGGCTAGGTAACTTAAGACGTGAGTTGAAAACTGGCATTAGGCAGCGAATTTGTAGATTGCTGCATTCTCAGTGCTTGGGGGTCTTATGTTCAGTGCAGACCATTTCCACTAATATGGTTTGAAAATCTGTACACCACCTGTGATAAAATTTGTCAGTAACTTAACAGAGGTCGCTGATTTTCCCCAATGCTGCGGGTTTCCTCCACCACAAATTCTTATTCCCATCGTGTAAGTGAATAATTCTTGAGTATGACATCAAACAACGAATATATATGATCTGATACCTGATATGGATGAGGACTAATATGGCTATGTGTCTCGCCCCCAGTTGTCGCTGAAGGAGGCCAGATTTGCCGCTGCCCAGGCTAAGCTCCAAAGACCTCTCGCTTTTGCAGGTAGGATTAGACTCTCTGTGTACAGTCTGCTGCATTACTTAGTAGGTGATGTTGCCTTGAATGCAATGCATAAAATTTATCAGTTCGCTTTAGTATTGCAGTGAGGGGTGGGGCCTCAGTGCAGCATAATGACCCATGTTCCTCTCACCAAGGCATTCACTGTGAGTTTAAGCCCAGCTTCTTCTCCTGTTGTACTTGGAAATGAATCAATGAATGATTATGGCTTAACGCCATGTCAGCAATGTTTCAGCCATGTTGTGGCGATTGTAAGTGGGAAGGTCCACCAGCAACCTGCAGATGGTCGTAGGTTTTCCCTGGACTCTGCCTGGTTTCCTCGCCCCATAAAACACCAAAACACCGATCAGATAAATAAATAATTTTGTACCAGAGGTTGTTTAACAGCTAAAAAAATTATGACGTCACTGTTCCTCACCCTTTTCAGTATGGTCCATAAAGCCCACCATACCATCAAAGTATTTGGCTGCATTTAATTTTGTAGAAAAAAAAAATAATAAAACCATCAGTGAAGGTATATTCAGATACGGTTTTTAATGCTCCTTTCACTCACCACGACTTCATTTTTGAGTAGTCTTTCACTTTATGTTGCAAAGCGACTGGCATTATAATTTTATGATTTTATTGCCGATTTCAACAGTAACACATGCACAGGTGAGGCCGATATTTCATGGAAGGTAATTATTTGTGCTATTCTGAAATAACCACAAATGTGTGATTGGATTTGTGCTGATCGATAATTAGTCAAAAATCTCAGGTGTATAGTGTCTTTAACCTGAGATGAGCATGTGCTTGAAATGTTTGAAGTCTGCTGTGGTGTGGATTTATAATAAGCTGTGGTATGCTATGGTTAGGAGAGGATGCAGGGGACACAGCTCCTAACTTACAGGCAGAAGAACTGAAGGAGTTGAAGGCCCAGCTGAGACAGGCAGAGGTGGAGATAAGAGGTAAGGGAGATAATCAGCCCATCGTCTGTTCATCTTTTTTTTTTTTTTTTACAGAAGTCAAATCAGAGGAAGAACAATCTGAATAGAACACTTGAGAATTTAGCCCTAAATCTGTTACTTTGGTTTACTTTTTGTGATGTTTTATTTATATTTTACGGAGTTGCAAACTCACATTCTTCACAGTTGCTTTTTAAATCCATTAAGCCTAGTTTTTCTCAAGGGTAAATGCAGTGTGTGTTAAATTTGCAATTTGTTTTTGTCTTTCTAGCAAAGAATAGTTGGTGATTCTGCACTGATAATATGAAGTTTCCGGATATTCCAGTTGTCAGCATTTTTTGTACGCTATTACATTGCAGGCATATTTAGGATCATATTTTGTTTCTTCAGCGCTAAGAAGCCAGGTGCAGAAAGCTAACGAACATGCTGCTCAGTACAAGGAGATAGCTGACAGTGTAGAGAAGGGGCTAAAGGAACAGAATGAGGTATGTGAGATAGAGGCCTAAAGAACAGAATAAAGCATATTAGATAAAGGCTTAAGGAACAGAAAGAGGTTTGTTATATAGAGACTGGGCTTAAAGGAAAAGAACACATTTATACAACCAACACTTTAAATGAAAGAACTATACAAACTGTATGGAATACTATTTTTTTTACATTTTTTAAAGGTTTTGTAAAAGAGACAATCTGTTGTAAACAGCGTCATTTTTTACAAAATCCACCTGACAAAATCATGCCTACGTGCGTGTGTCTGAATTACAATGTCCTGAAGACAGAGAGCTCAACCTGTCCTTTCAAAGACTGTCCCTGTCAAAGCCAGAAATCCCGGTTCCCACTCACTTGAGCTTGATGTGTGGTTGGTCAAACTACTGCTCTCAGCCTCACTCCTCTGCGATTCAAACTGGTAGCCTTGCAAGCCGAAGTTACATTCACTATCATCAGAACTGAAGCCCTGCATTACGTTACCTACATGATTCTGTTTTTTTACCTTCAAAGACAGAAGAGCTACTTTGCAAAGCTCAGCACGATGGCATAAGCAATCTGTTCAAATGGCGGCCTAAAAAGGCTTCTCAACCTTGGATGCTTAACTTTTAAATACTCAAATAACAAGCACTTCTGCCAGAAAATTGAGATTTTTTATTTAACCATAAGTAAAGCTCTTTTAAGGTATAGGTTGTGTAAATGTGTTCTTTTCTTTAAAGGAACAGAATGAGGTATGTGAGATAGAGGCTTAAAGCATATAAGATAAAGACTTAAGGAACAGAAAGAGGTCTGTTGTATAGAGATAGAGCTTAAGGGACAGAATGAGGTATGTGAGATAGAGGCTTAAAGAACAGAATGAGGTGTGTGAGGTAGAGAAAGAATTCAGAAACAGAAAGATGTGAGATGGAGAAGGGACTTCAGGAACAGAAATACATGTGTGAGATAGAGAGGCTCAAGAAACAGAATAAGGTGTGTGAGATATAGAAGGAGGCTTAAGGGAAAGAGAAATGTATGTGAGATAAAGAAGGGCTTAAAGAACAGGATAAGGTATTTGAGACAGAATTAAATAGGTTACATAGAAAAGGGGCCAGGGGAGCAGAATGGGGTACAGTGTAGTACTGAGTAGTATGAAGATCACTCAAAACTAAACTTATTCAATTTACTACCATTGTTTATGGGAGAAATTCTTGAGAGTGGCAATTGACAATAATCAGTCATATAAATAAATAAATACGCATTGTTACCTTGGTTACCAGATCAGCAAACAGTTCAAGGATTCTCTGGAGAGTAAACTAAAGGAAATGGAAGAACGTAAGTGAGGATTTCGCAAGTTTCTTAGAGATAGTTCTATTCCATGTGACTTAGCGCTCCAGTGCGGTGTATTGACCCAGGTGCCTCTCACCAATGCAATGGCTGTGAATTCAAGCACAGCTCATGCTGGCTTCCTCTCCGGTCCCACATGGGATGGTCTTCCAGCAGCCTGCCCATGGACTTCTCTGGGTTTCTCTAGAGCTCTGCGCGGTTTCCTCCCACCATAATGTTGGCCGCCATCTTAGAAGTGAAATATTCTTGAGCAATCAAATAAATAAGTAAATTCCTTGTGACTTTATGCTGTAAGCATATTTGGGGACCACTCTCACAAACCTTTGTTCGAAGATTTTAGTCTCTTAACAGTGTTACCTAGGGGAAACACAGGCCTTGGACAGGGAATTTGCAGATAAAATGGCAGAGTTATTACTGATCACATAATCGTAGGTTCATTGAAGACCAAATCAGTCAGGATATGATTTAATCCTGTACCTATGGACGGGGAAAGTTTGTCATTCCACTACTTCCCAAAAGTAGCGGATTTACCCTGGTTTCCTCCAGGCATAAATTTGACCATTGGTACAAGAGAAAAATTCATCATTATCGCAGTGATAATCAGTCACTTGAGTAATTAATCAGTCAAACACTGTAAGGTTACTTTAATGCAGAGAAAGTGACAAGTGAAGTCTGATGTAAGTAGAAAGACTCTCTCTGATATTCATGTTGTTTTCCTTCATAAAAATGATTTGAGTTTTGTTGTATAATGGAGAAAACCCAGGAAATAATATGGTGGATTGGAATGCTTGGAAGATATCAAAGCTGATGTTCTGTTTTCTTGTTGACAGAGAAAGCTAAGTTGGAGCAGCAAGTGCTGAACTTTGATAAGGAGCGTCAGGATTTGATGACAGAGAACATCCGAGTGACTGAGGAGAGTCACAAGCTGGTCAGTAAAACTGGACTGAATACTGAACTGCCGAGATTACTCTCAGATTGTAGGATCAGTGTGAGACCCAGCGATATCACTACAATACTTAATCATCTGTGTTAACAGTACTCTCCTCTGAGGCTATTGAAGATGAACATGAGGCTATTTGCCGAGCATGAAGTGCAGGTTCAAAACCGCCCTTGGGTCAGGAATTAGTACGTTCCACGGCTGTCATGACAGGTGGGGCCTTGGTGACAATAAGCAATTGCTGACACCTGGATGATAATTTGCATAGTGTAATGTTTAACCACACTTGTCGTCCACCAGTATGGTGTGCAGATCTCTATGTCACAGGTGGTCAAGTTTGTCAGTAACTTGCCAAAGGTCACTACTTTTCCCCTGGTCGGTACTTTTTTTTCCAACCACTGACTGCCATTATATAGTGAAACCTCTCTGAGTATGGCATTAACCAATCAAGGAAATAAATAAATAAATAAATAAATAAATGTTACTTTCAGATAATAGGTTCAGTGTCGGATCCAGCGACGTCAGTGCTGGACTAAGTCAGTTTTGCTAAAGGCTCACTCGTCTGATGCTAGTCTACAGAATATTCTTTATAAATTTGCACATGCTTTGTATGAACATTGTGTTTTAACCACCCTGTATAAACTATTGTGTTGTTATACAAACACACTTGTGTTAACAGAATGCAGAGCTGAGGAAGCAGCTGGCCAGTCTACAGAACGAGCTGGAGGAGGCAGTGGAGAGACGAGAGTTGGCCATCAGTGTGGAGCAGACCAGCCGGGCCGACTGTCAGGCACAGGCCAAGATTGCAGCTGAGGTCAGCCTCACCGCACACTAAAGGCCCTGTCACGCAGAGCTGTGACTAACTTAGTCCTCTGAAAGTCGACACAATCTCTTGATAGTGGTTAATCATGGCCGAATTACCTGGATTGAAAGCCTCAAAACTGTGCAGTCACCTATATACTGATGTATCAAGTCCTGCAGGACACTTAGTTATCCAGGGTTGTCATAAAATCCATAACTTCACCATGAAATTTACTTATTAGGCTGAATTATATTGGACTCACGTGAATTCTCAACCATGTTAAATACGCTGTTTACTTGAACTTGTTACATAACTTCGAATACTGTCACTCTTGATACTCATGTCACATTTTGTGACGAAGCAGGACAGATTCTACTTTTCTCATCCTCTTAGTGGGTTACCATAGCTACAGTGATGATGACCTAGTGGAAGATTGTGATGAATAAGTGTATTGTTTTTCTGCAGGCTCAGGACAAGTATGAGCGTGAGCTGATGTTACATGCAGCAGATGTGGAGACACTGACCACTGTCAAGAAACAGGTACCCACTGACACGAGGCCTTCAGACTTTGGTCATAATTGAGGATGATGCTTATAGATGCCTGGCCTCCTTCTTGGACTTCATCTAGACTGTGGTGTTAACCCATGATCATTCATTCATTCATACTGTGGTGTTAACCCATGATCATTCATTCATTCATACTGTGGCGTTAACCGATGATAATTCATTCATTCATTCATCCATACTGTGGCGTTAACCCATGATAATTCATTCATTCATTCATCCATACTGTGGCGTTAACCCATGATAATTCATTCGTTCATTCATTGATACTGTGATCATGTGATGAACAGATTCATTGAAAGAGTTAAAAATACCCATAAAGGAAAGAACAATAGGGAATATATTTTTTTAATTTCAAAGACAAGTACAATATTTTTAAAGTTTTGCTGAGTAGCCTTTCTTAAAAGTAAGTCCAAATCAACGTAATGTGAACCGTAATATAGAACATGAAGTCAACATGGTAAATGTGCATTTTTTGTCATATGTGGGGCTCTTTGTTTTGAGATGTTGAGAAGTGTGAACCTTAAATGACATTCAACACATTTATAATCATGCAGAGGTGAATCGCCCATACCCGTGTATAATCGTAAAGTCACTAAATGTTCGTGTGTGCTTGTTTCTAGCTGGAAGGTTTTACAACTAAAGTGGAGGAAGCAAAAGAAGAAGCCAGGGTGGCCAAGAATAAACTAGAAGAGTCACAGGTATGTTGTTTGTGCTGAAAGGAAAACGGCTGTAAAGTTGATTCTTCACTGGTTACAGTCATTGTCCCGGTAATTTGTTCATGTTGCCAACCACTAGCCCAATAATGACTTGCCTGGCAACCAGCATAAAAGGAACAGCACAAGTACAGCTCATTTTTCATGTCATCTACATGGTGATTAAGTGAAGCTGCATTTGATCTGGCTTTAACAAGGAGACGTCGTTGTGATGTGAACAAAATTATGTTGAAAGAGACATTCAGCCCCAAGAAAAAGACAGACATAAAGTGCATGAAGTATGAAAATGTTCAAGGATTGTATCTTATATAATACTGCATGTATTGAGCAAAGGTTTTGCATTTGGTGTAAAGAACTAACACAAAGGAGAATGAATGTTCCCACTGTCTCACCAGAAGGTTCTCAAATGTCTCACTGGAAAGTTTTTCATTGTCTCACCCAACGGTTGCTATTGTCTCACGTGATTGTTTCCAGCATCTTATCCTTTTCTTCCCAATGTCTCATGCGATTTCTCCCACTCGCACCTGATTTTTCCCATTGTCTCACATGATTGTTCCTACTGTCCCAACTGATTGTCCCGCCTGTCCCACCCAAATGTTCTCAATCTCCCACCCCATTTTTTTCACTGTCTCACTCGAAGATTGTAGCTTTCCAGTGCCCTGAATGAATGGTCCCACAGTTTCACACAAATGCTCCTAGTCTCGATTCATCCATTGTCTCACTTGAATGATTCCACTGTGTCATCTTATCGTTTTCATTGTCTCACTTTAATGTTCTCGTTGTTTCAGCTTATTTTTTCCATTGTCTTACTTGAATGTTCTCACTGTTTGACCTTATTGTTTCCATTGTCTCACTTTAATGTTTCCACTCTTTCACCTGATCATTCCCACTGCTTGCCTGTATTTCAGACCTCCTGGGCAGAGCAGGAGAAACTGCTGAAGGAAGAGTGTAACAAACTGGAGAAGAGATGTGAGGAGTTGAACAACCAGAACTCTGTCCTTCATGATCAGATGAGCAAGGTACTGTAGTTTATGCTTATGCATTGGTCAAAAATAACGTTCTCATTGATGATTTTTTGAAAAACGGGGCTTTCAGGTCTTTTGTTAATTTGGAATTTGATCGTGTTCATCTCACCTGCAGCATAAAGTGTTTACCTGGAATTGTAAAGCCTATCCCTCAAGAAAAGAAAACTTTTAATTACAGTTTCCTTTGACTTTAATAAGAATCTGCTTTACTTGTTGGCCAGCTGAGTACTCAGGTAGTTGCCATCCAGCAGTCCTCTCTGACTGACCCTGGGGCTGGGGTGACCTCTGCAGCGGAGGGGGAGAAGTCAGGTGAACAGTTGCTCGAAGTTATCAGGTAAGTCAGGCAGTGGGGGTGGGAGTGAGAAAAGGCTTGCGGGGATGAGGGGGCTAGGGGTGAACAACAGTGAAGAAAGAGAAGAAAGCATGAAAATGATGCTAAATTCAGATGAAAGAATGTCAAAACTTTTGTACAAATATGGTCTTCAGTATTTTTTGGAATTTTTTTTTTTCAGGAAAAAATGGTATTTGAAAATATATTTATATTTTGGGTATTTAGGACCAACTTTTGGTATTTATCGTTGTTGCATAATAATGTTCTAAATAAGGATGTGTTGCATGTAAATTTATTTGAATGTAAATTTGTTGATTGTGTCCACATATGCACTTAACCTGAATTATGATAATATTTATAAACGTATTAAAAATGTAAATACATTTGCTGACTGAAAAGGTAAAATTCTAGTGCAAAAATCCTCATCCTCATTTGTGACATTATTACACAAAGACATTAAATACAGAAAGGTAGTCTCAAATACCCACCGTGCAAAAATTATTTTCAATTGTCTTTTTCTCCTTCAAGAAAAATTGAAAAAAAGAAAATACCGAAAAGCACATTTACACTCTGAACTTTGTCATTTTTATGTTTTCTACACCTTAAAGTAGACGATATTTGAGGCCAGAGGATCACAAAGGTGTCTTAGACTTGTGTCAGTCTTCACTTGAAAACATTTCTCTGCACTGAAATTATGACTGACTTTGAGATTGTTACTTTAACTTTTAGAGTTGTGTGATTGGATAAAGTCGAAGACAGCTTTGTTAACTTGGGGCCAGGAAAGCTGTCATAAGTTCTCAAGAACGCTGGTGCCCAATTTTTAAGTAGGGGATTTTTTTGTTATTACTCATCCAGAAAATAGGTAAACTTGAGCTGTTACAGCATTCCTGTGATGATATATATCTCTAGGTTTTTGAGACGTGAAAAAGAGATAGCAGAAACCAAACTAGAGGTGATTCAATCTGAGGCGAACCGTCTTCAACGGCAGCGAGAAATATTGGAGAAGCAGCTAAGGGAGACAAATACATCACTGGCTGAGGAGAGAGAACGATCTCAGGTAGGGAAACGAGGGTGTTGCGTGCTCAAGTAAGTGTCATGAAATGATTTCTGTTGAGTAGGAATTTAAAATAAAGTGACTTAAAAGTCTTCGTCTTTCCGAAGATGAGAGCAACTTGATTCCAGCACTCGTTGCTTCAGTCACAACATGATGTGAGGTGAAGTTTGTGGTGAAGGGTTTGGTATTTCAAGTTATCCACAGCTTGCCCAGGACTAGAGGACTGTTTAATTAGAAGTGTATAAGCTTAGAGTAAGACTTCAGGTGTATGATCTTTACATGTTTTGTCTGACTCAACATTTAATTTAGTTTCAACAACAACCATATGAAAGTGAAATATTCTTATGCCAGATGTTGAACAAAAAAACAAAATGGCAGTTCTCTGCTCTTGTGTTCACAGATCAGTGTGCAAACAGCTCAGCAGCATGCAGACCTGATGAGGAAGGTGGAGAACCACAACCTGCTGGCGGACAGCAACAAGCTGCTGAGGGAAGAGAAGGAGAAATACCTGCAGCAGTTACGGGAGTTAGAAGTCAAGGTGAGTCATGTGAGATGTCAGAATAGAGAGATTGTGAGAGAAGAGAAGGAGAAATACCTGCAGCAGTTACGGGAGTTAAAAGTCAAGGTGGGTCATGTGAGATGTCAGAATAGAGAGATTATGAGGGAAGAGAAGGAGAAATACCTGCAGCAGTTACGGGAGTTAGAAGTCAAGGTGAGTCATGTGAGATGTCAGAATAGAGAGATTGTGAGAGAAGAGAAGGAGAAATACCTGCAGCAGTTACGGGAGTTAGAAGTCAAGGTGAGTCATGTGAGATGTCAGAATAGAGAGATTGTGAGGGAAGAGAAGGAGAAATACCTGCAGCAGTTACGGGAGTTAGACGTCAAGGTGAGTCATGTGAGGTGTGAGAATAGAGAGATTGTGAGGGAAGAGGAGAAATACCTGCAGCAGTTACGGGAGTTAGAAGTCAAGGTGAGTCATGTCAGGTGTGAGAGTGACCAATGTGTGAGGGAAGCAGCTACGTGTATGGGCATTAAAAGTCAAGGTGAATTATGTCAGGTATAGTTGTACACTTTGGTTATTTACCTCTGGAAGCCCAGAAAAACAGTATTTCTCATGCAGCCACAGCTTTTTAGGCAGACAGTCCCATTTGTTTTAGTGTTAAAATGTGTGTTAATAAATCCATTTATGAGATTTGTACCATGTTATTTGATTCTGTTTATGCATCATGGAAAATAACGGATTCCCCCAAGAAGAGCAAATTCACACAGAAAGAAATGGAGTAACTGTGATATGGGACTACATGGGTGACAGTATCCTCACACAGTATTATCTGTTCCACAGAAATACACATTCTCTGAGAACATTTTTTTGAATTACATTTCGAATATTTCTTCAAGTATTGTGATGAAGACACCTTTGAAGTGTGAGGTCAGAAGCATCATTGTTGTTGTAGATTTGAACATTCATGATGTAAACCTAACTATTTGCAGACAAAGACAATGGAGGACCAGATTGCACCCCTGCAGAAAGCCAATCGTGATCTTCAGACCCAGTGTGATACCCTGGCAGCGGAGAAGACCATTCTTCAAGGGGAGGTGGACAGGTGGAAGAACCGAACCAACCACCTGATAGAGCAGTGCAACAAGGCTGACCCTGAGGAGCAGAATAGACTGCTGTAACTTATTTGGACTATTTCATTCAGTTATTATCGATTCTCGTGCTTTGTATTACTGTCATTTTTTTGCAGTGTTTGCAAGATGTTTATTCAGGCACATTTTGAAGGCATTATTTGTTGTAGTCTGAGAAAATTACACTTTTTGTGAAGGTCAGAGAAATTGGCCTATCCAACCAATGTAGTTTTGTGTTCAAAAATTTAATTGAAAAGTTGCATAAATTGCAATGCAGGTTGTTCTTTCATATCTGAAAATGTTTAGGAATTAGAGTAAAGAGTGGGGCATTGATGGCTGCATGATTGAGATCCTTGTTTTACAAGGTGTCTATTGTAGTCTTTGACAGAGGCACTGTGAGCAGTTCCCTGGATTTTTGTGCTTGTTTACAGAATTTAAAGTGATATTTCTGTGTAATTGGCTGTATTTCTGATCTGTCTGTTCACCAGGCAAGAGAAGGAGAACCTGAGGAAACAGATCACAAATCTGACAGAAGAGACCCATAAACGCAGGTATGTCATGCAAGATGAGGTGAAATAAACACAGGTATGTGGAACAGATTGAGATGAAATAAACACAGATGTGCCAGACAAGATGAAGATAAATAAACACAGGTGTGTGACACAAGATTAGGTTAAAATAAATACAAGATTATCATACCAGAGGTTAAATGAATACAGATAGGTGACACAAGATGAGGTTAAAAAAAGTAGGTAGCTGACACAAGGCAAGGGTAAGTAAATCTAGGTGTGTCACACAAGGTGATGTAAAATAAAAACAGGTTTGTCACACAATGTGATATGAAATAAACACGTGCATCACGGAAGGTGATGTTAAATAAACACAGGTGTCACACAAGGTGATGTTAAATAAACACAGGTGTCACACAAGGTGATGTTAAATAAACACAGGTGTCACACAAGGTGATATTAAACACAGGTGTCACGGAAAGTGAAGTTAAATAAACACGGGTGTGTCATGGAAAGTGATGTTAAATATACACATGCATCACACAAGATGATGTTAAATAAACACAGGCGCGCACAGGGTGATGTGAAATAAACACAGGTACATCACACAAGGTGATGTTTAAATGAACACAGGTGTGTCACACGGGGTGATGTTGAACAAACACAGGTGTGTCATGGGTCAGACTTTGGCTCATTTAGAGGGCCACCGTCAGTCGATTAGCACACTAGCGCAGCACAATGAAGAAGGATCCCACCAGTGGGGTCGCTGGGAGTTCAAGTCCAGCTCATGCTGGCTTCCTCTCCAGCCATACATGGGAAGGTCATCCAGCAACCTGCAGATGGTCATGGGCTCCCCCCCGTGCTCTGCTCGGTTTCCTCGCACCATAATGGTGGCCCCCGTCATATAAGTGAAATATTCTTGAGCACGTCGTAAAACAGCAATCAAATTAGTAAATAAGTAAATTCAACTCATTTACCTTGTGTATGAGTGCAGATTTCACCAGTTTAGTATTATGCATTATTTTCAGGGCAGAGAATTCTAGGTTATCAGCTCGTCTTCAGACTCTACAGTAAGTTCTGTAGTCCAATTTTATACTGATCACTCAGTTTGGTGTAGTTCTTTAGTTGTGTATGATTTCTTCACAGGAAAGTGTATTTATGTTCCTTTAGTAATCTGCAAATGCTTATTATTTCTGGATAAAATAAGTGTAATGTTTTTTGGAACTCACTTTATCATCACTTCATACATATTGGTGAAATAAACTGTATATTTTGTTTAGCACAAACTTCGTGATGATTGTTGCTTTCTTCTGCTATTCTTCAGAAAAGAAGCCAACACTGCCAAGGAAGAAAACCTCAAACTGAAGTATGTTGAATTGCATTGTATTCTTTACAAAACTTGAGTACATGTATGCAGAATGACATTTTATTCCAATTTCTATACATTTATATGTTAATACATGTAAACTACACAGGGGCAAAACTAAGGCCGCATTTCTATCTTTCCATGAGTGACAATACTTGAAACTGTATGCTTGAATCCAGTACCCTCTAATTAGACAGGAGGGTTGTCATTGGGGAAGATTGATGAGTTCCTCCACCTGTGACACCTACCTTAAATACAACATCAAACAACAGCTAGTCAGTTGGTCATCGAATCTGAAATGATGCTGCTTTCAGGTGGCACGCATTTGTGTTCTGACCAAAATGTAATGGTGAAATTAATGTTAAGCCAAGATGCTGTAATGGCCTTTCTAATGTTTCTGTTGCGTAATGAGTGGTTTGTTTTCGGTGACCAGTCAGGAGATAAACCGCCTAAAGGAGGAAGTGAAGGCCAAGTCCAGTGATATTGACGAGAGGATGGTCACCATTAACCAGGTGTGGCTCTTGATGTTACCTGAAATTAACATAGTCTCATCTGTAACTTAGACACCTGGGCCCACTTAGACGAAGCCCCCTCAAGGTTACGAGCACATAGCTACCGTGCCTATAGTGCTGGTTTCTGTGGTACATGTAGTTACGGGCTTGTAACATTAAGAGGGTTTTGTGCAAATGGGCCCTGCTTTGCAACACTGATAGACCCTAAAAAGTCTCCTGCACCGGAAACACAGGTTACAGAAGGTTTGAGCTGTACTCCATGTCTGTGTATCTATTATTATGGTTAAATAACAACAGGAACATGTAAGGGTCAAGGAATCTAGGCATCATGACAGACATTCATAAACCAGCCATGAACCATAATGAAAGTTCTGTGTTAGTAATTGGATGACAAATTTCTTGAACAATGTTCAACACAAACCACAAGAGAACTAGAAAAGTGTGAAAGAGATCAATATGACGATGGATTCCATCAAAGAGAAGTAGCCAACAGTTTTCAGTTATGAAGAAAATGTCTGTATGATGGACACTCATGTTTTGTGAAAGTTTTTTAGATCTTTATTTATATTTTTAAAATTTACTTATGGAAACATTAGGGTCATGATTTGATTAGATATCGTAACATGGGGGGAAAAATGTCCAGACAGGGCTGTAATTCACCTGTTGTGTTTGATTGTAGTTGAAGAGAATTGGCAGAAAGTATAAAGAGCAGGTTGAGGTGATAAGCAAGGAGAAGGACGACAAGTTAGCTGAGCTCAACCTGCTCAAGGAACAACAACAACAGGCCAGCTCCACATCTTTGGAAGAGGCGACGGCCGCGGTGACGGAGAGGCTGAAGGCCGCCGAGAAGGAGAGGGATGAGATCACAGCCAAACTGGAGGAGAAGGAAGCCGAACTAAAGACGGCAAAGGATGCCACAGAAAAATTACAATCGGTACAATAATACAGTAACGAGATTTATGGGGATGACAGGGTGTTATTACGGGCAATAGGCATTTCTGTAAGCCACTGTCATTTGGTTGTTTGGTTGGTATGTTGGCCTAACTCTAAAGATATCTTTCACGTAATGACAGTCTGTGCACTGCTTTTTAGGAAATCTTTTGCAAATTTATGCTTACGGCTTAATCTAATTTAAAATTAGTTATTAGTTGTTGGACTGGTCAGATTCATGCATACATGATTCGTTTGGTTTCCAACCACTTGGATACCCAACTGTTTGGGTACATGTAAGAGCACTGTGACTGTATGTCCTAAACCCAGTAATAAAGGCAGTGTTATATTTCTGTTTTATTTCTGGGTAACACAGATATACTGAAACTTTTTTTCTTTTTTTTTCATGAACAGGAAATCAGACAAACAGTTGAAGAATCCAAAAAGCAGAAGGAGAGTGTGGCTGATATGGAGAAGAAGTACAGCCAGGTCAGAAACTTGCTCCAGTCGGCCAAGAATCGTATCACATTCCTCAACGGTGAAGTGGAGAAAGCCACCAATGAGACCCGAGCCACGAAAGACAGTCTGAATGGACTCCAGAGTGAAAAAGGTACAGTTGTGGTTGAAAAAGAAAAAAGTGTGGTTTCATTTGGATTGGTCTAGATGATACATGATGTGTAGCACTGGATTTGTTGTACAGAGTTTGTTGTACAGAGTGTGGTACAGAGTTTGTGGTACAGAGTGTATGGTACAGAGTGTGTGGTACAGAGTGTGTGGTGTGTGGTACAGAGTGTGTGATACAGGATTTTGTGATATCATGTTGGTGTGGAAACATTCCAAGCTCATTGTGTGGTCTAAATATATTTTTTGTATGTGCTAAGCTTATTTTACAAATGTTGGATGTGAATAATTTTTTTTTCACCTACCCTGTTAATGTCTGTGCCTTTTAGCGTAAATCATCTCCAATGCAGAGGAGCTGTTGAAAAGGACAGGAGTAGTAGTGGACGCTTTCAACCTGTGCACAACACATGTACCTTGATAACCAAGAATGCCATATTTTGCACAGTATTATGCAATTTGAACATTTTTCTGCCTTGCTTGTATGTGATTCTCACATGTGCTTAATTTCAGTGTAATCCACCCACCCTATGTCACTGTTGACTACTTACCCCCTTCCACTCAAAAGCCAGAAACAACCTAGTTAAAGAACATATTCAACATGCCCAAGCACTGGGGGACCAAGGTCCTCTAGATCATGGTTTTGTAACATTTGATTGGCTGATTATGATGTTGTCAGCTAAGATCCTGCCTCAGTACCATCCTTGTCTCCCACTAATGCGATACCTGCGATTTCAAGCCTGGCTTACTCTAGCTTCCTCTCAAGTCGTACATGGGAAGATCTGCCAAAAACCTGCTGATGGTCGTGGGTTTTCCTCAGGCTCCGCTCAGTTTTCTCCCACCATAATGCAGGCCGCATTTGTGTAAGCGAAATATTCTTGAGAACGGCTTGAAAACACCAATCAGATTAATCAGTACCATCCTGCAAGTGGGAAAGAAAACTGTTGGGTTCCCCAGTTAATGGAAATAGACAATTTACCTATCAGTTTATTTTGATACCAATTTGTTTTTTCTAAGTTCACCTTGTCACATTGACCTAGTCAAACAAGAAAGTCAATCTTCATTCAATTTTTTAAATGAGCAGAGGTAGAAGACATATAATTTTTACTGGACATTTTCAGAGGAGTTAGAGCGTCGGGTCAGCACGCTGCAATCTGAGATAGACAATAAGGTGAGCCAGTTGGAGCAACTGCAGAGTTCACGTGCATCAGGGGCCACAACTCTGGATGAACCCCAGTCTGCCGAGAAATTACGGAGAGATAACACAGAGCTTCAGGCTCGGGTAAGTAAGGCTTCATTTTGTTGGGAAGAGAAGTACCAAAATCATGCTTTATCTTAAGATATGAATTCAACTCTCTAAAGAGACATACTAACTAAATTGTAAGGATGAATGAAAAATTCCGGAAAGTGGTGTTATTAAAGTAATACCCAGATATATACACTAAATTGAAAGGTTTGTTTATGAGATGAAATAGAAGATAATATCACATTTATTTTTATTGGGCTCCGGTGGCAGCAGCACTATGACGGCATGGACTCACCCTGCCACAAGTAAAACCCAAGCATGCATACATACATGCATACATGCATACATACATACATACATACATACATACATTTAGTGGTATAACCAGTAACACCTTAAGGGTTGTTTCCCCTTAAAGCTTGAATGTGGTGTATTTCTTCCTTAGGACAGGTCTCAACAAGACATAAGTTTGACCTACAAAGTCGCTGAAGTCAGATCTGGCGGCCTGTGTAATGACTTGTCTGTTGTCAGCCAATGCACTGTTTTTTTTCCAAATCCGATTCTTGATTACAGAATTTGGGAAGTAATGTTCACTTTTCACAAATTTTTGTCAGTTTAAATAATGATTCAAAATTGGAACTAAGATTAGACAGACCTAAGGGGGATTATTGCATGGGCAGGAGTAGGTGTCCCTTCAGATGTGGTATGCAACAAATCGATAGAAAGAGCAGCAACAAAAATGTGGATGGTACAATTACTCCGACATCGTGAAAGCCTGTTTATTACATGACTCTGTTTACTTACCAGGTGCACCAGTTACAGAAGCTAATAGAGAGTCAGCAGAAACAACCAGCCAAGAAATCCCCCATCCTCAGACCCCAGGCTAAAACCACCCCAGAGAGAATGTGAGTGGAGTGGTGGAGTGACTCCCTGCTGGTAGAAGTAGAAGCTGAGAATTTATGTGGTGTCCAGAGTTTGTGTGGTGTCCAGAGGTTGTGTGGTGTCCAGAGTTTGTGTGGTGTCCAGAGGTTATGTGGTGTCCAGAGTTTGTGTGGTGTCCAGAGTTTGTATGACACAGATTTTGTGTCATGTTGAGAATTTATGTTTAATTGAATGCTTCAGCAGTTGCTTTACTCTTTCAACACTTTTAGAGACACTGTTAACATCAAGCACTGATTTTGGGTAATCTGTCACTTCTGATCACAAAAGGTGTACCCAGAAGTTCAACTCTCATTCAAGTCATTTTAGATATAATTTGAAGTTCAGATTTATGTTCATGTGAATGGCTTCAACTTTCCCTGAAACGACTCATATTAGGTGATATTATGATCTTGACTAGCATTTAATTATATTAAATCACTAAGTAATAAAAATTAACAGGGTTTGGGGACCACTTTTTGTAACCTTACAATTTCCAAGTGTTATGTTGGAAATCTGGGCTAAGTGGCTACTGCACCGTACCAGTCATACAGCCTGTTGTTTACCAGGTAACAGTGTGGAGGCAGTTTTCTGTAAATTCACCGGTATCACTAATGTGCCTCCCCTACGTCCATTCACAGTATGACCACACCAGAGTCGCCACGGACGGCCAATATCCGACCAATGGCCTCGCCCAACGTGGGTATCCGCCCTGCCACCCCCATACAGCCTGTCCCCAGCAACCAAGCCGCTGCGAAGGCCACAGCTAGCATCCGCCCCATGGCCATCAGCCCGGCAACAGGATCACACAGTGGAACGACCCCCACAGCAACAGTGATGCCCACAACGATTACTGCTCTGGAGAGTCATGATGGTGAGATCCTCAATACTGCAGTGCTCTCAGCGTCTTAGAGTTTCTCTTTATGTAAATTAGAATTTGTGTGTTTTGGGACATATAATTTACGGATTTTTCAAGAGATTACATGTATAAGGTTACTGGCCTGGATGGCATATCAATTCATATGCAACCTGTATACTGACAAAGTTAAATATAGTCTTGTTAAATATTGGCAATGACCCAGGAGCCTCTCACTAATCTGGTCCAGCTCATGCTGTCCTCCTCCTTGACGGTATGTTGGAAGGTCTGCCAGCTGCCTGCAAACGGTTGTGGGTTTCCCCTGGGCTTTTCCTGTTTCCTCCAACTGTAATGCTGGATAAAGACCAATCAAAGAAATAAATATTAAATATTGCCTACATGTTTCACGTTTTTATCTCTGCAGTGCTGATTTCAATCATGCCTAAACTTCAAAGGTAACATTGACCTAGATCAGTGCTGAGCAGACTTAGTGTGTTTAGGCAAGTTTAGGCAGGCTTGTGGCCTTTTGGGAGGTGGTGGAGCCCATGAAGTTTGCACCCCTAGAATTACACCTTTTAAGAATGCATCAGTGTCAAAATCTCTGAGTTTTGAGGACAAGTTCAAAATGATAAGAATCTGAGTTGCTTCCCTTGATTGTAAAACAATTACAGTGTATCAAAACCGTTGTTATAAGGCTGTGTGGTGTTGCAGTATAAAATGCTTTTGACTTCAAACATGTATCAACATCACATAAAGCATGTTATCCTGTGACATCAAGACAGATTTCTCGGAAACTGCGCAAGATGATGATTTTGAGGACTCGTTGAAAAATAATGATGCTCATTGAAAACCCTTTTGAACCATAGCGTTAACTCCTGTTCTTCAGGGTGTCATGTCATATTTTAATACTCCCATCTTGTGGAACGGAAGGAACACTTTTAGGTAGTAGACGTGCTGTCAAAGTTAGTTTGAATAAATGCTCAGTAATAAGTGCAGGTGTAATGAATGAATTTGTTTTCTCCCATCAGATGTGTCAACATCCATACCTACAGCAACTGGCACAGTACAAGGCAGACCTGCTCAGAGAGTCGCTCCTCAAGGTGGGGCTTTCTGTGTATAATTGCGCATTACAGGAGTAAATGTTGTTGGTTTTCCAAATAGCACAGGTTTTGGTACCAGTATTAAATGGTGTCATGGGTTAATTAACAAAAACTTACCAATGCTCTGGAAGACTTATTAACTACAGTGCAATTTTCAGTCCATTGTAGTTGTGTAAATTCCACTGTCCAACTTTCCTGAATTTTTTTAAGTTAAATCGGCATTGTGATTTGTTAAATTAGGCCAGAAGTCAAATGAACAAGATTTATCTGTGAAACATCACTTCTTAAACAAATTACCATAATACGGCCTATTTCACATCAAAAGGTATAGCCATATATGGGGATGACAAGAGTTAACTATCTATATAAAGGATTGAAATGTTGCCTGAGCAATGAGAAATCAGCATTATTTTCCAGGGCTATGCTTCATTTAGTTTGAGAGTCCTTACTTGTAGAATTGCCGTGTATTGTGGTTTCAGAGCCTCAGCCTGGCCCCTCCCCATCTCCTGAACCTCAGGATTTATCCACCCCAGCACCTCTTGAACCTCAACCTTCTTCATCCAGAGTTACGGTCCCTGCTGAACCCCAGCCATCTACATCTAGAGTTATTGCCCCTGCTGAACCCCAACCCACCACTACCTTTGTACAGACCAGTAAGAGACCCAGGGAAGCAGAGAGGTGAGCTGTATTTGTGGTTCTGAGAGAAAAGATTGCTCCTTCGTGCTTAGGACAGGCTGTGGTCATCTTTGGGCTGCAGTGAGCTTTGAGAAGTGGCCAAGAGTGGCAAAATGATGGTATGAAAAAGATTTTAAAAAAAAAATGATCTATGGTGTGGCTTCTTTTATCTTAATGACTTCAGTGGGCATTATCTTGTCAAAAAAAATAGACCCAATCATCAGGAAACCTATGTAAATACAGTATGCAGTGTTGAATCACATCCTGTGTATAGGTGTAATAAGATGATTTACCTGAAGATAGCCTCCTTGACAGAGGGGGTTACTGCACTAGTGTCATGTAATTATCCAGGAGCCTCTCACCATTGCAAGTGCTGTGTGTTCAAACACATGCTGGATTCCTCTTGAGTTGTACATGGAAAGCTCCACCAGCAACCTGTAATTGGTTGTGAGTTTCCCCTGGGGCTGTCGTGTAAGTGAAATATTTCCTAGTACGGCGTAAAATGCCAGTGAGATTAAAAAAACAAATAATATGCCGTTGATGTTCATGCAGGAAAGACAAACAAAACTTGGAGAAGGAAACCAAACTTTCCTACTGACCTTAGCTTAGCTCAGACTTTGTAGCCATTTTCTGGCGGTTTGGAATTGGTAGCTATGATTGTAGACTGTGGAACTTTTTTGTAGAAAAGTGTGTGATTTTTCAGCGTCCAAATCAGATTTCCTAAAGTAGTTTTATTGTAACCTTACCCAGCCAGCAGTTTTAAGTACCAAGAGGATGAATTTAAATCTGGTTTTCTCATGTTGTAGCCAAGACTTAGACTCTGGACCTGATGGCAAAAAGTCCAGAGTTTCTTTGGTGAGTTATTTTTGCTTGATCATTGCTCCTGGTGAAGATTCTTAATTTCGCATTACCACCTCTGACAATAGTAATAACTGTGCAACATGTGAAGAATCAGATATTGTTAAGCATTTTTTTTATTTATTTAATGCAAATAATATTGTTGTCCTGTAATGTAATTGGTTTGATGGTACATATTACGTAATGAGATCGACAGACAGCAGCTTCTTGGAGGATGTTTATTTCCATGCTTAGCGGCTTCTGAGGTTGGGTATTCTAGGTCAGCTTTGGAGACCTTCAGCAACATGACCTGTGAGGCCTGAAGTTCAAATCCAGCTGATGGCTGCGTTTCTCATTTTCATCTTATAGGTCATTTTCCCTACATACATACATGCACACCGCTTTGGTGGAAGACAAATAGTCTTTAGTGGATGTTAGACTTTGCTAATGGCCACACGAGCATTCTCAACTAGGTTTTGTCCCCAAGGCTCCACTAAGAGTGAGAACAGGGGAATCTACAGGCCTGTGTAGTACTATGACAAAGTTGTGTTGAAGTCCTGTTTAGCGCATAGTAGATGGGATGTGAGTGCAGGTCTTTTATCTCCTGTGTTTGTGCTGGCTTCAGGAGACCGGGGCCGTCCCCACCATCACAGTGACAGATGTGGACAGCAGAACCACCACAGCTGTCAGCTCAGACTCCACCAGCAGCGCTGCAGAGGAAGGCGGTCTGGTAGACATGACGGAAAGTGTGGTCGAGGGTCAGGAACAAGTGACGGGCGACGAACAGAATCCTACTTTGGACGGGGAGGAAGAGATGGCCGCCGAGACGGGCGAGGGGGAGGTTGAGCAGAACTTCCCTGCAGATGTAAGTGACAAATCTGAGTGCTGTAAAGATGACGTTAATCAAAGCTCCACCTCAGCTGCTATTTTGCTGGTGAGCCAGAGGACAGAGGGGTGTGGTTGTTATCCCTTCTGTGTACCCACATTCCTCGATCATTGAAAGAACTTTTATTGTAATATATTCACCTTTTTAGTTGATTTTAGATACAAATATATGTTGATTATCATTTATCATCCTGTCTTATACACAGAACAATGCCCTCAGAATAGGCTTGAATTATCGTCTTGCAAACATGTGAAAAAAGGTTGAAAGAGTTGCAGAAGTAAAGCCCATGCTGTTTTCTGGTCAGACTTTAGCCTTGGAGAGTGAAGAAGGGGATGATATCACCCCACCACAGAGTGACACAGGCTCAGCCGCACAGGTCCCGCAAGCCGCGCCCCCTGTCTCAGCCTCTGCCACAACCAAGGAGGAGGAGGAGGTGATACTTGTGGACAGTGATGAGGACGATGAGGTAAGATGGTGGAAGGAGAAGGAGTTAGGGTGGTTTTATTGATAGATTTAGAGGGAACTGTGTAGTTACCATACAACGCCTTGGCCTTGGTTTAAGATTGTCACTGCTTCCTCTCCAGCTGTACGAGGAAGGATCTGCCAGCAACCTGCAGATAGTCATTGGTGTCCTGTCACCATAATGCTGGCCACTGCAGTATAAGGGAAATATTCTTAGGTACAGTGAAAAACACCCATCAGGTAATGAAATGAATAAAATAGGGCGGTTTTTTTTTGTTTTTTTTGGCGTTTCCTTGACAGGCTTTTAGCATAAGGGAACAGGCCAAGATCTGGCTGTTTTTATATTAATATGCGTACTTAAATTGAATGACTGTGGTTTGAGGTTTCAGACGGGGACCCATCTCAATATGAGTGAATTAGTGTTGACGGCATGTTTAAACTCCTTACAAGAAAGAGCTAGCCAAAACAAAAAGAAAAATATCATTGACAGAACACTGATAGTTATTGAAAAGTATTTGGGCTATTTTCCTTGTGACTGAAGCATTGGAAGATCATTCATCGCTGAAGCTCCTCCATAAGGCTGTGCCTCTCACTGCATCAGGGAGTCTCACGTGCTGCATAAGTTTGTGTCTTTGTGGCTGTTCTCAGGAGGAGGTGGAAGTCGATGAGGAGGTGGACGATGTGGAAGTGGAAGAGGAAATTATAGAGGACGACGATGAAGAGGAAGAGTTTGAGGTAAAAGAACATCCTCTGCATCCTCAGGTGACACACTTGGGACTGTTCGTTACACCTGTCTGAACACCTGAAAACTCACTTGATGGCTAGCTCTACTGAGAATGACTTCCTGATGGAAGCATTGTGTCTGAACAAAGTAAAGGCAGAAACATCTCACATCAGCCAGTATTAGATGATATGTGTAGTGTAATAGAGATAATAGCGGTGGATGTAATGGAGCTAGCCTTTGTACGTGTGTACGGTCGACCAAGATGCGGATCCTTTTTCACAGCCATACATGTTACCTCTGCATTACTGTCACTTTAGGTAGCCTTTGTACGTGTGTACGGTCGACCAAGATGTGGATGGTTTTTCACAGCCATACATGTTACCTCTGCATTACTGTCACTTTAGGTAGCCTTTGTACGTGTGTACGGTCGACCAAGATGTGGATGGTTTTTCACAGCCATACATGTTACCTCTGCATTACTGTCACTTTAGGTAGCCTTTGTACATGTGTACGGTCGACCAAGATGTGGATGGTTTTTCACAGCCATACATGTTACCTCTGCATTACTGTCACTTTAGGTAGCCTTTGTACGTGTGTACGGTCGACCAAGATGTGGATGGTTTTTCACAGCCATACATGTTACCTCTGCATTACTGTCACTTTAGGTAGCCTTTGTACATGTGTACGGTCGACCAAGATGTGGATGGTTTTTCACAGCCATACATGTTACCTCTGCATTACTGTCACTTTATCACTGGCTGATGAAAATCTTTTCCGAAGCTTTACTTTGCTCTGTTACTTCTGCTAGATGTTTTCTCTGATTCCTAACGGTCACGTTTTCTTCTGAGGGTATAAAAACACCAGTTAAGAGGGTAGCATTTATGATGTGTGTGTTATGCCCTGCAGGAGGAAGGAGAGGAGATGGAGGAAGAGGAGGAAGACGAGGAATATGAGGAAGGTCAGGCGGACATGCAGCAGGAAGGGGAGACAGATGAGGATGATGTCGTCATTGTGGGTAAGCAGAGATTAGTCCCAGTGAAACTCATGGTGCGATCCACTGAGTTATGACCATTTTTATAACCGTTTTTGGACTTTTACAGTTTTCCATGCATTTTTTCAGAATGTTGCTTGGTGTTGAATTCAAACTTGGTACATTGTCTAACTATGATAAGTTACAAATGCAGTTTTAGTTTCTGGCTTTTTCTTGAATTTTGGACCACTTTTGTCTTGTTTTTTGGACTTATTTTCCAAACGGTTAGTTATTCAGATGTGATACAGTGCTCATCTTCAAAGAGCAAACTTACAGGCCAGTATCGAATATGGCTGTCTTTTCTACTTTGACATGTCTTCATTTATTATTGTGACTGTTCAGACATGTAAGGGACATCTCAGGATCTGAAATTCTTTGTGGAGTCTGAAGTTTATCTCTGGGGTCTAAAACTCTTTTAGCATCACTTTATACTCCTTGTCTTTCTATAAACTGGCAGTCTGAATGTAATCAGATAGAATTCTGTGTAACCTACATGTACATAAAATAACAGTTGAATATGGGTTGTGGGTTCTACAGATTTGGAGGACAGTGGTGACGGTCAAGTGGAGGCTCAGGCTGGGGAGGGGACTCAAAGCCAGGCACAGCCACAGGGTAGGATACACGCCCAAAATTTTCAAGATTCCCCAGCTCCTGTTGCTCGCAGGACCAGACTGATTATAAGTTCTGAAAGATCATTTCGTTTAGTCTTACATGAAGTTACCAGGTTAACAATTGCCAGTTACACTGTTACTCATAGCACTTTTCTCTTATTGAGGTTTCCAAGACTTTCAGAATTATTTATGCTGATCTAAACAGTTGAGGGAGCTGTCATTTGCTCATTCTGCTCTCAGCGCAGTTTATCGGACCTTAAGCAAAGCTTTAACCCTCTTTCTGCTGATTCAGCTGCTTGACTTGAAGTCAGAAGCTCCGGCCGCAGGTTTGAAGGTCCCACCAGCAACCTGTGGACGGTCAAGGGCTTCCTCCACCCTAAAGCTGGCCGCCATTGTATAAGAGAAATATTCTTGAGTACGGCGTTAGACACGAGTAAAACAGATAAATAAAATGAAGTGATGAGATTTGTCAGCTACCTTCCAAAGGGCAGTGGTTTTTACTGACATCATTATCCTGTTTCCTCATCAATAAAGCTGACCAACATTTAATCCCTAACAAACAGATTAATGAAAGGACAGTGTTGAATTTCCAAGCTCATTCTGCTTTCTCCCAAATGCCATCTTTTGATTGCAGTTGCACCGACCTCTCAGTCCAGCTCAGGTCAGAGGCCGCCTCCGCCCCTCCAGCCAATCATAGCCCACACAGAGAGACTACCCTCCACCAGCAGCAGAAACCAGCTGGCTCCCTTCATGTTTACTGTAAGCTATCATCACAGTGTGACAGATCTGTTCTCAAAATGTAATGGCCCACATTTTGTGAGAAATGAAGTATACAGATTGGTGTATTTCACCTTCATTGTGGCCTTTAAAAAGCACCATTGAAAGCATGTATAGGCCTTAATATGATACCTTTGATGCCAAGAATGAACTTTTTCTGCTAAGAATTAAACAGACTGAGCAAGACAGTCTTGAGTTGGAGGAATCACTGAGAATCATGCAAATTGTGTTACTTCAAAAAGCTAGACTCTTTGGTGAATTATAGTAATAAAAATGTAAGAAAAACAAGTCTACAGAGCCATGGTTAAGATGTGACAAAGCTGGAACATAATGAAAGACTCCAAAATGTGTAATGTTGGCTTTCTCACTAAACAGTAAAGTTGCACGGTGAGTTCTCATGACTAGTGTAGGTGTCATCCAGCATGAGACTTTAGATCAATAAGTATATCGTGGGACATGGGAAGGTATGCCAGCAACCTGCAGATGGCCGTGGGTTTTCCGTGCCTGATTCCTTCCCACCATCATGGAAGTGAGATATTCCTTAGTATAGTGTAAAAAACTATTCAAGTAAGTAAATATCTTTACCTTGAAAGTGATTTAAAATGACATGTGAACAAGAAAAGAGTGCTAGGTGTGAACAAATAGGCTGACAATCTTAATGATGCTTTCATCATACTGTTTGTCTCAGGGTCAGACGGGAGCATTTGAGGAAGGAGATGACTGCACAGTACCCAGCACCCCCACCCTCTATGTGCCTCGCCGGGGAGACGGCTTTGCTGAGGCCATCAGGTAGGACATTTACCTGTCCGCTGATGTTAACCCTTGCCCTGTAAATAATGTCCTTTACAGTTACCACTGAAGAATTTCCACAGCTGCTTTGGACATAAAATACCTTAGGTGCTGGTTCAAAGGCAACCTTTCCCTCAAACAGGGAATTTATAGATTTGCCGCAAATCTCACTGTTTATATGGTGACAGTAAATGGTCCTCTACGCTGGTGTGGCCATTTGTGCAGTCATTGAAGACAACTCGTATGGTGTGCATATATATATCTGTGATACATCTCGATTGTGAGTGACTTGCCAGAGGTCAGTGATTTTTGCTTGGCTCTCTGGTTTCCTTAACCCATGACTGCCATTGCAGCAGTGAAAAATTCTTGAGTATGGTGCTGAACAACAGTCAAATAAATAAATAAATATAAAGGGAACAACGTTGAAGTCAAAAGATGAATTAAGAAAATTCTTGAATTAAGAAAAATTCTTGAGTATGGTGCTGAACAACAGTCAAATAAATAAATAAATGTAAGGGGAACAACGTTGAAGTCAAAAGTTGAATTAAATGTCTCCCTGGTAATTCAAAGTCAAATTGATGGATTTTGTCTGGATAGTTCACTCACATCCTGTGTCATGGCTAATGTTTTGTTTGTGTGTCAGCTCTCCCCATGTACCCCAGAGGTTTGTGTTTGGCAGCGGCCTGGAGTCCGGACACAATCAGCCAGAGCTGGCCCAGCTGGTCTCCCAAGGGGGTAAGTCGTCTGCTGTTAGTGGAAGATTGTCTACCTACATGTAATCTGGTAAGGTGTTGGGCAAACAGGGGATTTCACGTTATACATGATGTTTCCAATGATCTGGATAAATGTACATGGTTCCGTCTTCTCCGATAAGTCAAATGAAAACGTGCACTTTGAAAAGAAATAACGCGCTGTTTTCGAGCTACGTCATTACGACAGCAGAATGACATTTCTGAAGAAAGTGAAGTTATCATTTTACAATAACACTGGTTGTTGTTTTTTTAGCTCTTGGCCTGGATGATACGAAGATGGACCTCTCTCAGTTTGACGAGGGAACGAGCAGACAGCCAGTAGCCACCTCAACACCCTTGAGTGAGAAAGTTCTCAGCGTTAGCTTTATCTCTTTGAGAACACATCACTCTCACGCTGTTCTCAGTTGAAGCTTGTACGATGCAAGGGGCAACAATGCTATAGCAGAACTGTTTTACAGGGAAGGCGGCATAGTTTTTTAATCCCACGGGGTGGCACGAAGGTGCAGCAGTACCCTGAGCCATTGTTACGTCAAGAACTAATTGTAGTGTGACAGTGTAGCGGTTTCTTTTGTAACGCCGTGCTCTCTTTAATGTGACCTCATTATGATGAGCCAGGAAAGGAACACTTGACATCAATAAAATGGCGTCCGGGTGCTGCTGATCGGCGATTGACGGGTTCACACTGTGGTGATATCGTTTGTGCCTGTGAAGACATTACAGAGTAGTGGTGTAATTATGCTGCATGTACAGCAGACTAGACACTCTTGACCAATGTGCTGTTGAAATCTACCTCCTTCGGACTGGAAAGTGTGACTGTGTATCAAAAATTTGTCAATTACCAAACAAAGTGTGTTTATTTCCCCATCCTGCCAGTTTTAATGAATCTCGTAATGTTAGGGAAGTGCTTAAAAGAGCACTGTTATTTGAGCCTAGAACTATTTGTATACATGTTTGTATTTTCAGCTAGTGCTCCTGCGCAGGAGTCTCAGCCTCCAGAAGCTGTACCTGCCTCCACATCCGCCATCGCCCCCAGGGAGAGCAGCACAGAGCAGGAGCAGATAACTCTCATCACCGCAGATACAGGCGAACCCAGTGAGATGCCCACACAGCAAGAGACTGGTCAGACAGCGGAGGAGTGAGTATCGTGCTTCTGTGTCAGGGTGACAAATGTATGGCATTAAACAGCAAGCGGGGCCTCCTTGGCTGAGGGGGTTAGTGTGACGGATGACCCAAAAGCCTCCCACCAATGCGGTAACTGTGAGTTCAAGTCTAGCTCATGCTAGCTTCCTCTCCAGACGTATGTGGGAAAATCTGCCAGCAGCCAGCTAATGGTCATGGGTTTCCCCAGAGCTCTGCCCGGTTTCCCCCCACCGTAATGCTGGCCGCCGTTGCGTAAGTCAAATATTCTTGAGTATGACGTAATAGATCAATCAGATAAATAAATAAGTTAAACAACGATCAAATCAGGCACTTTGCTGCTTGTTTTGAGCATCCACCCCATGGTTGGAAGTCTAGAATCAAACCAGGTCGAGTCATACCAAAGACGTTTAAAAAATGGTACTTGTTGCTCCTTTGCCTGGTGCTCAGTTCTGAGAGGTTAGAACAAGGAAACAGGACTGGTTGGCCAGGTGTCAGTATAATGTGACTGGGTGGGGTGTTACGTCTGGTGTCTTTGGCATAATGTTCCAGTGGCGGCAGCTCTTTGCCAGCATGGACTCACCCTACCACAAGAAGACACAGTATGTGTACATTCTAAGGTCTCCTCATCGTCGTATGACTGGAAAATAGTTGTGTACAACGTTAAACCGAAGCATACATACATGCTATCCTGGTTTGTTGCAGTGTTGCTGAGGTCCAAGCTGTAGAGGAAACGACTGAGGACAGGCCAGAGACTAGATCTCAGGACGCAGGGGAAGAATCCAGCACAGGTTAAGAAAGCTTTAAGCCTGAAACAAACAGTTTATAAAGCAGTTAAAAAGCTACAGGTCTTGGTTCTCTACAGTTGAGTGGAAGTCCTGATATTGTGAACTGTAAATTCACTCTTTCACCACAGAATATTTAATTCTCTGTCATCTTGGATTCTGTGGCCATAAGGAATCTTTAAAATACAAGTTTACCAATCAACACCAATTTTAATCAGTTAGGCAGGACTGAAGAATGGTAACTAAGCGATCTGATGAGAGTGGCTTGCTTGCTAACAATGCCGGTTAGCATGGAACTTGAGCCGCTGTGAGCGGAGAGTTGTAGCAAAAGTCAAAGTCCAAAGTAAAACAAGTAACTTTTCTCTAAGGTTTGAAACACATACGACACGTAGTGTGTTAAAGAAGGTGGATGTTGAGGTAGATGTGAGAAAAAGCAGACGGATGCGTGTTTTTGTTTACTTCTTTTCTACATGTAATTGTCTGGTTTGATACAGCCCCTTCTAGCAGTGGTGGGCAACAGGAAGAGGAAGTAGCTGGTCCTGAGAGTCAGGAAGGAGTCCCAGAGAGTGACGGCTCCAGCCCAGCATCTCAGGCTGATAGGACAGTATCTGCTGGTAACGCAGGTCAGTTAGAATTTCTGAAATATGGAAATGAATCTGAAGTGAAAATTGAAAGGAAGTCATTATTTTTGTGTGTAATTTGAGAATAACAAGTTCTAATGAGAAAGGGTTTTGGTATATCTGTTGCATTTAATTTTACAATTTGAAATTTTTGTTGAAGATGTCAAAATAATTCAGAATGTAGTTCTCCTGTTCACTACAAATTTGGTGTACAAAAGTTCATAATTATTTTGATGCATTATAAATAGATTTCTCTGCAACTGAGATATGTGATATGGTCTTTAAATTACAATGGTATAACAGTGTTTGCTTTTCATTTAATAGTCATAGTGTGGGCCGCATTATGTACTGAATAAACCGTTGGTTGCTAGGAGTAAACCATGCGTGTGATTGCAACCTGCAAGATTGCCCTTTCGAGCAAAATTGTACTACATTACATTTTTCACTGAAGCTCATTATGCAAAGAGACAAGATTATGGAATGTTCAGACATTGAGATGTGTTGTTGTTGTTCCCTCTGAACAGGTCAGAACAGGCCAAGAATCCAGAGGATAGTTTGGGACGATGGTTCTGTACACCCCACCCCTGCTCACACTCAGAGTGGAACCCAGGGTCCCATGATTAGACCCCCGCTCGGACGAGGCCACATAGGACGTGGTGTTCACCGCATGCCCCGCTGGACCTTCCCACAGAGGGGACGAGGGGCAGCAAGAGGCTTCCGCTCTCCTCAGAACCGGACGTTCTGAAATGGACAGAACAGTTCCTGAAGCCCGAGAGACTCCGATGCCTTTTGTCTCTGCTGTTTCCTGAAAATGGCCCGTGCTACGTTGTGTTTGGAGAAGAAAATGTGTATGATTCCTGCACATTTACAAGGTGTTCAAGGATATGACTCTCAAACAGTTAACTGTGATGACAAATAAATGTGCATCAAACTCTGGATGAAGGTTACAGACCGGCAGTTGAATCACTTCTGCTTGATCATTTGGTAGATCCTGTGGTGATATGTCTCTGTACGTAGCGTAAGATGACTTCAGCTCCCAAAGCATCATTTCATAATGAGGTTTGCAAAGCTGGTTTTTCAGCATTTCTGAGGGTATCGGTATATAATACATGTACTTTTACCTTAGAAAACTTGGTGAACTCAGCTCCAAATCAGGCTGAAGAGTTTGCTTATACATTTACTACGCAGCATTTTTACTTGAAATCAATTCGCAGAATCTTTGTTACATAGGATTGACTAACAGTTAACCCATTATCATTATGTGCTCCATCCTGTCTGTGAATAGTTCACATTTTATCATTGATCAACTCTTTTAACATCACATACAAATGGCATTGGCTTTGGAACTTTATCCAGGCATTTTTCTGTGTAATGCAAGTTTTTGGTGAAGAAAAAAAAAGAGAACAGATAAGTCAGCAGAATGTGAAAATTCTGGTGAATACAAAGAAGCGGTTGAGTTGAATGAAATGTGCAAAATAAGGGGAAAATCACATTCTCCATGGCAGATTTTTGGACAGAAAATAAATTATGTTATCAAAGCAAAAACCTGTGTGGACGGTGTCAATGATTGGGTAGCATGTGTATGTACATGTAGGTAATATTTGTGTTGAGTTTCAGGATATGTGTGAAAGTGGTGTAGTGTAGGTAGTTAACCGACCAGACACCCTATTTGTAGCTCGTTTATAGCCTGTCAGGGTTTTTCCTGCATCTGGAGGAGGACGGCAGAACGCTGAAATGATGAGTCAGTTCACAACTTTTAAGGTCCACAATTAACCACAGCTATGAATACATGTATTCGCTCTATACACTGTCATTAATTTCTTCCCATCTGCTTATTAAAATGAGTGAAATGTGTGGTTTAACAAACCTGTATGCAAAATGTTACAACTCTGAAAACCAAACCCTTAGGCGGTAACTCTAAGATACACTGTACATCTGTGTGTGTTTCATTCAAGTTGTTGAAATGCACTGTGTCTGTTCGTGACATTCATGTGGGCTAATATGAAGCCCTGAATGCCCTTATCCATTACAGGGTGCTAAAATAGAATGGGTTCCAAGAACTGAGCGTGGGTCTGGATCTGTGAATGTGAGTTTGTCTTGGAAGAGGTGTTTATCCTCAGCGGTCTGAATGATTTCCTCGCACCATAATGCCGGCTGCCGTCTCTGAGTACCGGTACCACTTAAAACATCAATGAAATAAAATTACAGGTCATAGTTTTCAAGAGTCTGAGCACAGAGAAGGCTGTAATACTTAAATGATCAGGTAACATGCCGTGATTTGTGACATGACAGGCTGTTTTCAGCCTGGTGTGTCCAAGAATACATATTTTTATTACAGGCAGTGGTGTTCTAGGTTGCTTATCTCTGCTATGCAGGAATCTGTGGAGTTCTCCGAATTGTCAGTTTTCATGAGACACCAGTTGTCATCAATTTAACAATGATTGACAGCACATGATTCAGGTACTAGCCGAATCAAATGACCAGAAAATAAATTGGGTACAACCCCTTTTCATAATCCTCATGTATGCTGTCACCCCCACTCGTAATGAATAGAATGAAGTTATCAGAATATATTCACACCTTCTCTAGCCATTGGATTGGTCAGCATGCCTCGGTTATGTGATAAAGTCTTCAGAAGCCAAAGCTAACAACTATCCAAGTTGGCTTACCAGCTGTACTCATGCTGTGTATCTACAGAGGGTGCTCAGCTCATTCCACTAAAAACTACTGGTTTGAAATTCATGTTAGGCGAAATCACGCTTCACAGGAAGTTTGCATGTTGCTGGACAGATATGTGTCCTTCATTTTGAAGAAAATTCATTTTAAAGAGTCTGTATTAGAGAATTTCTTTATTTGGACTTTTGTATGCCTTGAATTGATAAAGTAGCTTGGCATGCTATTGTAAGTAAAAGAAGACTAATTGTGTTGGAAAACCTCGTTTTTGTGAACTTTTTTGCAATACGCATAAACTCATGAATATTCAGCTTCAAAATTCCGAGAATAAAAGATTTTTACAAGCTTGTTTGAAGGACGCAACAGTTTTGGACCGTTTCACATTTTCTGTTAAGGAGTTAAACTCTGACATGCCATGTACTGCAAATGGCCTCCTATACATTTCAGTATGGCTCTTCGGAACGTGCAACAAGAGTTTACTATTTGATCGTAAGGTTCAAGTAGAAGTTTATTGGTTACAGATGATAGAAATATCAGGATGGGAAAGTTCATGAATGCCTGTGTAAACTAAAACGAGACGATTCAATGTATGTTAAAGAGCCAATGGTAACCAGATGAGTTCAATATACAGATGCTTTGTATCAAGTATTGATTTCATAACCCTTCGTTGCAAGCATTCAAGTATGTCCAGGTCATTCGAGGAGGAGGAGGAGTTACTCCACACAGTAGAACAGAACATAAAATGAAGTCATACAAAGCAATAATAACAGAGTTTTCTACAGTGTATAGGTAAGAACTTATTCTAGCTAGGAGATATAACTTAGTCCTGACTTGTTTTTCTGTAGAGTGGCTGTGGTCTGACCAGGTCATGGTGGTGGTAATGATAACACCAAAGAGCCTCTCCTTGTTTACAATATCTAAGTCACATTCACCCAGTTTGAATTTAACATTCATTATATTGATATGCATTCTTTCCCGTTTGGAGATAACAACCATTGCCTTAGTTTTCTGGGCATTCAGTAGCATGCCATTATTTACACACCAGTTTTGAATGCTATGCTAGTCATGATTTAGGGTGTTCACAATATTGTCAAGAGATTTATCTGCTGTATAAATGGTAATGTCGTCAGCCAAAATGGAACAATTACGTTTTAGATGCAATGGCAAATAATTTACAAGCATATTGAACAGGAGTGGCCCTAAAACTGACCCTTGAGGTACACCAGCTGATACTGGTTTTACGTCAGACTGTATTCTGTTCAAGTTGACAGTGTCGCCATTGAGACCTTTTGATTCGAATCAGTCAGCCTACACCCACCATGTTTTAACAGTAATGTAGCCATTGAGACCTTTTGATTCGAATCAGTCAGCCTACACCCACCATGTTTTAACAGTAATGTAGCCATTGAGACCTTTTGATTCGAATCAGTCAGCCAACACGCACCATGTTTTAACAGTAATGTAGCCATTGAGACCTTTTGATTCGAATCAGTCAGCCAACACCCACCATGTTTTAACAGTAATGTAGCCATTGAGACCTTTTGATTCGAATCAGTCAGCCTACACCCACCATGTTTTAACAGTAATGTAGCCATTGAGACCTTTTGATTCGAATCAGTCAGCCTACACCCACCATGTTTTAACAGTAATGTAGCCATTGAGACCTTTTGATTCGAATCAGTCAGCCAACATCCACCATGTTTTGAATTCGAGTTCCAACAAGGCATGTACTTCCGAACTGTTGACGACGAAGAAAGTCCTCCCACCCAGGCTTTGCAAAAACGTAGGACAATTTTCCTCAATATGTAGGACGATCAGGAAAATATCTTTTAGACAAACAAACGAAAGCAAAACCATAACCTCCTTGGGCAGAGGCAACAAGTATCCAGAGAATATATGTTCAACACACCCCAAAGAAGACGAACATGGATCCTGGACCTGTTGGCGGTGTAGTTGCAGCTTTGGAAGAAGCCGGTATGGCACAGAGGAGAAAGTCGTCAGAATTGCTTTGACTTCACCAGTTATGGCTGAGTGTTTTCAACAGTTGTGGAGTGGAAGGTGCGAGTATATAGGTTGTCACAAAATGAAAGACGAGGGTCCAGGTGCCCCCTTGGTGCCAGAATTTCTCGAACCCCAGTTGGAACAAGAATAACTAGAATGTCACCATAGTGACTTGTTGTATAGCCTTCATATATGGTAACTGCATGTTGCATTTTGCGTAGATACTATACTCTGTGAGGAGGAGTTTAGATGCCGTCTTGTCCTACTGACCTTTTGCATGCTAGCAGCGATTTCTGTGAGAAGCTTAAAACCAGTTCGTTGTTAGTGGTGGTAATAGGTTACATAGCGTTTTTCAGAAGTCACAGAAGGACTGTTTTATGCCACGACAACACATCTGCATTAGGATGAAGAAAAAGAGAAACAATTATCTATTGACTGCAAAACCCGTTAGATTCAGTAAAAATTAGCTGCACACACAATACACAAGAATACATACTATATGCACACACCAGAAGGACTCCTCGTCGTCACATGACTGAAACATTGTTAAGTACGATGTAAAACCCACACCACTCACTTACTCTCTTACAAAAAATGCATAGCACAATACTGAGAAATAATGGCAGAAAATTTGTTGTCTGTAGCAAATTCTACCTACCCTACTGTTAAATCTCACAAAATTAGGTAAAATCAAGCCCAATACGAAATCGTCCACTGCAATATGCACTTCAGGAACTTTCTGTTTGTAACTGAAGAAAGCCTTGATTTAATAAAAAATGCAATCCACGTCAGTTACATATATGAAATAAGGTAAATATATTGTATTGCTCCAAATGTTTAAATTAGCACAAAATAAACTTTATGTACAGTGTATATTTATTTACATCATGGGTGTTAAGCGCCCTACTCAAGAATATTTCAATCATACGATGACGTCCAGCATTATGGTGTAAGGAAACCGGACAGAGCCCGAGGGCAGCCCACGAACGTGCACAGGTTGTTAGCGGACCGTTTATGTACAAATCTTTTACAAGACGTGCCAGAAAAAAAATATGAAAAAAGTGAGTTTTAAAATTTTCTGTGGTCACATAAACATACACGTGGGACATAATATGCATATGCTTGCAACAGTTTCAGGATACATGTAAGCCAACTATGTACATGTTGATGCAGGTCAGATGAATGGACTGCCCTCGCACCAATTTAGGAAAAGTGGGACAAAGTAGGACAAAACCAGAAATAGTAGGAAACTTTTCAAATGGGAAGCCTGCTAAATCCAACAACTAGGGTACAGGTTAGCCATTATATAGCTAACCTATGCCGTAGTACCCCGTATAGACCAAAACGTAGAAAGATATTTTAGCGGCACAAACAACACAACATCGATGCATTCTAACAGACAGTACACATACCTTGTAGGGAGCCGTTTCAGCATGATATAGGCATATTGACTCAATATAAAGTTTCACCTGCTGGTTAAATGTTACAAGATAGCTAGTCTAATCAGGTTTTGGCCTGTATGACACAAAAAAATGACTTGTGAATTCATTGTAAAGCATGCAAACATTAAAAGAAAACGAAACTTAATTGGATTACTCTCTAAAAACGACTGTGTACCACAGCTACGCAATCTGCACTAGCTGTGCACTAGCTGTACCGCAACAAAGTTGAACTTTTACACTTCTGTGTACCGGTACTAAAGATACAAGGCAGCGTGTGCCACCGATACACATGTATTTTTCTGAAGTACACAATTTGTGTGCCTTTATAGTGTACAAAAGATGTACACGTTCAATTTTGTTACACTTTTGTGTGCCTGTGGTACACGGTCGTTTTTAGGGATTACAAAATAGCCAGTGAGTGGCGATAGGAAAGGAGAAATGTCACGATGTGGATTTGACCAGGTAGAGGTATGTGGAGTACTTAGATGCTGTTTGTCACCACTGTTATGTAATGAAAGGTCTCAGACATGGACTTTGAGCGTGGCCCGTAACCAGGGTGTGTTGAAATGTTGTCCGGAAAGCTTTAAATACGTATGACATGAACAAAGAAATCCACAAATGGACGTCCTTTATTTGCATTTTAATTAATGACGCGATGCTCAAATAGATTTGCCTTGTTCACAATATAATTTGAGCAATCCACGACGGAATTATGACCATTTGCGCAGTGTAAGTCTCGTGGAAGACCCCATGTGTTCCATCAGTGTTGTGCGCATACCTGTCCGTCAGAGAGGGAAAGTTCGTCAGAAATTTGCCCAAGATTTGGGGATAATTATCCCAGGCACTTCGGTTTCCTTCACCCATATAACAGACCACAGTCAGTTAAAAGTGAAAAACTAATAATAATCAGCAAATTGACGTTGTGAGTAAATGAAACCCATTGCCGGTTTTTGTATATTAATTATTTTTTTTTAACAACGCCGCCAGATGCAGGGGAGATAATCGGGTTTAGCCAAGTTAAAGTGCTTGCACGGATTTTACCCACATCGCAGCAGACAACATGGCGGGTAGCGGGCTGCTTTCAAACATCATTGACCAGTCCGGGTTGTCTGTTTTATCTCAGGATGTTGTCGACAAAATTGAAAATCATTTGAATGCACAAATTTCTCAAATTGACGAGTGGAAGACAAACTATGAAAAACTCCGAGTAGACTCCGGTAAGTCCTCCAGAACGTGAACATCACGCGGCACATGTACAACCAGTGTTTAATCATTATTCTGGACACAAATTGTCGTCTGTAGAAGACGGGTTATTTGGAAGATGCAAGAATTTGTAATCCTTAGAAACACTTGTCTCAAAGACAGATGTTCGTCTTTCTCTTCTGCGCACTCGTTTATGCGACACTGGTGATTACAAAGACCAGCCAAAAACAGCAACAACAACAGCAAGAACAGTTGTTATTGTTTGCACCTAATTCATCTGCATGTATCCCCATCCCAATTCAAGATCAACTTATGAATGCCAGGATCATCAAACTACGAGGAACTCTTGGACTTGTTGAATTAGTTTACGCCAGAGTCAATTCAACAATATTGACACAGAGCTAGTCCTGTAGTTCAGAAGTTAGACCCAGGTGAAGTTGGCAGGTGGTTATCTCTACAGCTTAGTTTCAGCTGCTCCGAGGGTTACTGAAATAACATATGTACCATCATCACAAATGGTGGCTAGCGACCTGTTCGGGTGAGCAAGTGGGAGGTATTTCGTTTCCTAGCAAGTCACAGTAGCAGTGTGGGCAAAAATATGATTAGGGAGCATGCTTCTCTAGTGTTTCTGCTTCCTGTGGATTGCAGTTGCAGGGATGCCCAGGCTAAATTAAAAGGTGCGGGATGAACTATCAGCTTTTAAGCATGTAGCATTTGCGACGATGATACGTACAGTAGTCCAGCAACCCACAGAGTAGTTGCGACTATTCTACTCCTTCATGTTTTGGACTGGCGCAATATAATGTGACTCGGTGGGGCATCATATCCAGTGTCTTCGGTATGTTCCAGTGGTGGCAGCATACAGAATATATACTTTCTAAGGACTCGTTGTTGTCATATGATTGAAAAATTGTATAACATTAAACCCAAGCATATATACATATACATAAATACAGTTATGGGTGTCCTTGGAAGACAACTAAAAGTGAAGGCAAAACGATTGATGGAGCAACATCAGTAACCTACCGCTGATATTGGTGAAATATACATACATGGACATTTAAAAGCTTTTGTTTAATTTGATATTTTATTATACATTGTTGAATTCCATAATTGGTTGTATGATGAGTACTGCCATTGTCAAAATGTGCAGTTGATATTAATGTTATTTCTTCAAATGCTTGTGTTGACAGATCAACAGTACTTTGAGATTGAGAAACAGTTAGTGGAGTGCAACAGCAAGCTACAGTCAGAGGCTGAAAGAGCTGCCAGATTAACCACACAGCTTGCAGAACTAGGTATGTACCCTGATTCTCAAGACTGACGTTTTACTCTGGCCACTCAATTTCTTGCATGGATAATTCTGACTGCTGGGACTACTGTGGACAAGTGAAGGTAACTTTTGCAAAGATTGACACTTTGAAGAGTAGGTAGGCTGAGTACAGGGTGGTCTGTGTTGATCTGCTTTGACTGAGTAAATAAATAAGCTGCAATGCAATACTGTATGTAAATGCTTGTAGCTACTCCAAAAAATCTTTTGCCCGTAGCCTCACTGATATAACTGTACTTTGTACCTCTCTGCATATGTATGTATACATACATACATATGTAGAGATACATACATATGTCATTTAAAGTCAAGAGTGATAGTTCTCTATTTGATTGTTCTATCTTGTCTTGCAAATATATTTGTGTATTTTTTTTTACCTTCAAACAGAGGAAAAGTATGAAGCTGCAAGTAAGAAGTTACAGAAGTTGGAGAACACAGAGCAGGAGAGTTTGTCCACACAGGTGAGTTAATGTTCTGTCACAGTAGATTCTAAGGCATGTTGGTGCTCTGAAGAAACCATCGGGTATTTGGCTGTTGGGTGTCACATTGGTTGTCCTTCTGTTTATGAGAAAATGGTATCTCAGGTGGTTGGTGTTTCTGAATCTGCCAATGTTATTGTCACTACCATTGAATGGATGAACAGATTTTACAAGGATTCATTGACATCAAAATTGTAGGTATGAGAGTGAAGCCAAAATATTGGGGAGAGTGGTAGATGGGGTTGGAGTAGCTCTGGAGGGCTTACCCGTAGGTTGTTATATATAGAGGCTAAGCCCTAGATCCTTACTAGTCCCTGCAACTGTATTTTGCCAACACTGTGCTCTCCCTCTCAGCTTGATGGTGGAACCAATAAAACATTTATTTCCTTAGACTGTCTAAGCTATTTGTTGTCCTGTGTTTAGTAAATGTACATGAGTACAGAACTCCTTGGCTGTAGGTCCATTTCTAAAGTCCTTCGCGCCAGACTGGCCGTGTTGACAACTATGTCATCGTAGCTATCAAGATACCAATACATGCTGTGATTCAGAAGTTTAGAATTGTTCAGTTGTCAGCTTACAGTAGTATAGTTTCTGTGTTTTGTGTAATGATGCTCCTTGTGTTTATGCTATGGAAAATGAGAGTGTATTACGGACATTTGTGTTGTGTGTTGTAGCTTCGGCTCACCCGTAATAATGAAAACCTGGAGGCAGAGAAGAGGGATCTGGCTGTGCTCCTGGAGAAGAAAACCAAGGAAATAGAGTGGCTAAATGGTAATGATGTCATCATGTCATGATGACTCACTACCGTGAGTAGTTCCAAGTTCGAAGCTTACTTAGATAAACACACTTCTAATCTGTACAACATAGGTTGTCATGGTAATTAAGGACTTGCGTGTATTTCGTGAAACCAGTCACCTGACATTATTTCATTTGTATGTTGTTCACATCTCTGAAGTTTTAAATTAAGAACATGTTGTCAGACATTTTTATGCACAAGTCTGATCCAGCAGGAATGAGAACCTTCTGTAGCCTGATCTCGGACTTTTTTATGGGAAAGCCAGAATAAAAATCATCCTTGTTTTTGTCTGAAACATTGAGAGCATGCTTCAGTTTTGTTATGGATATGAAAATCTAGGCCTCTTTTTTGGCAAAATTTTTGTTTTTGTGTTTTTGATTAGATCAGCCCCTGTGTGAGTTAGTAAAATGTTATTCAAAAGCTGTTTCTGTAAAATTGAAGTATTATTAATTAATCTTTATGAGGAACACTTCTGCATGGTGCTTATAATGAAACCCAAATCATGAGGTTATTTTCCTTGGCAGAGGAATGGAAGAGCCTGGGAGAGAAGCTGGCTGCAGCTAATAATGCCAAATGTGAGGCCTTGGCCAAGCTGGAGAAGATCCAGAGTCAGGATATCGTATCAAAGGTTTGTGGACAAGCTGTGCCATTCAGATGGAGATTAACCAAGAGATGATGCAAATAACATTTGAAAGGGCAGGCTCAAAAAGAAAATTTATTTATTTGATTGGTGTATTATGACATACCCAAGACTGTATCTCTTATGTGATGGCAGCAGGCATTATGATGGGAGGAAAGTGGGCAGAACTCAGGGGATCAGAAAGTTTTGCAGAATCTTTGTAAATCTACATAAATGTAAAACCATGTTTATTGACTTCATGTCGCAAACAGGATTTCTTGGATGTGTTTAAGAATTGTTCTGAAAAAAAAAAGAAATAATATATAATCCAATTCAAGACGATGCCAGTTGAGTGTAGTGTCGTTGTTTGGAGAAAATACTAGTAATGTAAACATTGCTTAGTAAATTGTTTGGTGTGTTCAGTATGCTGATTTGTGATGTTGTTACATGTACATGTAGGACACTGGGCAACTGAAGTGGCTTTTGTGGCAGGATTCTTTGTCTTGATATGGATAGCTAAATCCGAATAATCAGTATGGTGATGAACATCAATCTGTAGTGTCAGTTCTGTGCCATTCTGTGCTGAAGAGTTAAGTACTGTTTGGTTGTTGTTGTTGCAGTATCGAGCGAAGCGTTTTGAACAGGAGAACGAGATGCTGAAGCAGCAGTGTGATTGGCTGAAGTCCGAGCTGGACAAGAAGAGTAAAGACTTGATGAACATCAGAAAGGATCAGGTAACCACCAATCACAGATCAGATAAGCAGAGGTACAGTCTACGAAATGTCATCCATTACAGTAAAGAAGAAATTTTGACATCAGTGATATGTGATAGGCTTTCCTCAGGTCATCTTGGTACTCAAAGAGGTAGAGGTAAATGAAATATTCTGGATGAGATAACATGCTGAATTCCTTTCTCCACTCATGGGATAAATGAGAAACTAGGGCCTTTGCAATATGACTTCTCATTACACTGACTGTACTGAAGCAAAATGACATCTTAAAGTCTTCTTGATGTGTGCTTTTTCTTCCTCATCAAGTCCTTTTGAAGTTATTCGCACAGGCATAATATGTTTTCTCCCGTTTGTCACAGGCCATGTGTGAAATGTTAAAGACGTCCTTCGTCAGGGTCTTTAGTATGGCGATGCTCAAAGTGAGTTTTTATTTTGCAGTCCTCAAGTCTGCTGGAACTGCAGAGTCAGGTGGATGAGAAGACACATTCTGTGAGTTCTGTGAAAAATATTAAATAAGTCTGTAATCTTGGAAGACGTTTTTTAGGGTTTCAGCAAAGTTCATTACAGTGCATACCTAGAGTTCTCTGTAAATTTGTTATCCATGGCTTCAGCAAAAGAGAATGATATTAAATTGTGACCAACCGTGTGTCCGTCTGTCATGTTTTCTGAGCAGTAAGTTTGGTAGATATAGGCTGGATTTATTATTAAATATTGTGTGCAGGTTCACTTAGGTGAATTGCATGATTCTGATTGGTCTTGATAGGTGTTTAAATTTTGTGTATTTAGTGTCGATAATGTAATTGAATTCACTGAAGTTGCTTGTTCAGTTATTTTCCAACTGAAGGGTCTTGTAAGCTTTTCCGTGATTCATTTTCTTCTAAATGGGTAATATCTAATAGGAGATGCAGATTTGTTCATGGAATTAAATGTTGATAAGTGTGAGGAATGCAAATCACTTTAATCGTTACCTTAGGAAAGCGCTGACATAAAGAAACCAAAATGACCATGACTGGGTGTTGATGTTTTTCTTAAGGCCAGCCTGCTTCAGGACTTTGTGAACAGAGTGAGGAGTGAGATGGAGACTCAAGCCAAGAGAATCAACGACCTCATCGAGAAACACAAGGATGTGAGTCGCTGTACTGGTTTCCATTAATAATATGACAGTTGAATGAGCATTGAACACTGCCTAGGAAAATTGTTCAGTTAATTTATTAAGCGGCTTTTTGAGACTCGTTTATTTCAGTGTCGTCCTGCAAAAACGTTCACATCTTCATACTTGTGTGTATATATGTATATACATTCTAAATACAGAGGTCTAGAAACCTTTGTGTATGAAGTGGCAAAAACCTGATGTGATGTCACCGGTGAAAAAATGGCCAGAAAGGCCAACATCGAATCAGTTATGAATGCATTTTACTCATTGAAAGTCGTTCTAAAAAACTAAGTGGAACTGTTTTCCTGAATATTGTTAAATGGTCTTTCATCTGATGTATACTCTTTTGTTAGTTTTTTTCTTTGACCTTGTAGAGAGAATGATAATTGTGCATTTCTTGTGGACAGAACACTAAAGTGTTGCTTTCATTTCAAATGGTTCTACATGTACGTGTAGGTCTGAAGGCTTTAAATAGGCAATCTTCTGCATTGATTTCCAGCTGTCATGTGGAGTTCAGTGGATAGTTTGCTCACAGTGGCCCCGAGTTTGGTTTGTACGCAATGTTTTCTGAAAATTCTTCTTTCAGGCTGCAGACAGCTGTGCCCAAATGGTAGAGTGCCAAAAGAGACATGCTAACCGTTACAAAGTAAGTTTTAATGTTGTGAGCAGTAAATATGTGTTGTAATCCATTGGCCTCTTCATTGGGGGAAAGTCACTGACTTGACTTGACTTCACATTGCCAAGTTCTCAGGACTGTAGAGCCAAATCGTTTTTATTCTTTGATTCCTACCCAAAATGTGGTGTAATTGATTATCCCTGAAAACACCAGTTGAGATTGACAACAGAATAACAGTCATACCTGGTGTGCACCTGTACAGTGTCACTGGTTCCATTTTGCGTCCCTGGAGCGGTACCCTTGACTTCACTGAACACTGCAGGTAGTTTGACTTAGCCACAGGTTAGTCTTAACTAGGTCATCCAATAGAACGTCTCAGCTTATATCTTCAGTCACATGCTCTTCCTTAGAAATCCCAAGTTGAGTGATCATTTGACCTCAGATGGATGTTCTGATTGGTTGCGACAGATCCTTTGCTCCAGCATTTCATGCGTGGAGACTAACATCAGTGTATTTGCACTGAACTCGAATTACCAGTCAAACATGCCAGAGGTAACCCTGAAGAAATGTAGGGATATGACCTAAGGTATAGCAAGGATGCTGGAGTGGAGATCGTTTAACCAGTTTATACGTCCATCGTATTACAGGAAGCATCTGAAGAAGCAGAAACGAAGTCTAAAGAGCTGAGACGGCTTGGTGTGGAGGCCTCGCAAGGTGAGGTTTGCTTACTGTTTAGTGTATGTATGTGAGATAAACCTGTCATTGGCATGTATGTATCAGACAGTCTATCTGCCTATCCATCCATGACTGGTATGGTTGCCAAATAAAACTTGACTATTATCCTTTACTGCAATAAGTATGAACCTAGAATCGCTAAATTTGAATGGAGGATGTATCTCGCAGTATAGAAATAAAGCAGATGGGTGTGTTCTGGCCAAGTGATGAAAAAGTTATGCTCTTCAAACAAATAGTTTGCATCTTTGAACCCATCTGCGACTGGTTAAACTCTTGACTCCTTGGTATTAATCTTGTTGATGTAATGTGTACTGTTGTTCATGAGTGACCTTTTATCGCAGGCTGTTTTGGTTGTCTTAGGACGACTGTTGTGTTTGTCACACATGGTTTTCTGCATGGTTTTTAAACCCAGTAGAGGAACAGAGTGAAATTTTGCATGAAACTTTGATGAAATATACCAATTACTACAGCATCTTTTATTTTCAGCGTGTGGAGCTCTGGAGAAATCTGTTGACTCTCTTAAAGCGAAACACAGTGAGCAGTTGGCTGAAAAAGGTGAGTATACAAGTGACTTTATCTGACTGACTTTGTCGTTTCCCTTTCGTGGCCACATGTAGTTAAAGTGTATTAAAGTTAATAATCACTTTGATTTCAATTTATTAAATTCATTAGTATTGTGTATTAAATGAGGAATGTCTGCAGATTGTCTCAACTTTTAAAAACCAAGGAAAGACTGACAAAACACATTAGTTCTAAATGTAATTTGTGTTGTGCTGTTCAAAATTTATACTGTTATCAGCTGTGGATAAATACCTGACTCATGAAGAAATTCAACAGCTTGATCAAGCAATCTGACATCTAGTATATTTATACACGAAAGTGGTAAAATCCTGCTGTTTTTGTTGTTGCTAATGACAAACTGTGATAAAGGAATAAATACTGGTTGATAACTTGTGAATTATTGCGCTTTTTAAAAATACTGAGGCCTTGTTTGTTTGTGTGTAGACGCGAGGATCAGTGGTCTACTGGAGGAGCTTGAGAATGCTAATGCACTGATGAGGTCATCCAAACTGAAAGGTAAATAAGCTCATGTACATGTCCAATAAACATTTTCTCAGACTGGTCAGTCATTTATCCTGGTTTCTGGTACCAGTGTGTTGTAATTTATTTGTCTTTGTGTGAAGTTTGTATGTGTTGTCAAACACAAGACCGCTGGTCTGTCAGTAAGAAAATGTAATTCTCCAAAATTACATTCAACATGGATGCATTTTATTCCTGCGGTGTAATCTAATTTTTTATTTTTTTATTTTTTATTTTAATGAGTGTCTTATTAAGCGAAGTGTACAAAGATTTGACCTGTTTAGAGCTTTTCTCAATTAGGAAACTACATGTAGAGCACACTGTAAATGGTCGTAAATTTTGAACCCAGAATTGCTTTATGTGCCATGAAACTAGTGCTGAAACTTACATTTCTCTGGTAGAACGTCATCATGCCTCCCAAACAAACCTCAAAACACTTTTCTGAGATAAATAGATCTGTCAGTCTGGCAGAATGTGCAACTTGTTCCCGGGCCAAAGTTTAGATCATTTACTGGTGACTACGTTGCATTCAAGATAAAGTATTAACTTCTCTTGATGAGCGTTGTGTTGTGTGTTTCAGGATTAGAACTGACAGAGGAAGGGATTGAGGCCCTGTCTCCTGCTGCTGCAGCGGCCAGTAAGATGCTCAAGTCTGGCATAACCCTCACACAGGTGAGCAGAGTTTAGGGCACTCGTTTGTCTGCTATCCTTGCTGCAGCTGCCAGTAAGATTCAAAAGTCTGGCATGACCCTCACACAGGTAAGCAGAGTTTGGGGCACTCGTTTGTGTGCTTTCCTTGCTGCAGCGGCCAGTAAGAATCTCAATGCTTAGCGGCTTCTGAGGTTGGGTATTCTAGGTCAGCTTTGGAGACCTTCAGCAACATGACCTGTGAGGCCTGAAGTTCAAATCCAGCTGATGGCTGCGTTTCTCATTTTCATCTTATAGGTCATTTTCCCTACATACATACATGCACACCGCTTTGGTGGAAGACAAATAGTCTTTAGTGGATGTTAGACTTTGCTAATGGCCACACGAGCATTCTCAACTAGGTTTTGTCCCCAAGGCTCCACTAAGAGTGAGAACAGGGGAATCTACAGGCCTGTGTAGTACTATGACAAAGTTGTGTTGAAGTCCTGTTTAGCGCATAGTAGATGGGATGTGAGTGCAGGTCTTTTATCTCCTGTGTTTGTGCTGGCTTCAGGAGACCGGGGCCGTCCCCACCATCACAGTGACAGATGTGGACAGCAGAACCACCACAGCTGTCAGCTCAGACTCCACGAGCAGCGCTGTAGAGGAAGGCGGTCTGGTAGACATGACGGAAAGTGTGGTCGAGGGTCAGGAACAAGTGACGGGCGACGAACAGAATCCTACTTTGGACGGGGAGGAAGAGATGGCCGCCGAGACGGGCGAGGGGGAGGTTGAGCAGAACTTCCCTGCAGATGTAAGTGACAAATCTGAGTGCTGTAAAGATGACGTTAATCAAAGCTCCACCTCAGCTGCTATTTTGCTGGTGAGCCAGAGGACAGAGGGGTGTGGTTGTTATCCCTTCTGTGTACCCACATTCCTCGATCATTGAAAGAACTTTTATTGTAATATATTCACCTTTTTAGTTGATTTTAGATACAAATATATGTTGATTATCATTTATCATCCTGTCTTATACACAGAACAATGCCCTCAGAATAGGCTTGAATTATCGTCTTGCAAACATGTGAAAAAAGGTTGAAAGAGTTGCAGAAATAAAGCCCATGCTGTTTTCTGGTCAGACTTTAGCCTTGGAGAGTGAAGAAGGGGATGATATCACCCCACCACAGAGTGACACAGGCTCAGCCGCACAGGTCCCGCAAGCCGCGCCCCCTGTCTCAGCCTCTGCCACAACCAAGGAGGAGGAGGAGGTGATACTTGTGGACAGTGATGAGGACGATGAGGTAAGATGGTGGAAGGAGAAGGAGTTAGGGTGGTTTTATTGATAGATTTAGAGGGAACTGTGTAGTTACCATACAACGCCTTGGCCTTGGTTTAAGATTGTCACTGCTTCCTCTCCAGCTGTACGAGGAAGGATCTGCCAGCAACCTGCAGATAGTCATTGGTGTCCTGTCACCATAATGCTGGCCACTGCAGTATAAGGGAAATATTCTTAGGTACAGTGAAAAACACCCATCAGGTAATGAAATGAATAAAATAGGGCGTTTTTTTTTTGTTTTTTTTGGCGTTTCCTTGACAGGCTTTTAGCATAAGGGAACAGGCCAAGATCTGGCTGTTTTTATATTAATATGCGTACTTAAATTGAATGACTGTGGTTTGAGGTTTCAGACGGGGACCCATCTCAATATGAGTGAATTAGTGTTGACGGCATGTTTAAACTCCTTACAAGAAAGAGCTAGCCAAAACAAAAAGAAAAATATCATTGACAGAACACTGATAGTTATTGAAAAGTATTTGGGCTATTTTCCTTGTGACTGAAGCATTGGAAGATCATTCATCGCTGAAGCTCCTCCATAAGGCTGTGCCTCTCACTGCATCAGGGAGTCTCACGTGCTGCATAAGTTTGTGTCTTTGTGGTTGTTCTCAGGAGGAGGTGGAAGTCGATGAGGAGGTGGACGATGTGGAAGTGGAAGAGGAAATTATAGAGGACGACGATGAAGAGGAAGAGTTTGAGGTAAAAGAACATCCTCTGCATCCTCAGGTGACACACTTGGGACTGTTCGTTACACCTGTCTGAACACCTGAAAACTCACTTGATGGCTAGCTCTACTGAGAATGACTTCCTGATGGAAGCATTGTGTCTGAACAAAGTAAAGGCAGAAACATCTCACATCAGCCAGTATTAGATGATATGTGTAGTGTAATAGAGATAATAGCGGTGGATGTAATGGAGCTAGCCTTTGTACGTGTGTACGGTCGACCAAGATGCGGATCCTTTTTCACAGCCATACATGTTACCTCTGCATTACTGTCACTTTAGGTAGCCTTTGTACGTGTGTACGGTCGACCAAGATGTGGATGGTTTTTCACAGCCATACATGTTACCTCTGCATTACTGTCACTTTAGGTAGCCTTTGTACGTGTGTATGGTCGACCAAGATGTGGATGGTTTTTCACAGCCATACATGTTACCTCTGCATTACTGTCACTTTAGGTAGCCTTTGTACGTGTGTACGGTCGACCAAGATGTGGATCCTTTTTCACAGCCATACATGTTACCTCTGCATTACTGTCACTTTAGGTAGCCTTTGTACGTGTGTATGGTCGACCAAGATGGGGATGGTTTTTCACAGCCATACATGTTACCTCTGCATTACTGTCACTTTAGGTAGCCTTTGTATGTGTGTACGGTCGACCAAGATGTGGATGGTTTTTCACAGCCATACATGTTACCTCTGCATTACTGTCACTTTAGGTAGCCTTTGTACCTGTGTACGGTCGACCAAGATGTGGATGGTTTTTCACAGCCATACATGTTACCTCTGCATTACTGTCACTTTAGGTAGCCTTTGTACGTGTGTACGGTCGACCAAGATGTGGATGGTTTTTCACAGCCATACATGTTACCTCTGCATTACTGTCACTTTAGGTAGCCTTTGTACGTGTGTACGGTCGACCAAGATGTGGATGGTTTTTCACAGCCATACATGTTACCTCTGCATTACTGTCACTTTAGGTAGCCTTTGTACATGTGTACGGTCGACCAAGATGCGGATCCTTTTTCACAGCCATACATGTTACCTCTGCATTACTGTCACTTTAGGTAGCCTTTGTACATGTGTACGGTCGACCAAGATGCGGATCCTTTTTCACAGCCATACATGTTACCTCTGCATTACTGTCACTTTAGGTAGCCTTTGTACATGTGTACGGTCGACCAAGATGCGGATCCTTTTTCACAGCCATACATGTTACCTCTGTATTACTGTCACTTTAGGTAGCCTTTGTACATGTGTACGGTCGACCAAGATGCGGATCCTTTTTCACAGCCATACATGTTACCTCTGCATTACTGTCACTTTAGGTAGCCTTTGTACGTGTGTATGGTCGACCAAGATGTGGATGGTTTTTCACAGCCATACATGTTACCTCTGCATTACTGTCACTTTAGGTAGCCTTTGTATGTGTGTACGGTCGACCAAGATTTGGATCCTTTTTCACAGCCATACATGTTACCTCTGCATTACTGTCACTTTAGGTAGCCTTTGTACATGTGTACGGTCGACCAAGATGTGGATGGTTTTTCACAGCCATACATGTTACCTCTGCATTACTGTCACTTTATCACTGGCTGATGAAAATCTTTTCCGAAGCTTTACTTTGCTCTGTTACTTCTGCTAGATGTTTTCTCTGATTCCTAACGGTCACGTTTTCTTCTGAGGGTATAAAAACACCAGTTAAGAGGGTAGCATTTATGATGTGTGTGTTATGCCCTGCAGGAGGAAGGAGAGGAGATGGAGGAAGGTGAGGAAGACGAGGAATATGAGGAAGGTCAGGCGGACATGCAGCAGGAAGGGGAGACAGATGAGGATGATGTCGTCATTGTGGGTAAGCAGAGATTAGTCCCAGTGAAACTCATGGTGCGATCCACTGAGTTATGACCATTTTTATAACCGTTTTTGGACTTTTACAGTTTTCCATGCATTTTTTCAGAATGTTGCTTGGTGTTGAATTCAAACTTGGTACATTGTCTAACTATGATAAGTTACAAATGCAGTTTTAGTTTCTGGCTTTTTCTTGAATTTTGGACCACTTTTGTCTTGTTTTTTGGACTTATTTTCCAAACGGTTAGTTATTCAGATGTGATACAGTGCTCATCTTCAAAGAGCAAACTTACAGGCCAGTATCGAATATGGCTGTCTTTTCTACTTTGACATGTCTTCATTTATTATTGTGACTGTTCAGACATGTAAGGGACATCTCAGGATCTGAAATTCTTTGTGGAGTCTGAAGTTTATCTCTGGGGTCTAAAACTCTTTAGCATCACTTTATACTCCTTGTCTTTCTATAAACTGGCAGTCTGAATGTAATCAGATAGAATTCTGTGTAACCTACATGTACATAAAATAACAGTTGAATATGGGTTGTGGGTTCTACAGATTTGGAGGACAGTGGTGACGGTCAAGTGGAGGCTCAGGCTGGGGAGGGGACTCAAAGCCAGGCACAGCCACAGGGTAGGATACACGCCCAAAATTTTCAAGATTCCCCAGCTCCTGTTGCTCGCAGGACCAGACTTTCTGCTGATTCAGCTGCTTGACTTGAAGTCAGAAGCTCCGGCCGCAGGTTTGAAGGTCCCACCAGCAACCTGTGGACGGTCAAGGGCTTCCTCCACCCTAAAGCTGGCCGCCATTGTATAAGAGAAATATTCTTGAGTACGGCGTTAGACACGAGTAAAACAGATAAATAAAATGAAGTGATGAGATTTGTCAGCTACCTTCCAAAGGGCAGTGGTTTTTACTGACATCATTATCCTGTTTCCTCATCAATAAAGCTGACCAACATTTAATCCCTAACAAACAGATTAATGAAAGGACAGTGTTGAATTTCCAAGCTCATTCTGCTTTCGCCCAAATGCCATCTTTTGATTGCAGTTGCACCGACCTCTCAGTCCAGCTCAGGTCAGAGGCCGCCTCCGCCCCTCCAGCCAATCATAGCCCACACAGAGAGACTACCCTCCACCAGCAGCAGAAACCAGCTGGCTCCCTTCATGTTTACTGTAAGCTATCATCACAGTGTGACAGATCTGTTCTCAAAATGTAATGGCCCACATTTTGTGAGAAATGAAGTATACAGATTGGTGTATTTCACCTTCATTGTGGCCTTTAAAAAGCACCATTGAAAGCATGTATAGGCCTTAATATGATACCTTTGATGCCAAGAATGAACTTTTTCTGCTAAGAATTAAACAGACTGAGCAAGACAGTCTTGAGTTGGAGGAATCACTGAGAATCATGCAAATTGTGTTACTTCAAAAAGCTAGACTCTTTGGTGAATTACAGTAATAAAAATGTAAGAAAAACAAGTCTACAGAGCCATGGTTAAGATGTGACAAAGCTGGAACATAATGAAAGACTCCAAAATGTGTAATGTTGGCTTTCTCACTAAACAGTAAAGTTGCACGGTGAGTTCTCATGACTAGTGTAGGTGTCATCCAGCATGAGACTTTAGATCAATAAGTATATCGTGGGACATGGGAAGGTATGCCAGCAACCTGCAGATGGCCGTGGGTTTTCCGTGCCTGATTCCTTCCCACCATCATGGAAGTGAGATATTCCTTAGTATAGTGTAAAAAACTATTCAAGTAAGTAAATATCTTTACCTTGAAAGTGATTTAAAATGACATGTGAACAAGAAAAGAGTGCTAGGTGTGAACAAATAGGCTGACAATCTTAATGATGCTTTCATCATACTGTTTGTCTCAGGGTCAGACGGGAGCATTTGAGGAAGGAGATGACTGCACAGTACCCAGCACCCCCACCCTCTATGTGCCTCGCCGGGGAGACGGCTTTGCTGAGGCCATCAGGTAGGACATTTACCTGTCCGCTGATGTTAACCCTTGCCCTGTAAATAATGTCTTTTACAGTTACCACTGAAGAATTTCCACAGCTGCTTTGGACATAAAATACCTTAGGTGCTGGTTCAAAGGCAACCTTTCCCTCAAACAGGGAATTTATAGATTTGCCGCAAATCTCACTGTTTATATGGTGACAGTAAATGGTCCTCTACGCTGGTGTGGCCATTTGTGCAGTCATTGAAGACAACTCGTATGGTGTGCATATATATATCTGTGATACATCTCGATTGTGAGTGACTTGCCAGAGGTCAGTGATTTTTGCTTGGCTCTCTGGTTTCCTTAACCCATGACTGCCATTGCAGCAGTGAAAAATTCTTGAGTATGGTGCTGAACAACAGTCAAATAAATAAATAAATATAAAGGGAACAACGTTGAAGTCAAAAGTTGAATTAAGAAAATTCTTGAATTAAGAAAAATTCTTGAGTATGGTGCTGAACAACAGTCAAATAAATAAATAAATATAAAGGGAACAACGTTGAAGTCAAAAGTTGAATTAAATGTCTCCCTGGTAATTCAAAGTCAAATTGATGGATTTTGTCTGGATAGTTCACTCACATCCTGTGTCATGGCTAATGTTTTGTTTGTGTGTCAGCTCTCCCCATGTACCCCAGAGGTTTGTGTTTGGCAGCGGCCTGGAGTCCGGACACAATCAGCCAGAGCTGGCCCAGCTGGTCTCCCAAGGGGGTAAGTCGTCTGCTGTTAGTGGAAGATTGTCTACCTACATGTAATCTGGTAAGGTGTTGGGCAAACAGGGGATTTCACGTGATACACGATGTTTCCAATGATCTGGATAAATGTACATGGTTCCGTCTTCTCCGATAAGTCAAATGAAAACATGTGCACTGTGAAAAGAAATAACGCGCTGTTTTCGAGCTACGTCATTACGACAGCAGAATGACATTTCTGAAGAAAGTGAAGTTATCATTTTACAATAACACTGGTTGTTGTTTTTTTAGCTCTTGGCCTGGATGATACGAAGATGGACCTCTCTCAGTTTGACGAGGGAACGAGCAGACAGCCAGTAGCCACCTCAACACCCTTGAGTGAGAAAGTTCTCAGCGTTAGCTTTATCTCTTTGAGAACACATCACCCTCACGCTGTTCTCAGTTGAAGCTTGTACGATGCAAGGGGCAACAATGCTATAGCAGAACTGTTTTACAGGGAAGGCGGCATAGTTTTTTAATCCCACGGGGTGGCACGAGGGTGCAGCAGTACCCTGAGCCATTGTTACGTCAAGAACTCATTGTAGTGTGACAGTGTAGCGGTTTCTTTTGTAACGCCGTGCTCTCTTTAATGTGACCTCATTATGATGAGCCAGGAAAGGAACACTTGACATCAATAAAATGGCGTCCGGGTGCTGCTGATCGGCGATTGACGGGTTCACACTGTGGTGATATCGTTTGTGCCTGTGAAGACATTACAGAGTAGTGGTGTAATTATGCTGCATGTACAGCAGACTAGACACTCTTGACCAATGTGCTGTTGAAATCTACCTCCTTCGGACTGGAAAGTGTGACTGTGTATCAAAAATTTGTCAATTACCAAACAAAGTGTGTTTATTTCCCCATCCTGCCAGTTTTAATGAATCTCGTAATGTTAGGGAAGTGCTTAAAAGAGCACTGTTATTTGAGCCTAGAACTATTTGTATACATGTTTGTATTTTCAGCTAGTGCTCCTGCGCAGGAGTCTCAGCCTCCAGAAGCTGTACCTGCCTCCACATCCGCCATCGCCCCCAGGGAGAGCAGCACAGAGCAGGAGCAGATAACTCTCATCACCGCAGATACAGGCGAACCCAGTGAGATGCCCACACAGCAAGAGACTGGTCAGACAGCGGAGGAGTGAGTATCGTGCTTCTGTGTCAGGGTGACAAATGTATGGCATTAAACAGCAAGCGGGGCCTCCTTGGCTGAGGGGGTTAGTGTGACGGATGACCCAAAAGCCTCCCACCAATGCGGTAACTGTGAGTTCAAGTCTAGCTCATGCTAGCTTCCTCTCCAGACGTATGTGGGAAAATCTGCCAGCAGCCAGCTAATGGTCATGGGTTTCCCCAGAGCTCTGCCCGGTTTCCCCCCACCGTAATGCTGGCCGCCGTTGCGTAAGTCAAATATTCTTGAGTATGACGTAATAGATCAATCAGATAAATAAATAAGTTAAACAACGATCAAATCAGGCACTTTGCTGCTTGTTTTGAGCATCCACCCCATGGTTGGAAGTCTAGAATCAAACCAGGTCGAGTCATACCAAAGACGTTTAAAAAATGGTACTTGTTGCTCCTTTGCCTGGTGCTCAGTTCTGAGAGGTTAGAACAAGGAAACAGGACTGGTTGGCCAGGTGTCAGTATAATGTGACTGGGTGGGGTGTTACGTCTGGTGTCTTTGGCATAATGTTCCAGTGGCGGCAGCTCTTTGCCAGCATGGACTCACCCTACCACAAGAAGACACAGTATGTGTACATTCTAAGGTCTCCTCATCGTCGTATGACTGGAAAATAGTTGTGTACAACGTTAAACCGAAGCATACATACATGCTATCCTGGTTTGTTGCAGTGTTGCTGAGGTCCAAGCTGTAGAGGAAACGACTGAGGACAGGCCAGAGACTAGATCTCAGGACGCAGGGGAAGAATCCAGCACAGGTTAAGAAAGCTTTAAGCCTGAAACAAACAGTTTATAAAGCAGTTAAAAAGCTACAGGTCTTGGTTCTCTACAGTTGAGTGGAAGTCCTGATATTGTGAACTGTAAATTCACTCTTTCACCACAGAATATTTAATTCTCTGTCATCTTGGATTCTGTGGCCATAAGGAATCTTTAAAATACAAGTTTACCAATCAACACCAATTTTAATCAGTTAGGCAGGACTGAAGAATGGTAACTAAGCGATCTGATGAGAGTGGCTTGCTTGCTAACAGTGCCGGTTAGCATGGAACTTGAGCCGCTGTGAGCGGAGAGTTGTAGCAAAAGTCAAAGTCCAAAGTAAAACAAGTAACTTTTCTCTAAGGTTTGAAACACATACGACACGTAGTGTGTTAAAGAAGGTGGATGTTGAGGTAGATGTGAGAAAAAGCAGACGGATGCGTGTTTTTGTTTACTTCTTTTCTACATGTAATTGTCTGGTTTGATACAGCCCCTTCTAGCAGTGGTGGGCAACAGGAAGAGGAAGTAGCTGGTCCTGAGAGTCAGGAAGGAGTCCCAGAGAGTGACGGCTCCAGCCCAGCATCTCAGGCTGATAGGACAGTATCTGCTGGTAACGCAGGTCAGTTAGAATTTCTGAAATATGGAAATGAATCTGAAGTGAAAATTGAAAGGAAGTCATTATTTTTGTGTGTAATTTGAGAATAACAAGTTCTAATGAGAAAGGGTTTTGGTATATCTGTTGCATTTAATTTTACAATTTGAAATTTTTGTTGAAGATGTCAAAATAATTCAGAATGTAGTTCTCCTGTTCACTACAAATTTGGTGTACAAAAGTTCATAATTATTTTGATGCATTATAAATAGATTTCTCTGCAACTGAGATATGTGATATGGTCTTTAAATTACAATGGTATAACAGTGTTTGCTTTTCATTTAATAGTCATAGTGTGGGCCGCATTATGTACTGAATAAACCGTTGGTTGCTAGGAGTAAACCATGCGTGTGATTGCAACCCTTTCGAGCAAAATTGTACTACATTACATTTTTCACTGAAGCTCATTATGCAAAGAGACAAGATTATGGAATGTTCAGACATTGAGATGTGTTGTTGTTGTTCCCTCTGAACAGGTCAGAACAGGCCAAGAATCCAGAGGATAGTTTGGGACGATGGTTCTGTACACCCCACCCCTGCTCACACTCAGAGTGGAACCCAGGGTCCCATGATTAGACCCCCGCTCGGACGAGGCCACATAGGACGTGGTGTTCACCGCATGCCCCGCCGGACCTTCCCACAGAGGGGACGAGGGGCAGCAAGAGGCTTCCGCTCTCCTCAGAACCGGACGTTCTGAAATGGACAGAACAGTTCCTGAAGCCCGAGAGACTCCGATGCCTTTTGTCTCTGCTGTTTCCTGAAAATGGCCCGTGCTACGTTGTGTTTGGAGAAGAAAATGTGTATGATTCCTGCACATTTACAAGGTGTTCAAGGATATGACTCTCAAACAGTTAACTGTGATGACAAATAAATGTGCATCAAACTCTGGATGAAGGTTACAGACCGGCAGTTGAATCACTTCTGCTTGATCATTTGGTAGATCCTGTGGTGATATGTCTCTGTACGTAGCGTAAGATGACTTCAGCTCCCAAAGCATCATTTCATAATGAGGTTTGCAAAGCTGGTTTTTCAGCATTTCTGAGGGTATCGGTATATAATACATGTACTTTTACCTTAGAAAACTTGGTGAACTCAGCTCCAAATCAGGCTGAAGAGTTTGCTTATACATTTACTACGCAGCATTTTTACTTGAAATCAATTCGCAGAATCTTTGTTACATAGGATTGACTAACAGTTAACCCATTATCATTATGTGCTCCATCCTGTCTGTGAATAGTTCACATTTTATCATTGATCAACTCTTTTAACATCACATACAAATGGCATTGGCTTTGGAACTTTATCCAGGCATTTTTCTGTGTAATGCAAGTTTTTGGTGAAGAAAAAAAAGAGAACAGATAAGTCAGCAGAATGTGAAAATTCTGGTGAATACAAAGAAGCGGTTGAGTTGAATGAAATGTGCAAAATAAGGGGAAAATCACATTCTCCATGGCAGATTTTTGGACAGAAAATAAATTATGTTATCAAAGCAAAAACCTGTGTGGACGGTGTCAATGATTGGGTAGCATGTGTATGTACATGTAGGTAATATTTGTGTTGAGTTTCAGGATATGTGTGAAAGTGGTGTAGTGTAGGTAGTTAACCGACCAGACACCCTATTTGTAGCTCGTTTATAGCCTGTCAGGGTTTTTCCTGCATCTGGAGGAGGACGGCAGAACGCTGAAATGATGAGTCAGTTCACAACTTTTAAGGTCCACAATTAACCACAGCTATGAATACATGTATTCGCTCTATACACTGTCATTAATTTCTTCCCATCTGCTTATTAAAATGAGTGAAATGTGTGGTTTAACAAACCTGTATGCAAAATGTTACAACTCTGAAAACCAAACGCTTAGGCGGTAACTCTAAGATACACTGTACATCTGTGTGTGTTTCATTCAAGTTGTTGAAATGCACTGTGTCTGTTCGTGACATTCATGTGGGCTAATATGAAGCCCTGAATGCCCTTATCCATTACAGGGTGCTAAAATAGAATGGGTTCCAAGAACTGAGCGTGGGTCTGGATCTGTGAATGTGAGTTTGTCTTGGAAGAGGTGTTTATCCTCAGCGGTCTGAATGATTTCCTCGCACCATAATGCCGGCTGCCGTCTCTGAGTACCGGTACCACTTAAAACATCAATGAAATAAAATTACAGGTCATAGTTTTCAAGAGTCTGAGCACAGAGAAGGCTGTAATACTTAAATGATCAGGTAACATGCCGTGATTTGTGACATGACAGGCTGTTTTCAGCCTGGTGTGTCCAAGAATACATATTTTTATTACAGGCAGTGGTGTTCTAGGTTGCTTATCTCTGCTATGCAGGAATCTGTGGAGTTCTCCGAATTGTCAGTTTTCATGAGACACCAGTTGTCATCAATTTAACAATGATTGACAGCACATGATTCAGGTACTAGCCGAATCAAATGACCAGAAAATAAATTGGGTACAACCCCTTTTCATAATCCTCATGTATGCTGTCACCCCCACTCGTAATGAATAGAATGAAGTTATCAGAATATATTCACACCTTCTCTAGCCATTGGATTGGTCAGCATGCCTCGGTTATGTGATAAAGTCTTCAGAAGCCAAAGCTAACAACTATCCAAGTTGGCTTACCAGCTGTACTCATGCTGTGTATCTACAGAGGGTGCTCAGCTCATTCCACTAAAAACTACTGGTTTGAAATTCATGTTAGGCGAAATCACGCTTCACAGGAAGTTTGCATGTTGCTGGACAGATATGTGTCCTTCATTTTGAAGAAAATTCATTTTAAAGAGTCTGTATTAGAAAATTTCTTTATTTGGACTTTTGTATGCCTTGAATTGATAAAGTAGCTTGGCATGCTATTGTAAGTAAAAGAAGACTAATTGTGTTGGAAAACCTCGTTTTTGTGAACTTTTTTGCAATACGCATAAACTCATGAATATTCAGCTTCAAAATTCCGAGAATAAAAGATTTTTACAAGCTTGTTTGAAGGACGCAACAGTTTTGGACCGTTTCACATTTTCTGTTAAGGAGTTAAACTCTGACATGCCATGTACTGCAAATGGCCTCCTATACATTTCAGTATGGCTCTTCGGAACGTGCAACAAGAGTTTACTATTTGATCGTAAGGTTCAAGTAGAAGTTTATTGGTTACAGATGATAGAAATATCAGGATGGGAAAGTTCATGAATGCCTGTGTAAACTAAAACGAGACGATTCAATGTATGTTAAAGAGCCAATGGTAACCAGATGAGTTCAATATACAGATGCTTTGTATCAAGTATTGATTTCATAACCCTTCGTTGCAAGCATTCAAGTATGTCCAGGTCATTCGAGGAGGAGGAGGAGTTACTCCACACAGTAGAACAGAACATAAAATGAAGTCATACAAAGCAATAATAACAGAGTTTTCTACAGTGTATAGGTAAGAACTTATTCTAGCTAGGAGATATAACTTAGTCCTGACTTGTTTTTCTGTAGAGTGGCTGTGGTCTGACCAGGTCATGGTAGTGGTAATGATAACACCAAAGAGCCTCTCCTTGTTTACAATATCTAAGTCACATTCACCCAGTTTGAATTTAACATTCATCATATTGATATGCATTCTTTCCCGTTTGGAGATAACAACCATTGCCTTAGTTTTCTGGGCATTCAGTAGCATGCCATTATTTACACACCAGTTTTGAATGCTATGCTAGTCATGATTTAGGGTGTTCACAATATTGTCAAGAGATTTATCTGCTGTATAAATGGTAATGTCGTCAGCCAAAATGGAACAATTACGTTTTAGATGCAATGGCAAATAATTTACAAGCATATTGAACAGGAGTGGCCCTAAAACTGACCCTTGAGGTACACCAGCTGATACTGGTTTTACGTCAGACTGTATTCTGTTCAAGTTGACAGTGTCGCCATTGAGACCTTTTGATTCGAATCAGTCAGCCTACACCCACCATGTTTTAACAGTAATGTAGCCATTGAGACCTTTTGATTCGAATCAGTCAGCCTACACCCACCATGTTTTAACAGTAATGTAGCCATTGAGACCTTTTGATTCGAATCAGTCAGCCAACACCCACCATGTTTTAACAGTAATGTAGCCATTGAGACCTTTTGATTCGAATCAGTCAGCCAACACGCACCATGTTTTAACAGTAATGTAGCCATTGAGACCTTTTGATTCGAATCAGTCAGCCAACACCATGTTTTAACAGTAATGTAGCCATTGAGACCTTTTGATTCGACAGTCAATGTTTTAACAGTAATGTAGCCATTGAGACCTTTTGATTCGAATCAGTCAGCCTACACCCACCATGTTTTAACAGTAATGTAGCCATTGAGACCTTTTGATTCGAATCAGTCAGCCTACACCCACCATGTTTTAACAGTAATGTAGCCATTGAGACCTTTTGATTCGAATCAGTCAGCCTACACCCACCATGTTTTAACAGTAATGTAGCCATTGAGACCTTTTGATTCGAATCAGTCAGCCAACATCCACCATGTTTTGAATTCGAGTTCCAACAAGGCATGTACTTCCGAACTGTTGACGACGAAGAAAGTCCTCCCACCCAGGCTTTGCAAAAACGTAGGACAATTTTCCTCAATATGTAGGACGATCAGGAAAATATCTTTTAGACAAACAAACGAAAGCAAAACCATAACCTCCTTGGGCAGAGGCAACAAGTATCCAGAGAATATATGTTCAACACACCCCAAAGAAGACGAACATGGATCCTGGACCTGTTGGCGGTGTAGTTGCAGCTTTGGAAGAAGCCGGTATGGCACAGAGGAGAAAGTCGTCAGAATTGCTTTGACTTCACCAGTTATGGCTGAGTGTTTTCAACAGTTGTGGAGTGGAAGGTGCGAGTATATAGGTTGTCACAAAATGAAAGACGAGGGTCCAGGTGCCCCCTTGGTGCCAGAATTTCTCGAACCCCAGTTGGAACAAGAATAACTAGAATGTCACCATAGTGACTTGTTGTATAGCCTTCATATATGGTAACTGCATGTTGCATTTTGCGTAGATACTATACTCTGTGAGGAGGAGTTTAGATGCCGTCTTGTCCTACTGACCTTTTGCATGCTAGCAGCGATTTCTGTGAGAAGCTTAAAACCAGTTCGTTGTTAGTGGTGGTAATAGGTTACATAGCGTTTTTCAGAAGTCACAGAAGGACTGTTTTATGCCACGACAACACATCTGCATTAGGATGAAGAAAAAGAGAAACAATTATCTATTGACTGCAAAACCCGTTAGATTCAGTAAAAATTAGCTGCACACACAATACACAAGAATACATACTATATGCACACACCAGAAGGACTCCTCGTCGTCACATGACTGAAACATTGTTAAGTACGATGTAAAACCCACACCACTCACTTACTCTCTTACAAAAAATGCATAGCACAATACTGAGGAATAATGGCAGAAAATTTGTTGTCTGTAGCAAATTCTACCTACCCTACTGTTAAATCTCACAAAATTAGGTAAAATCAAGCCCAATACGAAATCGTCCACTGCAATATGCACTTCAGGAACTTTCTGTTTGTAACTGAAGAAAGCCTTGATTTAATAAAAAATGCAATCCACGTCAGTTACATATATGAAATAAGGTAAATATATTGTATTGCTCCAAATGTTTAAATTAGCACAAAATAAACTTTATGTACAGTGTATATTTATTTACATCATGGGTGTTAAGCGCCCTACTCAAGAATATTTCAATCATACGATGACGTACAAGATAGCTAGTCTAATCAGGTTTTGGCCTGTATGACACAAAAAAATGACTTGTGAATTCATTGTAAAGCATGCAAACATTAAAAGAAAACGAAACTTAATTGGATTACTCTCTAAAAACGACTGTGTACCACAGCTACGCAATCTGCACTAGCTGTGCACTAGCTGTACCGCAACAAAGTTGAACTTTTACACTTCTGTGTACCGGTACTAAAGATACAAGGCAGCGTGTGCCACCGATACACATGTATTTTTCTGAAGTACACAATTTGTGTGCCTTTATAGTGTACAAAAGATGTACACGTTCAATTTTGTTACACTTTTGTGTGCCTGTGGTACACGGTCGTTTTTAGGGATTACAAAATAGCCAGTGAGTGGCGATAGGAAAGGAGAAATGTCACGATGTGGATTTGACCAGGTAGAGGTATGTGGACTACTTAGATGCTGTTTGTCACCACTGTTATGTAATGAAAGGTCTCAGACATGGACTTTGAGCGTGGCCCGTAACCAGGGTGTGTTGAAATGTTGTCCGGAAAGCTTTAAATACGTATGACATGAACAAAGAAATCCACAAATGGACGTCCTTTATTTGCATTTTAATTAATGACGCGATGCTCAAATAGATTTGCCTTGTTCACAATATAATTTGAGCAATCCACGACGGAATTATGACCATTTGCGCAGTGTAAGTTTCGTGGAAGACCCCATGTGTTCCATCAGTGTTGTGCGCATACCTGTCCGTCAGAGAGGGAAAGTTCGTCAGAAATTTGCCCAAGATTTGGGGATAATTATCCCAGGCACTTCGGTTTCCTTCACCCATATAACAGACCACAGTCAGTTAAAAGTGAAAAACTAATAATAATCAGCAAATTGACGTTGTGAGTAAATGAAACCCATTGCCGGTTTTTGTATATTAATTATTTTTTTTTAACAACGCCGCCAGATGCAGGGGAGATAATCGGATTTAGCCAAGTTAAAGTGCTTGCACGGATTTTACCCACATCGCAGCAGACAACATGGCGAGTAGCGGGCTGCTTTCAAACATCATTGACCAGTCCGGGTTGTCTGTTTTATCTCAGAATGTTGTCGACAAAAGTGAAAATCAGTTGAATGCACAAATTTCTCAAATTGACGAGTGGAAGACAAACTATGAAAAACTCCGAGTAGACTCCGGTAAGTCCTCCAGAACGTGAACATCACGCGGCACAGGTACAACCAGTGTTTAATCATTATTCTGGACACAAATTGTCGTCTGTAGAAGACGGGTTATTTGGAAGATGCAAGAATTTGTAATCCTTAGAAACACTTGTCTCAAAGACAGATGTTCGTCTTTCTCTTCTGCGCACTCGTTTATGCGACACTGGTGATTACAAAGACCAGCCAAAAACAGCAACAACAACAGCAAGAACAGTTGTTATTGTTCGCACCTAATTCATCTGCATGTATCCCCATCCCAATTCAAGATCAACTTATGAATGCCAGGATCATCAAACTACGAGGAACTCTTGGACTTGTTGAATTAGTTTACGCCAGAGTCAATTCAACAATATTGACACAGAGCTAGTCCTGTAGTTCAGAAGTTAGACCCAGGTGAAGTTGGCAGGTGGTTATCTCTACAGCTTAGTTTCAGCTGCTCCGAGGGTTACTGAAATAACATATGTACCATCATCACAAATGGTGGCTAGCGACCTGTTCGGGTGAGCAAGTGGGAGGTATTTCGTTTCCTAGCAAGTCACAGTAGCAATGTGGGCAAAAATATGATTAGGGAGCATGCTTCTCTAGTGTTTCTGCTTCCTGTGGATTGCAGTTGCAGGGATGCCCAGGCTAAATTAAAAGGTGCGGGATGAACTATCAGCTTTTAAGCATGTAGCATTTGCGACGATGATACGTACAGGAGTCCAGCAACCCACAGAGTAGTTGCGACTATTCTACTCCTTCATGTTTTGGACTGGCGCAATATAATGTGACTCGGTGGGGCATCATATCCAGTGTCTTCGGTATGTTCCAGTGGCGGCAGCATACAGAATATATACTTTCTAAGGACTCGTTGTCGTCATATGATTGAAAAATTGTATAACGTTAAACCCAAGCATATATACATATACATAAATACAGTTATGGGTGTCCTTGGAAGACAACTAAAAGTGAAGGCAAAACGATTGATGGAGCAACATCAGTAACCTACCGCTGATATTGGTGAAATATACATACATGGACATTTAAAAGCTTTTGTTTAATTTGATATTTTATTATACATTGTTGAATTCCATAATTGGTTGTATGATGAGTACTGCCATTGTCAAAATGTGCAGTTGATATTAATGTTATTTCTTCAAATGCTTGTGTTGACAGATCAACAGTACTTTGAGATTGAGAAACAGTTAGTGGAGTGCAACAGCAAGCTACAGTCAGAGGCTGAAAGAGCTGCCAGATTAACCACACAGCTTGCAGAACTAGGTATGTACCCTGATTCTCAAGACTGACGTTTTACTCTGGCCACTCAATTTCTTGCATGGATAATTCTGACTGCTGGGACTACTGTGGACAAGTGAAGGTAACTTTTGCAAAGATTGACACTTTGAAGAGTAGGTAGGCTGAGTACAGGGTGGTCTGTGTTGATCTGCTTTGACTGAGTAAATAAATAAGCTGCAATGCAATACTGTATGTAAATGCTTGTAGCTACTCCAAAAAATCTTTTGCCCGTAGCCTCACTGATATAACTGTACTTTGTACCTCTCTGCATATGTATGTATACATACATACATATGTAGAGATACATACATATGTCATTTAAAGTCAAGAGTGATAGTTCTCTATTTGATTGTTCTATCTTGTCTTGCAAATATATTTGTGTATTTTTTTTTACCTTCAAACAGAGGAAAAGTATGAAGCTGCAAGTAAGAAGTTACAGAAGTTGGAGAACACAGAGCAGGAGAGTTTGTCCACACAGGTGAGTTAATGTTCTGTCACAGTAGATTCTAAGGCATGTTGGTGCTCTGAAGAAACCATCGGGTATTTGGCTGTTGGGTGTCACATTGGTTGTCCTTCTGTTTATGAGAAAATGGTATCTCAGGTGGTTGGTGTTTCTGAATCTGCCAATGTTATTGTCACTACCATTGAATGGATGAACAGATTTTACAAGGATTCATTGACATCAAAATTGTAGGTATGAGAGTGAAGCCAAAATATTGGGGAGAGTGGTAGATGGGGTTGGAGTAGCTCTGGAGGGCTTACCCGTAGGTTGTTATATATAGAGGCTAAGCCCTAGATCCTTACTAGTCCCTGCAACTGTATTTTGCCAACACTGTGCTCTCCCTCTCAGCTTGATGGTGGAACCAATAAAACATTTATTTCCTTAGACTGTCTAAGCTATTTGTTGTCCTGTGTTTAGTAAATGTACATGAGTACAGAACTCCTTGGCTGTAGGTCCATTTCTAAAGTCCTTCGCGCCAGACTGGCCGTGTTGACAACTATGTCATCGTAGCTATCAAGATACCAATGCATGCTGTGATTCAGAAGTTTAGAATTGTTCAGTTGTCAGCTTACAGTAGTATAGTTTCTGTGTTTTGTGTAATGATGCTCCTTGTGTTTATGCTATGGAAAATGAGAGTGTATTACGGACATTTGTGTTGTGTGTTGTAGCTTCGGCTCACCCGTAATAATGAAAACCTGGAGGCAGAGAAGAGGGATCTGGCTGTGCTCCTGGAGAAGAAAACCAAGGAAATAGAGTGGCTAAATGGTAATGATGTCATCATGTCATGATGACTCACTACCGTGAGTAGTTCCAAGTTCGAAGCTTACTTAGATAAACACACTTCTAATCTGTACAACATAGGTTGTCATGGTAATTAAGGACTTGCGTGTATTTCGTGAAACCAGTCACCTGACATTATTTCATTTGTATGTTGTTCACATCTCTGAAGTTTTAAATTAAGAACATGTTGTCAGACATTTTTATGCACAAGTCTGATCCAGCAGGAATGAGAACCTTCTGTAGCCTGATCTCGGACTTTTTTATGGGAAAGCCAGAATAAAAATCATCCTTGTTTTTGTCTGAAACATTGAGAGCATGCTTCAGTTTTGTTATGGATATGAAAATCTAGGCCTCTTTTTTGGCAAAATTTTTGTTTTTGTGTTTTTGATTAGATCAGCCCCTGTGTGAGTTAGTAAAATGTTATTCAAAAGCTGTTTCTGTAAAATTGAAGTATTATTAATTAATCTTTATGAGGAACACTTCTGCATGGTGCTTATAATGAAACCCAAATCATGAGGTTATTTTCTTTGGCAGAGGAATGGAAGAGCCTGGGAGAGAAACTGGCTGTAGCTAATAATGCCAGATATGAGGCCTTGACCAAGCTGGATGAGATCCAGAGTCAGGATATCGTATCAAAGGTTTGTGGACAAGCTGTGCCATTCAGATGGAGATTAACCAAGAGATGATGCAAATAACATTTGAAAGGGCAGGCTCAAAAAGAAAATTTATTTATTTGATTGGTGTATTATGACATACCCAAGACTGTATCTCTTATGTGATGGCAGCAGGCATTATGATGGGAGGAAAGTGGGCAGAACTCAGGGGATCAGAAAGTTTTGCAGAATCTTTGTAAATCTACATAAATGTAAAACCATGTTTATTGACTTCATGTCGCAAACAGGATTTCTTGGATGTGTTTAAGAATTGTTCTGAAAAAAAAAAGAAATAATATATAATCCAATTCAAGACGATGCCAGTTGAGTGTAGTGTCGTTGTTTGGAGAAAATACTAGTAATGTAAACATTGCTTAGTAAATTGTTTGGTGTGTTCAGTATGCTGATTTGTGATGTTGTTACGTGTACATGTAGGACACTGGGCAACTGAAGTGGCTTTTGTGGCAGGATTCTTTGTCTTGATATGGATAGCTAAATCCGAATAATCAGTATGGTGATGAACATCAATCTGTAGTGTCAGTTCTATGCCATTCTGTGCTGAAGAGTTAAGTACTGTTTGGTTGTTGTTGTTGCAGTATCGAGCGAAGCGTTTTGAACAGGAGAACGAGATGCTGAAGCAGCAGTGTGACTGGCTGAAGTCCGAGCTGGACAAGAAGAGTAAAGACTTGATGAACATCAGAAAGGATCAGGTAACCACCAATCACAGATCAGATAAGCAGAGGTACAGTCTACGAAATGTCATCCATTACAGTAAAGAAGAAATTTTGACATCAGTGATATGTGATAGGCTTTCCTCAGGTCATCTTGGTACTCTAAGAGGTAGAGGTAAATGAAATATTCTGGATGAGATAACATGCTGAATTCCTTTCTCCACTCATGGGATAAAATTGCAATATGACTTCTCATTACACTGACTGTACTGAAGCAAAATGACATCTTAAGGTTTTCTTGATGTGTGCTTTTTCTTCCTCATCAAGTCCTTTTGAAGTTATTCGCACAGGTATAATATGTTTTCTCCCGTTTGTCACAGGCGATGTGAGAAATGTTAAAGACGTCCTTCGTCAGGGTCTTTAGTATGGCGATGCTCAAAGTGAGTTTTTATTTTGCAGTCCTCAAGGCTGCTGGAACTGCAGAGTCAGGTGGATGAGAAGACACATTCTGTGAGTTCTGTGAAAAATATTAAATAAGTCTGTAATCTTGGAAGACGCTTTTTTAGGGTTTCAGCAAAGTTCATTACAGTGCATGCCTAGAGTTCTCTGTAAATTTGTTATCCATGGCTTCAGCAAAAGAGAATGATATTAAATTGTGACCAACCGTGTGTCCGTCTGTCATGTTTTCTGAGCAGTAAGTTTGGTAGATATAGGTTGGATTTATTATTAAATATTGTGTGCAGGTTCACTTAGGTGAATTGCATGATTCTGATTGGTCTTGATAGGTGTTTAAATTTTGTGTATTTAGTGTCGATAATGTAATTGAATTCACTGAAGTTGCTTGTTCAGTTATTTTCCAACTGAAGGGTCTTGTAAGCTTTTCCGTGATTCATTTTCTTCTAAATGGGTAATATCTAATAGGAGATGCAGATTTGTTCATGGAATTAAATGTTGATAAGTGTGAGGAATGCAAATCACTTTAATCGTTACCTTAGGAAAGCGCTGACATAAAGAAACCAAAATGGCCATGACTGGGTGTTGATGTTTTTCTTAAGGCCAGCCTGCTTCAGGACATTGTGAACAGACTGAGGAGTGAGAAGGAGACTCAAGCCAAGAGAATCAACGACCTCATCGAGAAACACAAGGATGTGAGTCGCTGTACTGGTTTCCATTAATAATATGACAGTTGAATGAGCATTGAACACTGCCTAGGAAAATTGTTCAGTTAATTTATTAAGCGGCTTTTTGAGACTCGTTTATTTCAGTGTCGTCCTGCAAAAACGTTCACATCTTCATACTTGTGTGTATATATGTATATACATTCTAAATACAGAGGTCTAGAAACCTTTGTGTATGAAGTGGCAAAAACCTGATGTGATGTCACCAGTGAAAAAATGGCCAGAAAGGCCAACATCGAATCAGTTATGAATGCATTTTACTCATTGAAAGTCGTTCTAAAAAACTAAGTGGAACTGTTTTCCTGAATATTGTTAAATGGTCTTTCATCTGATGTATACTCTTTTGTTAGTTTTTTTCTTTGACCTTGTAGAGAGAATGATAATTGTGCATTTCTTGTGGACAGAACACTAAAGTGTTGCTTTCATTTCAAATGGTTCTACATGTACGTGTAGGTCTGAAGGCTTTAAATAGGCAATCTTCTGCATTGATTTCCAGCTGTCATGTGGAGTTCAGTGGATAGTTTGCTCACAGTGGCCCCGAGTTTGGTTTGTACGCAATGTTTTCTGAAAATTCTTCTTTCAGGCTGCAGACAGCTATGCCCAAAGTGAAGAACAGTTCAAGCTGGAGCTAGAGTGCCAAAAGAGACTTGCTAACCTTTACAAAGTAAGTTTTAATGTTGTGAGCAGTAAATATGTGTTGTAATCCATTGGCCTCTTCATTGGGGGAAAGTCACTGACTTGACTTGACTTCACATTGCCTAGTACTCAGGACTGTAGAGCCAAATCGGTTTTTTTCTTTGATTCCTCCCCAAAATGTGGTGTAATTGATTATCCCTGAAAACACCAGTTGAGATTGACAACAGAATAACAGTCATACCTGGTGTGCACCTGTACAGTGTCACTGGTTCCATTTTGCGTCCCTGGAGCGGTACCCTTGACTTCACTGAACACTGCAGGTAGTTTGACTTAGCCACAGGTTAGTCTTAACTAGGTCATCCAATAGAACATCTCAGCTTATATCTTCAGTCACATGCTCTTCCTTAGAAATCCCAAGTTGAGTGATCATTTGACCTCAGATGGATGTTCTGATTGGTTGCGACAGATCCTTTGCTCCAGCATTTCATGCGTGGAGACTAACATCAGTGTATTTGCACTGAACTCGAATTACCAGTCAAACATGCCAGAGGTAAACCTGAAGAAATGTAGGGATATGACCTAAGGTATAGCAAGGATGCTGGAGTGGAGATCGTTTAACCAGTTTATACGTCCATCGTATTACAGGAAGCAGTTGAAGAAGGAGAAGCGAAGTCTAATGAGTTGTGCAGAGCTACGGAAGAGCTGAGACGGCTTGGTGTGGAGGCCTCGCAAGGTGAGGTTTGCTTACTGTTTAGTGTATGTATGTGAGATAAACCTGTCATTGGCATGTATGTATCAGACAGTCTATCTGCCTATCCATCCATGACTGGTATGGTTGCCAAATAAAACTTGACTATTATCCTTTACTGCAATAAGTATGAACCTAGAATCGCTAAATTTGAATGTAGGATGTATCTCGCAGTATAGAAATAAAGCAGATGGGTGTGTTCTGGCCAAGTGATGAAAAAGTTATGCTGTTCAAACAAATAGTTTGCATCTTTGAACCCATCTGCGACTGGTTAAACTCTTGACTCCTTGGTATTAATCTTGTTGATGTAATGTGTACTGTTGTTCATGAGTGACCTTTTATCGCAGGCTGTTTTGGTTGTCTTGGGACGACTGTTGTGTTTGTCACACATGGTTTTCTGCATGGTTTTTAAAACCAGTAGAGGAACAGAGTGAAATTTTGCATGAAACTTTGATGAAATATACCAATTACTACAGCATCTTTTATTTTCAGCGTATGGAGCTCTGGAGAAATCTGTTGACTCTCTTAAAGCGAAACACAGTGAGCAGTTGGCTGAAAAAGGTGAGTATACAAGTGACTTTATCTGACTGACTTTGTCGTTTCCCTTTCGTGGCCACATGTAGTTAAAGTGTATTAAAGTTAATAATCACTTTGATTTCAATTTATTAAATTCATTAGTATTGTGTATTAAATGAGGAATGTCTGCAGATTGTCTCAACTTTTAAAAACCAAGGAAAGACTGACAAAACACATTAGTTCTAAATGTAATTTGTGTTGTGCTGTTCAAAATTTATACTGTTATCAGCTGTGGATAAATACCTGACTCATGAAGAAATTCAACAGCTTGATCAAGCAATCTGACATCTAGTATATTTATACACGAAAGTGGTAAAATCCTGCTGTTTTTGTTGTTGCTAATGACAAACTGTGATAAAGGAATAAATACTGGTTGATAACTTGTGAATTATTGCGCTTTTTAAAAATACTGAGGCCTTGTTTGTTTGTGTGTAGACGCGAGGATCAGTGGTCTACTGGAGGAGCTTGAGAATGCTAATGCACTGATGAGGTCATCCAAACTGAAAGGTAAATAAGCTCATGTACATGTCCAGTAAACATTTTCTCAGACTGGTCAGTCATTTATCCTGGTTTCTGGTACCAGTGTGTTGTAATTTATTCGTCTTTGTGTGAAGTTTGTATGTGTTGTCAAACACAAGACCGCCGGTCTGTCAGTAAGAAAATGTAATTCTCCAAAATTACATTCAACATGGATGCATTTTATTCCTGCGGTGTAATCTAATTTTTTATTTTTTTATTTTTTATTTTAATGAGTGTCTTATTAAGCGAAGTGTACAAAGATTTGACCTGTTTAGAGCTTTTCTCAATTAGGAAACTACATGTAGAGCACACTGTAAATGGTCGTAAATTTTGAACCCAGAATTGCTTTATGTGCCATGAAACTAGTGCTGAAACTTACATTTCTCTGGTAGAACGTCATCATGCCTCCCAAACAAACCTCAAAACACTTTTCTGAGATAAATAGATCTGTCAGTCTGGCAGAATGTGCAACTTGTTCCTGGGCCAAAGTTTAGATCATTTACTGGTGACTACGTTGCATTCAAGATAAAGTATTAACTTCTCTTGATGAGCGTTGTGTTGTGTGTTTCAGGATTAGAACTGACAGAGGAAGGGATTGAGGCCCTGTCTCCTGCTGCTGCAGCGGCCAGTAAGATGCTCAAGTCTGGCATGACCCTCACACAGGTGAGCAGAGTTTAGGGCACTCGTTTGTCTGCTATCCTTGCTGCAGCTGCCAGTAAGATTCAAAAGTCTGGCATGACCCTCACACAGGTAAGCAGAGTTTGGGGCACTCGTTTGTGTGCTTTCCTTGCTGCAGCGGCCAGTAAGAATCTCAAGTCTGGCATGACACACAGGTAAGCAGAGTTTGGGGCACTCGTTTGTGTGCTTTCCTTGATGCGGATGTCATTAAGATGCTCAGATCAGGCAATACCCTCACACAGGTAAGCTGAGTTTGGGGCCCTCGTTTGTCTGTAATCCTTGCTGCAGCGGCCAGTAAGAATCTCAAGTCTGGCATGACCCTCACACAGGTAAGCAGAGTTTAGGTCACTCCTTTGTCTGCTATCCTTGCTGCAGCGGCCAGTAAGATTCTAAAGTCTGGCATGGCCCTCACACAGGTAAGCAGAGTTTGGGGTACTTGTTTGTGTGCTATCCTTGCTGCAGCAGCCAGTAAGATGCTTAAATCTGGCATGACCCTCACACAGGTAGGTAGAGTTTGGGGCCCTCGTTTGCTATGCTCATTTATTTTCTACACAATGCGAAGATCATACTGGAAGTCAAATGTTAATTTCTTCGTATTAGCATATTCAGATCATAGTTGCGCAAATCTTTTCAATCTTAAGATCAGGTGTTTTTTTTTCGCAAGTTGTTGTGTAAGGTCGGTATGCTCTGTAACATTTGTTTTGGAGAATTGAGTAATTTTCAAGACTTATTAAAATCTGCATGCTCATACTTATGTACACTACCATGTCTTGGTGAAGTGTTTCATACGGATTTTAAGATTGAGGGACCTGTGTTGTCCAAGTGACTGTTACATTAAATTTTCTCTCTTCCTAGATCTACAACGAGTATGTGAAAAATTATGAGGCTCTTCAGGAAGAGAGGGAAGAAAGTGAGCGTCTCCGTGATTATATTGGACAAATCATGCAGGTGAGATATACCAGTCAAAAGTCTTGACGTACCACCATGTGTAACAAACACTGCAGCTAATAATAGGCAAAATGGACACCACTGTTATTAAGACGCTCGTTTTAATATTACAGAAGTAAGATAAAGGACCTAAAGTTTCTGTGATGATTACATTTAAGTCACAAATTGTGCTTGATGATGTCTTTAGAGGTTTATTTGGAAGATATGATGATATCTCGCCGTGAAAATGTAATTGAGAGTGGTATTTTGTGATGTGTATTCACATCTGAAAAATGCTTTTTATGGGTGAAAATTTGAGTCAGGTACTGAATAACAGACGAACCTGAGAAAAAAATTAAACTGAAATTTTCAAGGTTGTATTTTCAAGTAGTTGTATTTGTTTCATGTGTGTTCTGTAACTGCTCCGTAAACAGGAAATAGAAGAGAAGGCACCATTACTTACGAGACAGAGAGAGAATTATGAAGAGGCTCTACAAACCATCACCCGGATGACACAGCAGATGCACCTCGCCATGCATGTGAGTAGTTGGGCAGGACGGCAAATCCAAACCCAAGTCAGTTTTTTTTCTAGCCACTTGAGTTTTAAGCAAATTTTATACTGAGTTTTCATGAAGTAAATCAAGATTGTGATACATTGATGATGACAAAATATTGCGTTTTCTGATTTGTTTGAACTGAGTTTCTAAAAAGAAATTGGCTAGAAAAACCCCTGCAACAACTCATGATGTCCATGTACCCTTCTTTTTTTGGCCTTTGATAATAAAAAATTTTATGAAAATTTAATGAAAGTCTAAACATTCAGAGAAATCTGCATCCTTTATCATACCTGGGCCTCACTTGCTGGCTCAGATGGTGAAAGCACTGGCTTGCCGTGACTATCAGTTGTACAGTGAGGTCACATGTTTAAATCCAGCTGTTGCTGTTTCAGTTGAGTTTTTATGTCATAAGGTTTGTCAGGCGAATGCCACAGGTTTACTCCAGACACTACAGATTCCTCCACCCCCAAATTGGGCCCCATTATGTAATTCAAAAAGTCGTGAACAATAAATCAGCCTTTCTCTCACTTGGAGAAGTGAATAAATGGGGCAAATCTGTTACCAAGGATATTGTCTTGATATCTTTTAGTTCCATTAGAGTCACAACATTTCATGTACGAGAGATTGTGTGGATGCCTGACTGGTTGACACTCTTTTAATTGTTTTAATCTGTTCGACATTCGAGACAGCAGCAGCGTGCTGTGACCGTGCAAGGTTTGCTCTCGGCTATCTATGGAGGACAGAGGCAGTAGATTCACTGACCATGTTTACGTCACATTTGTAGGAAATGGAGAACATCAGAACGGAAGCTGATGATAACCAGAGGAAGGCCAATCATTTCCGGAGGGAGGTACAGAAAGTCAAGCAGCAGAATGTGGACCTGAGTCAGCAGGTAAGTTCGTCAATCAACATCGGAATCTCTGTGCTCGCACCCTGCGGCGGCTGCTCTTTACAAATTATCTGTTTCCCTCATGACCTTGTCTTTTCAACTCATATAAGGCACTTTGACTGGAGAGTGTTAGCTCCTGACGTCTGAGGTTATTCGCTTAAATCCATTTCTACCTGGGCCAGCTTCATGACAGCTGTTTTCTTTTCAGATGCAGTCTCCTAAAGTTTTTCACCCGTTTTCCTCCTGTTTTTCACCCATAAATCTATTAAGCAACTTCACATCAGTGTATTGAGTACGTTGTAATGGCTAAATGTATCAGTTTAGTTTCAATTAAATATATATATATATGTATCCTGATGTTCTGTCACCTCTCCTCCAAATAAATATCACACAAGTTTGTTAAAATTAATTATATATCTGAAATACTTTGTATGAAGTTTGACATCATTCTTGTTAGGCAAAGCAGCTTTCATGTGATTTTGATGATGAAGCTCTTGTTTGCCTCAGAACTAAACCAGCTCTTCAAGGCTGTCAATTGAGGTTCTCCTTCCACAAGTGTGTGTATAATATCATAATTCTAATGGAAATGTATGGATTTTTTGCTACATGTTCTAAATTGTTTGGGGTCTCCATGGCGGAGGAGGTTAGCACACCAGCACGACGTATGTGGTCGCTGTGAGTTCAAGGCCAACTTAAGCTGGCTTCTTTTGGGGATGTATGTGGGAAAGTCCGCCAGCAACCTGCGGATGGTAGTGAGCTCCCCCGGACTCCGCCTGGTTTCCTCTCACCATAATGCTGGCCAACCTCATACAAGTGATATATTCTTCAGTACGGCATAAAACACCAATCAGATCAAATAAATAAATCTAACTTGTTCTGTAGGGGTATAATATGTTACATTATGTCACGTGTTGTGATGGCCTGTGTTCCCATCACTGCCATCGTACATATATAAACGAAATATTGCTGATTGTGATGTAAAAATCGTATAAATTAAATAAATAAATAAACCTCAACCCAGTGCAACACTGGTCTTGGACAGGAAATTACTTCTCCATCTTTCTCTGTTTGTGGGCCTGGTTTGGCAATATGCAGTCATTGCAACTGATGATACTCACATGGCTGTTTTTACAGTCTAACACTTGTTTTTCCACCAAAAGGATGTGTGTACCTGTACATCAAGTGGGATAGTTTAGCAGTAACTTACCAAAGGCCGGTGGTTTATGCCAGGCATTTTCGGTTTCCTCCAACCATGAAAACAATCACCTTTGTCAAAGAGAAAAATTCTTGAGTATGGTGTTAAGTAAATCATAATTCAGTATATCAGTAAATATTACTGGCAGTACAGTAAAGAAACATGATCCATTGAATAAGTAAATCTTAATTGGCAAAGTAAATAAACCATAATCCAGGAAATAAATAAGTTACAATCCAATGAATAACTAAATTATCATCCGGTAAATGAACAATTTGCCCTCCCAGGTGCGCTACCTGCTGAAGGAGGTGGAGGAGTTAAGGGGAGGGCGTGTGGTACGAGAGGAAGAGACGTTCTCTGAGGTGACTGACTCCTCCCAGACCATCTCCCAAAGACTCGTCAACTTCAGGTAACATTTAGTTTTCATACAACAGGCATAATGTCAAATGTCAAGATAGTGTGTAGAGTGTGAATAGACTTCTCCAGTACTGAGGAGACTTTCATGTATGGAAAAACAAGCTAAAATCTCAACCAATAGAATGCATTTTGAGAGGCAAATAAATTTGATGAAATGTGATTAGTTTTTTATTCTGCATTTTTCTAGTAGGATATCATCATGCCTTTCAAACAAACCTCCAAACAATTGTCAAAGATCAAAAAAGAAGTCCTTAATTGTATCAGGCAAAAAGAGGAACTTGTATGTAGTCATGGGCACAATTTATAGGTCATTTACCGTAGCAGTGGTCAGTAGCCCTCTACAAAGGAGAGGAACAGATGATCATAGAACAGAAGAAGACTGTGTGAAATGTCAGTACTGGAAGATGATTATTTTCCCCGGTCAGTCTTGTCTGACCTTCTGATGCATTTACCATAAGTAGTGGTCAGTAGCCCTCTACAATGGATAAGAACAGATGATCATAGAACAGAAGAAGACTGTGTGAAATGTCAGTACTGGAAGATGATTATTTTCCCCGGTCAGTCTTGTCTGACCTTCTGATCCATTTACCATAAGTAGTGGTCAGTAGCCCTCTACAATGGATAAGAACAGATGATCATAGAACAGAAGAAGACTGTGTGAAATGTCAGTACTGGAAGATGATTATTTTCCCCGCTCAGTCTTGTCTGACCTTCTGATCAATTTACCACTAGAATCTGAAAGTTCCACAGTAACCTTCGTATGCAGGTGTAAATTTAACAGTCCTACAAATAAATAGTTTTCATTGCATTTCATTATTATAGGTTTGTTTCTTTTATGGGGGAAAAAATCTAGTTTTTTGGTCTAAAATATGAAATCATTTCTAATATTTCTGAAAGAAATATCATTAACAATCTATGTTCGTTATGGATGTTAGCCAATGTGCTACTCTTAACTCTGACTGAATCAGAAGGGCGACTTGATGCGGTTTACTGTGAATGGTCCTGGGTTTTTCCCGGGATCTGCCCAGGTTTCTCCCACCATGCTGGAAATATTCTTGAGTACGGCGTAAAACACCAATCAAATAAATAAATTAATAAATTTATGTGCGTTAAGGTATACTGTCACAACAGATCAAGAGCAATAATCAGTAGGGCGACTTATGTTTTACATTGTCCATCTGTTTCAATGTCTGTCTGTCTGTCTGTGTGTCTCAGGAACATTGAGGAGCTGCAGGAACAGAACCAGAAGATACTGGTGGTGGTCAGAGATCTGAGCCTCCAGCTGGAGGAGAAAGAAGTCGAGGTCGAAGACTCAAGGTCAGCACATGGGTCACTAGGGGTGGTGCTCCTAAAGTATTGTGAAAAATGGGATTTCCTTTTGGGTCAAGAAAGAAGCCTCTGTGGCTGATTTGTTAGGGTGCTAACCCAGCACAAAGTTTTGGAAGCCTCAAGAATATAGTCCCCGTGAATTCAGGCCCAGCTTGTGGCTTGTACGTGGGAAGATCTGCTAGCAACCAGTCGATTGTTGTAGGGTTCCCCCAGTGATCTGTGTGGTGTCTTCCCTCCATAATTCTTGCCCCCTTCGTATAAGGGAAATGTTCTAGAATACCATGTGAAATACCATATCCAGAAAAAATGAATAAATATTGGCTGGAAGTGGTGACTTCATTTTGTCACGAGACACTTTCATTTTCTTTACAGTTACACTGATCTGGCTGATGATAGCCAAAGACAAGTGTTAAAATATCGTGTCAGAATGAGTCTTTCTTTTTTAGACTGCACATTTGAGTTCATCAATACACTGTATTAATAATGGCAAGATTAGCAGCATATCCAGTGATGCGCAAGTGATTTTGTAACAGTGGTGTAATGTGGGTTCCTGTTAATATTTGAAGAAACCGTTCGGGCGAAAAGCGAAAATGCCAAGTTCATGGGGATTCTGATGAAATTTAGATATGACGGATTACTGTATTTATGATGATTTATGATCATCTGTTTTCAGAATCAAAGAACTTCAGGAGCAGCTGGATGCCTGTATATCTGAGTTGGAGGAACTGAGAAATGCTCGCAACAGACAGACGGAGATGGTCAGGCATTAATCATGTAGCAACTGTTGTCGTCGTATTTGTCTGAATTTTTGTGATGGATATCTATGGACATCTTTCGGTCTATATATATATATATAACTTTTATACATATATTTTTAAAAGATTTTGATCCTTATTTTATTAATGAAACTGATCTTCAGAAATTTAACTTTGGATGTTGGTTCACTGGTTAATGGCCTGAACTGTGATTAGGACATATCCCTTATGAGGGATATTATATGTGTCTTTTTAATTTTATTTTGGTGACAAAACTACATTGGTTTGCTAGTGTGAGGATTTAGCAAGGAAACAGGACTGGGCAGCCCAGTGTCTATAAAATGTGACTGGATCGGGTGTCGTGCCTTGTGAGTTCAGCATGGCATTCCAGTGGTCGCATGGCTTTAGTGGCACCGATGTGCCCTGTCACAAGACGACACTGTTTGTATGCGTTCTAAGAACTCCTCGTCGTCACACCTGACCTAAAACCTAAGCATACATATGTGCGTTCATTTGTCCGTGTGATGTTTCTTTCCAGGCTGAGTCGATTATCCGCCAGAGGGACATGTACCGTGTACTGCTGGAACAGACCGGTCAACTGCCAGTAAGTAACACCTCCTGTGAGATATGATGTCCGTACAGGCCTGATTTGGTACAGCTGCAGAGCGCTTGGCCTTGATCAGTCGTCAATTTAAATCCTGCCTTTGATGGTTTGTCCCTGAGCCTGGCAAGGAGCAGCAATCTTACATTGGATCTTCCACACCAAAACAAAACTGTGGCCTTCCAAGTCAAATATAAATAAACACCGCATCAGCAAGGAACAAATATAAAACAACGGGAAACAAGTGACTTAATGAATAGATTTAAGATACCTAAGCACAATTGTGTATGTTATTATAATCGGGAAGTTCAATGAGCAATGTTTTGTAAGCATGTGAGTCACTTATTTGTGATATTTTGAGGATCCCAGCTCAGCAGAGTATTAGTCAAAACTAGAAAACTACAGTCAAAAGTTGACTTACAGTGAACTAGCCAAAAAATATAAATTACAGTGGCCTCTGTTGAAGATGTACCTTGTGCCCACTGTACAAGTTAAATATCATTCAGGCTTTTTTTTTTCCGCTTTAAAAGAAGTAGTTTATACTGGTTGTTTGTTCCCCTTAGGCCGAGATTGCTGCCGGCATCACCTCCCCCAGTGCTATTCCTACTACCCCCAAGAATGGATCTGGTCCGGGTGCATTGTCCAGCCCAGGGGTAGACAGTAAACAGCTGGTGGAACTGAAAACAGCCCTGACTGAGCTCAAATCAGAGTATGACACATACAGGAAGGAGAAGGCAGAAAATGACAAGTAAGGCTCTAGGCTCACTTTCACAAATCCTTTCATTTCAGTTTTTCTAGGAAATCATGTCCCCATGTGTCACCGTAAGTTATAATGCCTTCTACGAAAAAAAGATTAAAGATGACTTTCGAAGTTTTGTGGTAGAAGACCCTAGACTTACGGCTTGAAAGTTTAAATTTGTTTTTTTTTTTTTTGGAAACATGGGTTGTTCTCGAGTGCTGCTTTTCAGGCCTCAAGGCCTTGATTAGGTGCGGTAACCGTGGCATTCTTACCCCAACACAAGTAATTAAACCTGACCTCTATCATACTGTACAGGTATATGTGTGGAGTATGGCATAAAACGCCTGCTATTAATGAATGATTAAACCAAAATCCTGAGATTTTTCAAGAATAATCTTGAGTATAATATAATAACTGAACAGTTGCGATCCCTGTGGTTGCACATACCTGATCTCTGTTGTGTTTATCCTGTGTTGTTGTTGTTTTCAGGGTGTTGAATGAGCAGCTGGAGCTACACAGAACAGAGGCTTCCAACCTAAGATTGCAAAATGCCAAGCTTGTTTCCCAGGTAAGCACTTGTAAAGCTACATTTTCCCAGAAACCTGAAGAAAATTGTTGATATATTTCATTAATTTACATAATTTCACTTTTCCATGTTTCATCCCATTTAATCTGGATGTGGGAAGTTTTCAGATTCAGGCTAGTTATTGCAGTAAAATTATGTTGACTTTTCTATTGGTCATATTTTTTTTCATGATGCTTTGAATGAAGTCCCCATACCGCAAATAACCTAAAATATTGCCCAAAAAAGAGAGTTTTTAAAGGTAAATAAAAGTACTAAACCATTGATTTTGCTACTAGAACCTCCAATTTCCCAATAGATATCATACCTTTTAAACAAAACGTCAGGACATTTTAATTTCTTCGATAAATAGGGCTTTCAGAATTGGGTAAAATGAGCAGCCAAGTTAAGGACTTTTAGGCCACATTAAGTGCCAGTAACACCTGAAGTTTGATTCCTGTCTTATTTCTCATCAGCTGGACTTTACCACAGAGAGGTACAAGATTCTGCAGAACAATGCTGAGAGCTTCAAGAAAGAGATCACATCTCAGAGAGACAAGAATCAGAAGTATACCACGGCCGTCATGAAACACGAGATGACCATAAACAGCCTGAAACAGGTGAGACATCCACGTGTGCGTGGCTCGGTGCATGGCAGAAACTGCTTTAAAGAAAGTCGTACCTTTTGTGGAGGCCGCAAAGGGTGTTTTATTTTACACTTAATAATCATAGAAAACATTTTGTACCATTTTGTAACATTTTGAAGCACATGTTGCCTTTTGTGGTGTATGTGACTAAGGGTGACGGTTTTCTCTGGGCACTGGTGGGGCCCGTTATGAGAAGTATGTCCGTTGGAAGTATGTCTTTTGGTGTGTCAATCTGTGGGTCCCTTTGTTGACGCTATAACTTCTAGGATATAAACAAGTTGATGTAAGGAGTTGTGAACACATAACAGCAATGTGGTTTTTGAATTTCCAATGTCATCGACACTCACCTTTTCTCAAGTTAACATCAAGCTCACCTGAGCTCTTGCTTGTGTCACCAGGATCTAATGGGTGCCCAGGAGATGGTGACCAGGTTACAGGTTCAGTGTCAGAACCTCCGTCTGGAGAAGGACCTGCTGAAGAGTGCCGAGGCCAGGCTCCTGCAGGAGAAGGAGAATCTCCTGAGAGAACAAGGTTCTCAAAACATCCTTCTCACCAGTCTACAGACAATACAGGTGAGTTACCTCCCTTCCTCCTGTAGGAGGAGAGTCTCCTGAGAGAATGAAGAAATTGTATACTATAGAGGTGATTTAACATATTCTGTAGCTTTGTGTGGAAAAGGGTATGGTGTGACAGAAGCAGAGATTTTACTGCTTAGCAAATCTAACTCATGCAGACTGTTGTGTTCAGTTGTTGGAAATAATTACATGGACATCTGTCATTATCATCACAGCATCTGTATAGTATGGTGATAAGTTGGCTGTGAGTTTAAGTCAGGCCCAGACTGGCTTCCTGTCTATTCATACATGGGACGTCTGTTAGCAACCTGCGGATGGTCGTGGGTTTCCCCAGGGCTCTGTCCGGTTTCCTCCCACAGAAACGCTGGACGCTGTTGTAGAAGTGAAATATTCTTGAGTATGGCGTAAAACACCAATCAGATAAGTAAATAAATAAATACAGCAAAGTAATGGTAGGAATTAGTCAACTTTTACTCTCCCACAGTATTGTGCGATCCACTGAGTTTCATTCATATAAGTATGAGTTATCGAAATGAAGCTTTTTTTGGCTCCTTTCCTTGACATGAAAACAAAAATTGGCGTAAAAGTCCCCTGTATGAATGAAAAATGTATTTTAAGCAGAATAAATGTTGTCAAATACTTCATGAATTTGTAACCGTGACCATCTGTTGTAACTAGAACAATCTAGAGCGAGCTGAGTACGAGACCAAAGCCAAGCTTGGTCAGAAAGTGGACAACCTGGAGAAGGAGTGCATGGGTTTGCGGCGAAAACTGGACTTGGAGAGAGGTCAACACACGACCGCTATCAAACACTGGGAGGTGAGAACTTTAAATACAGCCTGTCAGTCATTATATGTATGTGAATTGGGAAGATTTAGATCAAACTTCCAGAGGTGAAAGGAAGTCCTACTTGCACCTTGTGACCTGTGAGAAATGTTAGGCATCCAGTTTTTATTTCTTACATTTACTATATTAAACATGGGCTTTTGGAAAACGTTTGATCAAAGGAGACAGACAGTTGAGATAATTGAGGAGCTGAGCATTTGTGAACTTGAGAGGCTGTGGAATGCAAAGAGAGGTCATGTGTACCTCCAAAACATGTAAACCTTGTGATAGGTGACTTCTGGTGACATTAATTTACATAAAATTTTTGACAAGACGCATGATACACCGGGACATTTTTTACATTTAAGCTCAATCACAGAACTCTCCTATTGTGTATTTATAGGTATATAACTTTCCATCACATGAAATGTTCCAGTATACAGACAGAACTTCCCTGCCTCCTCCCACTTTCCTCCTTAAAACTATATATATGATATCGCAATCCGTCTTGCTTTATGTCTTGACTTACCAGCATCATAGTAATGATTCTAATGTGTTTTGCAGAATCAGGTTCGTGAGCTGAGAAGCCAGCTGGAGTCAGAGCTGACCAAACACCAGGGTACACGGGAACAGCTGGCCAAAGTCACCAGTAACCTCGGCAGTCTACAACAAGAGGTAAGCCAGCTCAACATGTACCTAGGATGCCTAGCTGGCTGTCATGGTGTCTGTGCATTCGTCTGAAGTCATAACAGTAATGCTGATACAATTTGGCCTTGTTTTATTACCCTTTGAAATGATTTTATTGAAGATATGTTGCAAATAGTTTGGTTTTAAATCTGAGTGATGGTTTAAGACGGTCTATTATTTTTAATGAATATTTATATATTTTCATGTAAGTCAACATTTTGATTTCTGCCAGAAGTCTGAAAACCTGGGATGAATGAGAATGTAGGTTCAAATCCAGCTCCTGCTGATTCGGCTTTGGCTTTAAGTCAAGGAGTGGTTTTTCCTGGCACTGCTTGGTTTCATGCGCACTCAAACCTTACCGGCTGTGTTGCTCACGTTAGTAAAACACTAACTAATAAGTAATTAGTTAGTAAAATTCCGATCAAATTAATGCATGTAATGCTTGGTTTAAATACCATATAAGATACATGTATACATTACTTAACATATATGAGTGAAGTTAAATGAGAAATGATTTTTGTGACATGCTATATGAACAACTTGGGGAGCGGCAGTGATCTAGTGGTTTAAGGTGTCTAGATTTCAGTGGCTAGGTAACTTAAGACGTGAGTTGAAAACTGGCATTAGGCAGCGAATTTGTAGATTGCTGCATTCTCAGTGCTTGGGGGTCTTATGTTCAGTGCAGACCATTTCCACTAATATGGTTTGAAAATCTGTACACCACCTGTGATAAAATTTGTCAGTAACTTAACAGAGGTCGCTGATTTTCCCCAATGCTGCGGGTTTCCTCCACCACAAATTCTTATTCCCATCGTGTAAGTGAATAATTCTTGAGTATGACATCAAACAACGAATATATATGATCTGATACCTGATATGGATGAGGACTAATATGGCTATGTGTCTCGCCCCCAGTTGTCGCTGAAGGAGGCCAGATTTGCCGCTGCCCAGGCTAAGCTCCAAAGACCTCTCGCTTTTGCAGGTAGGATTAGACTCTCTGTGTACAGTCTGCTGCATTACTTAGTAGGTGATGTTGCCTTGAATGCAATGCATAAAATTTATCAGTTCGCTTTAGTATTGCAGTGAGGGGTGGGGCCTCAGTGCAGCATAATGACCCATGTTCCTCTCACCAAGGCATTCACTGTGAGTTTAAGCCCAGCTTCTTCTCCTGTTGTACTTGGAAATGAATCAATGAATGATTATGGCTTAACGCCATGTCAGCAATGTTTCAGCCATGTTGTGGCGATTGTAAGTGGGAAGGTCCACCAGCAACCTGCAGATGGTCGTAGGTTTTCCCTGGACTCTGCCTGGTTTCCTCGCCCCATAAAACACCAAAACACCGATCAGATAAATAAATAATTTTGTACCAGAGGTTGTTTAACAGCTAAAAAAATTATGACGTCACTGTTCCTCACCCTTTTCAGTATGGTCCATAAAGCCCACCATACCATCAAAGTATTTGGCTGCATTTAATTTTGTAGAAAAAAAAAATAATAAAACCATCAGTGAAGGTATATTCAGATACGGTTTTTAATGCTCCTTTCACTCACCACGACTTCATTTTTGAGTAGTCTTTCACTTTATGTTGCAAAGCGACTGGCATTATAATTTTATGATTTTATTGCCGATTTCAACAGTAACACATGCACAGGTGAGGCCGATATTTCATGGAAGGTAATTATTTGTGCTATTCTGAAATAACCACAAATGTGTGATTGGATTTGTGCTGATCGATAATTAGTCAAAAATCTCAGGTGTATAGTGTCTTTAACCTGAGATGAGCATGTGCTTGAAATGTTTGAAGTCTGCTGTGGTGTGGATTTATAATAAGCTGTGGTATGCTATGGTTAGGAGAGGATGCAGGGGACACAGCTCCTAACTTACAGGCAGAAGAACTGAAGGAGTTGAAGGCCCAGCTGAGACAGGCAGAGGTGGAGATAAGAGGTAAGGGAGATAATCAGCCCATCGTCTGTTCATCTTTTTTTTTTTTTTTACAGAAGTCAAATCAGAGGAAGAACAATCTGAATAGAACACTTGAGAATTTAGCCCTAAATCTGTTACTTTGGTTTACTTTTTGTGATGTTTTATTTATATTTTACGGAGTTGCAAACTCACATTCTTCACAGTTGCTTTTTAAATCCATTAAGCCTAGTTTTTCTCAAGGGTAAATGCAGTGTGTGTTAAATTTGCAATTTGTTTTTGTCTTTCTAGCAAAGAATAGTTGGTGATTCTGCACTGATAATATGAAGTTTCCGGATATTCCAGTTGTCAGCATTTTTTGTACGCTATTACATTGCAGGCATATTTAGGATCATATTTTGTTTCTTCAGCGCTAAGAAGCCAGGTGCAGAAAGCTAACGAACATGCTGCTCAGTACAAGGAGATAGCTGACAGTGTAGAGAAGGGGCTAAAGGAACAGAATGAGGTATGTGAGATAGAGGCCTAAAGAACAGAATAAAGCATATTAGATAAAGGCTTAAGGAACAGAAAGAGGTTTGTTATATAGAGACTGGGCTTAAAGGAAAAGAACACATTTATACAACCAACACTTTAAATGAAAGAACTATACAAACTGTATGGAATACTATTTTTTTTACATTTTTTAAAGGTTTTGTAAAAGAGACAATCTGTTGTAAACAGCATCATTTTTTACAAAATCCACCTGACAAAATCATGCCTACGCGCGTGTGTCTGAATTACAATGTCCTGAAGACAGAGAGCTCAACCTGTCCTTTCAAAGACTGTCCCTGTCAAAGCCAGAAATCCCGGTTCCCACTCACTTGAGCTTGATGTGTGGTTGGTCAAACTACTGCTCTCAGCCTCACTCCTCTGCGATTCAAACTGGTAGCCTTGCAAGCCGAAGTTACATTCACTATCATCAGAACTGAAGCCCTGCATTACGTTACCTACATGATTCTGTTTTTTTACCTTCAAAGACAGAAGAGCTACTTTGCAAAGCTCAGCACGATGGCATAAGCAATCTGTTCAAATGGCGGCCTAAAAAGGCTTCTCAACCTTGGATGCTTAACTTTTAAATACTCAAATAACAAGCACTTCTGCCAGAAAATTGAGATTTTTTATTTAACCATAAGTAAAGCTCTTTTAAGGTATAGGTTGTATAAATGTGTTCTTTTCTTTAAAGGAACAGAATGAGGTATGTGAGATAGAGGCTTAAAGCATATAAGATAAAGACTTAAGGAACAGAAAGAGGTCTGTTGTATAGAGATAGAGCTTAAGGGACAGAATGAGGTATGTGAGATAGAGGCTTAAAGAACAGAATGAGGTGTGTGAGGTAGAGAAAGAATTCAGAAACAGAAAGATGTGAGATGGAGAAGGGACTTCAGGAACAGAAATACATGTGTGAGATAGAGAGGCTCAAGAAACAGAATAAGGTGTGTGAGATATAGAAGGAGGCTTAAGGGAAAGAGAAATGTATGTGAGATAAAGAAGGGCTTAAAGAACAGGATAAGGTATTTGAGACAGAATTAAATAGGTTACATAGAAAAGGGGCCAGGGGAGCAGAATGGGGTACAGTGTAGTACTGAGTAGTATGAAGATCACTCAAAACTAAACTTATTCAATTTACTACCATTGTTTATGGGAGAAATTCTTGAGAGTGGCAATTGACAATAATCAGTCATATAAATAAATAAATACGCATTGTTACCTTGGTTACCAGATCAGCAAACAGTTCAAGGATTCTCTGGAGAGTAAACTAAAGGAAATGGAAGAACGTAAGTGAGGATTTCGCAAGTTTCTTAGAGATAGTTCTATTCCATGTGACTTAGCGCTCCAGTGCGGTGTATTGACCCAGTTGCCTCTCACCAATGCAGTGGCTGTGAATTCAAGCACAGCTCATGCTGGCTTCCTCTCCGGTCCCACATGGGATGGTCTTCCAGCAGCCTGCCCATGGACTTCTCTGGGTTTCTCTAGTGCTCTGCGCGGTTTCCTCCCACCATAATGTTGGCCGCCATCTTAGAAGTGAAATATTCTTGAGCATGGCGTAAAACACCAATCAAATAAATAAGTAAATTCCTTGTGACTTTATGCTGTAAGCATATTTGGGGACCACTCTCACAAACCTTTGTTCGAAGATTTTAGTCTCTTAACAGTGTTACCTAGGGGAAACACAGGCCTTGGACAGGGAATTTGCAGATAAAATGGCAGAGTTATTACTGATCACATAATCGTAGGTTCATTGAAGACCAAATCAGTCAGGATATGATTTAATCCTGTACCTATGGACGGGGAAAGTTTGTCATTCCACTACTTCCCAAAAGTAGCGGATTTACCCTGGTTTCCTCCAGGCATAAATTTGACCATTGGTACAAGAGAAAAATTCATCATTATCGCAGTGATAATCAGTCACTTGAGTAATTAATCAGTCAAACACTGTAAGGTTACTTTAATGCAGAGAAAGTGACAAGTGAAGTCTGATGTAAGTAGAAAGACTCTCTCTGATATTCATGTTGTTTTCCTTCATAAAAATGATTTGAGTTTTGTTGTATAATGGAGAAAACCCAGGAAATAATATGGTGGATTGGAATGCTTGGAAGATATCAAAGCTGATGTTCTGTTTTCTTGTTGACAGAGAAAGCTAAGTTGGAGCAGCAAGTGCTGAACTTTGATAAGGAGCGTCAGGATTTGATGACAGAGAACATCCGAGTGACTGAGGAGAGTCACAAGCTGGTCAGTAAAACTGGACTGAATACTGAACTGCCGAGATTACTCTCAGATTGTAGGATCAGTGTGAGACCCAGCGATATCACTACAATACTTAATCATCTGTGTTAACAGTACTCTCCTCTGAGGCTATTGAAGATGAACATGAGGCTATTTGCCGAGCATGAAGTGCAGGTTCAAAACCGCCCTTGGGTCAGGAATTAGTACGTTCCACGGCTGTCATGACAGGTGGGGCCTTGGTGACAATAAGCAATTGCTGACACCTGGATGATAATTTGCATAGTGTAATGTTTAACCACACTTGTCGTCCACCAGTATGGTGTGCAGATCTCTATGTCACAGGTGGTCAAGTTTGTCAGTAACTTGCCAAAGGTCACTACTTTTCCCCTGGTCGGTACTTTTTTTTCCAACCACTGACTGCCATTATATAGTGAAACCTCTCTGAGTATGGCATTAACCAATCAAGGAAATAAATAAATAAATAAATAAATAAATGTTACTTTCAGATAATAGGTTCAGTGTCGGATCCAGCGACGTCAGTGCTGGACTAAGTCAGTTTTGCTAAAGGCTCACTCATCTGATGCTAGTCTACAGAATTTTCTTTATAAATTTGCACATGCTTTGTATGAACCTTGTGTTTTAACCACCCTGTATAAACTATTGTGTTGTATAGTCCCTGACGTGACATGTTATTCAAACACACTTGTGTTAACAGAATGCAGAGCTGAGGAAGCAGCTGGCCAGTCTACAGTACGAGCTGGGGGAGGCAGTGGAGAGACGAGAGTTGGCCATCAGTGTGGAGCAGACCAGCCGGGCCGACTGTCAGGCACAGGCTAAGATTGCAGCTGAGGTCAGCCTCACCGCACACTAAAGGCCCTGTCACGCAGAGCTGTGACTAACTTAGTCCTCTGAAAGTCGACACAATCTCTTGATAGTGGTTAATCATGGCCGAATTACCTGGATTGAAAGCCTCAAAACTGTGCAGTCACCTATATACTGATGTATCAAGTCCTGCAGGACACTTAGTTATCCAGGGTTGTCATAAAATCCATAACTTCACCATGAAATTTACTTATTAGGCTGAATTATATTGGACTCACGTGAATTCTCAACCATGTTAAATACGCTGTTTACTTGAACTTGTTACATAACTTCGAATACTGTCACTCTTGATACTCATGTCACATTTTGTGACGAAGCAGGACAGATTCTACTTTTCTCATCCTCTTAGTGGGTTACCATAGCTACAGTGATGATGACCTATTGGAAGATTGTGATGAATAAGTGTATTGTTTTTCTGCAGGCTCAGGACAAGTACGAGCGTGAGCTGATGTTACATGCAGCAGATGTGGAGACACTGACCACTGTCAAGAAACAGGTACCCACTGACACGAGGCCTTCAGACTTTGGTCATAATTGAGGATGATGCTTATAGATGCCTGGCCTCCTTCTTGGACTTCATCTAGACTGTGGTGTTAACCCATGATCATTCATTCATTCATACTGTGGTGTTAACCCATGATCATTCATTCATTCATACTGTGGCGTTAACCGATGATAATTCATTCATTCATTCATCCATACTGTGGCGTTAACCCATGATAATTCATTCATTCATTCATCCATACTGTGGCGTTAACCCATGATAATTCATTCGTTCATTCATTGATACTGTGATCATGTGATGAACAGATTCATTGAAAGAGTTAAAAATACCCATAAAGGAAAGAACAATAGGGAATATATTTTTTTAATTTCAAAGACAAGTACAATATTTTTAAAGTTTTGCTGAGTAGCCTTTCTTAAAAGTAAGTCCAAATCAACGTAATGTGAACCGTAATATAGAACATGAAGTCAACATGGTAAATGTGCATTTTTTGTCATATGTGGGGCTCTTTGTTTTGAGATGTTGAGAAGTGTGAACCTTAAATGACATTCAACACATTTATAATCATGCAGAGGTGAATCGCCCATACCCGTGTATAATCGTAAAGTCACTAAATGTTCGTGTGTGCTTGTTTCTAGCTGGAAGGTTTTACAACTAAAGTGGAGGAAGCAAAAGAAGAAGCCAGGGTGGCCAAGAATAAACTAGAAGAGTCACAGGTATGTTGTTTGTGCTGAAAGGAAAACGGCTGTAAAGTTGATTCTTCACTGGTTACAGTCATTGTCCCGGTAATTTGTTCATGTTGCCAACCACTAGCCCAATAATGACTTGCCTGGCAACCAGCATAAAAGGAACAGCACAAGTACAGCTCATTTTTCATGTCATCTACATGGTGATTAAGTGAAGCTGCATTTGATCTGGCTTTAACAAGGAGACGTCGTTGTGATGTGAACAAAATTATGTTGAAAGAGACATTCAGCCCCAAGAAAAAGACAGACATAAAGTGCATGAAGTATGAAAATGTTCAAGGATTGTATCTTATATAATACTGCATGTATTGAGCAAAGGTATTGCATTTGGTGTAAAGAACTAACACAAAGGAGAATGAATGTTCCCACTGTCTCACCAGAAGGTTCTCAAATGTCTCACTGGAAAGTTTTTCATTGTCTCACCCAACGGTTGCTATTGTCTCACGTGATTGTTTCCAGCATCTTATCCTTTTCTTCCCAATGTCTCATGCGATTTCTCCCACTCGCACCTGATTTTTCCCATTGTCTCACATGATTGTTCCTACTGTCCCAACTGATTGTCCCGCCTGTCCCACCCAAATGTTCTCAATCTCCCACCCCATTTTTTTCACTGTCTCACTCGAAGATTGTAGCTTTCCAGTGCCCTGAATGAATGGTCCCACAGTTTCACACAAATGCTCCTAGTCTCGATTCATCCATTGTCTCACTTGAATGATTCCACTGTGTCATCTTATCGTTTTCATTGTCTCACTTTAATGTTCTCGTTGTTTCAGCTTATTTTTTCCATTGTCTTACTTGAATGTTCTCACTGTTTGACCTTATTGTTTCCATTGTCTCACTTTAATGTTTCCACTCTTTCACCTGATCATTCCCACTGCTTGCCTGTATTTCAGACATCCTGGGCAGAGCAGGAGAAACTGCTGAAGGAAGAGTGTAACAAACTGGAGAAGAGATGTGAGGAGTTGAACAACCAGAACTCTGTCCTTCATGATCAGATGAGCAAGGTACTGTAGTTTATGCTTATGCATTGGTCAAAAATAACGTTCTCATTGATGATTTTTTGAAAAACGGGGCTTTCAGGTCTTTTGTTAATTTGGAATTTGATCGTGTTCATCTCACCTGCAGCATAAAGTGTTTACCTGGAATTGTAAAGCCTATCCCTCAAGAAAAGAAAACTTTTAATTACAGTTTCCTTTGACTTTAATAAGAATCTGCTTTACTTGTTGGCCAGCTGAGTACTCAGGTAGTTGCCATCCAGCAGTCCTCTCTGACTGACCCTGGGGCTGGGGTGACCTCTGCAGCGGAGGGGGAGAAGTCAGGTGAACAGTTGCTCGAAGTTATCAGGTAAGTCAGGCAGTGGGGGTGGGAGTGAGAAAAGGCTTGCGGGGATGAGGGGGCTAGGGGTGAACAACAGTGAAGAAAGAGAAGAAAGCATGAAAATGATGCTAAATTCAGATGAAAGAATGTCAAAACTTTTGTACAAATATGGTCTTCAGTATTTTTTGGAATTTTTTTTTTTCAGGAAAAAATGGTATTTGAAAATATATTTATATTTTGGGTATTTAGGACCAACTTTTGGTATTTATCGTTGTTGCATAATAATGTTCTAAATAAGGATGTGTTGCATGTAAATTTATTTGAATGTAAATTTGTTGATTGTGTCCACATATGCACTTAACCTGAATTATGATAATATTTATAAACGTATTAAAAATGTAAATACATTTGCTGACTGAAAAGGTAAAATTCTAGTGCAAAAATCCTCATCCTCATTTGTGACATTATTACACAAAGACATTAAATACAGAAAGGTAGTCTCAAATACCCACCGTGCAAAAATTATTTTCAATTGTCTTTTTCTCCTTCAAGAAAAATTGAAAAAAAGAAAATACCGAAAAGCACATTTACACTCTGAACTTTGTCATTTTTATGTTTTCTACACCTTAAAGTAGACGATATTTGAGGCCAGAGGATCACAAAGGTGTCTTAGACTTGTGTCAGTCTTCACTTGAAAACATTTCTCTGCACTGAAATTATGACTGACTTTGAGATTGTTACTTTAACTTTTAGAGTTGTGTGATTGGATAAAGTCGAAGACAGCTTTGTTAACTTGGGGCCAGGAAAGCTGTCATAAGTTCTCAAGAACGCTGGTGCCCAATTTTTAAGTAGGGGATTTTTTTGTTATTACTCATCCAGAAAATAGGTAAACTTGAGCTGTTACAGCATTCCTGTGATGATATATATCTCTAGGTTTTTGAGACGTGAAAAAGAGATAGCAGAAACCAAACTAGAGGTGATTCAATCTGAGGCGAACCGTCTTCAACGGCAGCGAGAAATATTGGAGAAGCAGCTAAGGGAGACAAATACATCACTGGCTGAGGAGAGAGAACGATCTCAGGTAGGGAAACGAGGGTGTTGCGTGCTCAAGTAAGTGTCATGAAATGATTTCTGTTGAGTAGGAATTTAAAATAAAGTGACTTAAAAGTCTTCGTCTTTCCGAAGATGAGAGCAACTTGATTCCAGCACTCGTTGCTTCAGTCACAACATGATGTGAGGTGAAGTTTGTGGTGAAGGGTTTGGTATTTCAAGTTATCCACAGCTTGCCCAGGACTAGAGGACTGTTTAATTAGAAGTGTATAAGCTTAGAGTAAGACTTCAGGTGTATGATCTTTACATGTTTTGTCTGACTCAACATTTAACTTAGTTTCAACAACAACCATATGAAAGTGAAATATTCTTATGCCAGATGTTGAACAAAAAAACAAAATGGCAGTTCTCTGCTCTTGTGTTCACAGATCAGTGTGCAAACAGCTCAGCAGCATGCAGACCTGATGAGGAAGGTGGAGAACCACAACCTGCTGGCGGACAGCAACAAGCTGCTGAGGGAAGAGAAGGAGAAATACCTGCAGCAGTTACGGGAGTTAGAAGTCAAGGTGAGTCATGTGAGATGTCAGAATAGAGAGATTGTGAGAGAAGAGAAGGAGAAATACCTGCAGCAGTTACGGGAGTTAAAAGTCAAGGTGAGTCATGTGAGATGTCAGAATAGAGAGATTATGAGGGAAGAGAAGGAGAAATACCTACAGCAGTTAGGGGAGTTAGACGTCAAGGTGAGTCATGTGAGGTGTGAGAATAGAGAGATTGTGAGGGAAGAGAAGGAGAAATACCTGCAGCAGTTAGGGGAGTTAGAAGTCAAGGTGAGTCATGTGAGATGTCAGAATAGAGAGATTGTGAGAGAAGAGAAGGAGAAATACCTGCAGCAGTTACGGGAGTTAAAAGTCAAGGTGGGTCATGTGAGATGTCAGAATAGAGAGATTGTGAGGGAAGAGAAGGAGAAATACCTGCAGCAGTTACGGGAGTTAGAAGTCAAGGTGAGTCATGTGAGATGTCAGAATAGAGAGATTGTGAGGGAAGAGAAGGAGAAATACCTGCAGCAGTTACGGGAGTTAGACGTCAAGGTGAGTCATGTGAGGTGTGAGAATAGAGAGATTGTGAGGGAAGAGGAGAAATACCTGCAGCAGTTACGGGAGTTAGACGTCAAGGTGAGTCATGTGAGGTGTGAGAATAGAGAGATTGTGAGGGAAGAGAAGGAGAAATACCTGCAGCAGTTAGGGGAGTTAGAAGTCAAGGTGAGTCATGTGAGATGTCAGAATAGAGAGATTGTGAGAGAAGAGAAGGAGAAATACCTGCAGCAGTTACGGGAGTTAGAAGTCAAGGTGAGTCATGTGAGATGTCAGAATAGAGAGATTGTGAGGGAAGAAGAGCAAGGAGTTAGAAGTCAAGGTGAGTCATGTGAGATGTCAGAATAGAGAGATTGTGAGGGAAGAGAGAAATACCTGCAGCAGTTACGGGAGTTAGAAGTCAAGGTGAGTCATGTGAGATGTCAGAATAGAGAGATTGTGAGGGAAGAGAAGGAGAAATACCTACAGCAGTTAGGGGAGTTAGACGTCAAGGTGAGTCATGTGAGGTGTGAGAATAGAGAGATTGTGAGGGAAGAGAAGGAGAAATACCTGCAGCAGTTACGGGAGTTAGAAGTCAAGGTGAGTCATGTGAGATGTCAGAATAGAGAGATTGTGAGAGAAGAGAAGGAGAAATACCTGCAGCAGTTACGGGAGTTAGAAGTCAAGGTGAGTAAAGTCAGGTGTGAGAGTAGAGAGATTGTGAGGGAAGAGAAGGAGAAATACCTGCAGCAGTTACGGGAGTTAGAAGTCAAGGTGAGTCATGTGAGATGTCAGAATAGAGAGATTGTGAGAGAAGAGAAGGAGAAATACCTGCAGCAGTTACGGGAGTTAAAAGTCAAGGTGAGTCATGTGAGATGTCAGAATAGAGAGATTGTGAGGGAAGAGAAGGAGAAATACCTACAGCAGTTACGGGAGTTAGAAGTCAAGGTGAGTCATGTGAGATGTCAGAATAGAGAGATTGTGAGGGAAGAGGAGAAATACCTACAGCAGTTACGGGAGTTAGAAGTCAAGGTGAGTCATGTGAGATGTCAGAATAGAGAGATTGTGAGGGAAGAGGAGAAATACCTGCAGCAGTTACGGGAGTTAGAAGTCAAGGTGAGTCATGTGAGATGTCAGAATAGAGAGATTGTGAGGGAAGAGAAGGAGAAATACCTACAGCAGTTACGGGAGTTAAAAGTCAAGGTGAGTCATGTGAGATGTCAGAATAGAGAGATTGTGAGGGAAGAGAAGGAGAAATACCTACAGCAGTTAGGGGAGTTAGACGTCAAGGTGAGTCATGTGAGGTGTGAGAATAGAGAGATTGTGAGGGAAGAGAAGGAGAAATACCTGCAGCAGTTACGGGAGTTAGAAGTCAAGGTGAGTCATGTCAGGTGTGAGAGTGACCAGTGTGTGAGGGAAGCAGCTACGTGTATGGGCATTAAAAGTCAAGGTGAATTATGTCAGATATAGTTGTACACTTTGGTTATTTACCTCTGGAAGCCCAGAAAAACAGTATTTCTCATGCAGCCACAGCTCTTTAGGCAGACAGTCCCATTTATTTTAGTGTTAAAATGTGTGTTAATAAATCCATTTATGAGAGTTGTGCCATGTTATTTGATTCTGTTTATGCATCATGGAAAATAACGGATTCCCCCAAGAAGAGCAAATTCACACAGAAAGAGTAACTGTGATATGGGACTACATGGGTGACAGTATCCTCACACAGTATTATCTGTTCCACAGAAATACACATTCTCTGAGAACATTTTTTTGAATTACATTTCGAATATTTCTTCAAGTATTGTGATGAAGACACCTTTGAAGTGTGAGGTCAGAAGCATCATTGTTGTTGTAGATTTGAACATTCATGATGTAAACCTAACTATTTGCAGACAAAGACAATGGAGGACCAGATTGCACCCCTGCAGAAAGCCAATTGTGATCTTCAGACCCAGTGTGATACCCTGGCAGCGGAGAAGACCATTCTTCAATGGGAGGTGGACAGGTGGAAGAACCGAACCAACCACCTGATACAGCAGTGCAACAAGGCTGACCCTGAGGAGCAGAATAGACTGCTGTAACTTATTTGGACTATTTCATTCAGTTATTATCGATTCTCGTGCTTTGTATTACTGTCATTTTTTTGCAGTGTTTGCAAGATGTTTATTCAGGCACATTTTGAAGGCATTATTTGTTGTAGTCTGAGAAAATTACACTTTTTGTGAAGGTCAGAGAAATTGGCCTCTCCAACCAGTGTAGTTTTGTGTTCAAAAATTGAATTGAAAAGTTGCATAAATTGCAATGCAGGTTGTTCTTTCATATCTGAAAATGTTTAGGAATTAGAGTAAAGAGTGGGGCATTGATGGCTGCATGATTGAGATCCTTGTTTTACAAGGTGTCTATTGTAGTCTTTGACAGAGGCACTGTGAGCAGTTCCCTGGATTTTTGTGCTTGTTTACAGAATTTAAAGTGATATTTCTGTGTAATTGGCTGTATTTCTGATCTGTCTGTTCACCAGGCAAGAGAAGGAGAACCTGAGGAAACAGATCACAAATCTGACAGAAGAGACCCATAAACGCAGGTATGTCATGCAAGATGAGGTGAAATAAACACAGGTATGTGGAACAGATTGAGATGAAATAAACACAGATGTGCCAGACAAGATGAAGATAAATAAACACAGGTGTGTGACACAAGATTAGGTTAAAATAAATACAAGATTATCATACCAGAGGTTAAATGAATACAGATAGGTGACACAAGATGAGGTTAAAAAAAGTAGGTAGCTGACACAAGGCAAGGGTAAGTAAATCTAAGTGTGTCACACAAGGTGATGTAAAATAAAAACAGGTTTGTCACACAATGTGATATGAAATAAACATGTGCATCACGGAAGGTGATGTTAAATAAACACAGGTGTCACACAAGGTGATGTTAAATAAACACAGGTGTCACACAAGGTGATGTTAAATAAACACAGGTGTCACACAAGGTGATATTAAACACAGGTGTCACGGAAAGTGAAGTTAAATAAACACGGGTGTGTCATGGAAAGTGATGTTAAATATACACATGCATCACACAAGATGATGTTAAATAAACACAGGCGCGCACAGGGTGATGTGAAATAAACACAGGTACATCACACAAGGTGATGTTTAAATGAACACAGGTGTGTCACACAGGGTGATGTTGAACAAACACAGGTGTGTCATGGGTCAGACTTTGGCTCATTTAGAGGGCCACCGTCAGTCGATTAGCACACTAGCGCAGCACAATGAAGAAGGATCCCACCAGTGGGGTCGCTGGGAGTTCAAGTCCAGCTCATGCTGGCTTCCTCTCCAGCCATACATGGGAAGGTCATCCAGCAACCTGCAGATGGTCATGGGCTCCCCCCCGTGCTCTGCTCGGTTTCCTCGCACCATAATGGTGGCCCCCGTCATATAAGTGAAATATTCTTGAGCACGTCGTAAAACAGCAATCAAATAAGTAAATAAGTAAATTCAACTCATTTACCTTGTGTATGAGTGCAGATTTCACCAGTTTAGTATTATGCATTATTTTCAGGGCAGAGAATTCTAGGTTATCAGCTCGTCTTCAGACTCTACAGTAAGTTCTGTAGTCCAATTTTATACTGATCACTCAGTTTGGTGTAGTTCTTTAGTTGTGTATGATTTCTTCACAGGAAAGTGTATTTATGTTCCTTTAGTAATCTGCAAATGCTTATTATTTCTGGATAAAATAAGTGTAATGTTTTTTGGAACTCACTTTATCATCACTTCATACATATTGGTGAAATAAACTGTATATTTTGTTTAGCACAAACTTCGTGATGATTGTTGCTTTCTTCTGCTATTCTTCAGAAAAGAAGCCAACACTGCCAAGGAAGAAAACCTCAAACTGAAGTATGTTGAATTGCATTGTATTCTTTACAAAACTTGAGTACATGTATGCAGAATGACATTTTATTCCAATTTCTATACATTTATATGTTAATACATGTAAACTACACAGGGGCAAAACTAAGGCCGCATTTCTATCTTTCCATGAGTGACAATACTTGAAACTGTATGCTTGAATCCAGTACCCTCTAATTAGACAGGAGGGTTGTCATTGGGGAAGATTGATGAGTTCCTCCACCTGTGACACCTACCTTAAATACAACATCAAACAACAGCTAGTCAGTTGGTCATCGAATCTGAAATGATGCTGCTTTCAGGTGGCACGCATTTGTGTTCTGACCAAAATGTAATGGTGAAATTAATGTTAAGCCAAGATGCTGTAATGGCCTTTCTAATGTTTCTGTTGCGTAATGAGTGGTTTGTTTTCGGTGACCAGTCAGGAGATAAACCGCCTAAAGGAGGAAGTGAAGGCCAAGTCCAGTGATATTGACGAGAGGATGGTCACCATTAACCAGGTGTGGCTCTTGATGTTACCTGAAATTAACATAGTCTCATCTGTAACTTAGACACCTGGGCCCACTTAGACGAAGCCCCCTCAAGGTTACGAGCACATAGCTACCGTGCCTATAGTGCTGGTTTCTGTGGTACATGTAGTTACGGGCTTGTAACATTAAGAGGGTTTTGTGCAAATGGGCCCTGCTTTGCAACACTGATAGACCCTAAAAAGTCTCCTGCACCGGAAACACAGGTTACAGAAGGTTTGAGCTGTACTCCATGTCTGTGTATCTATTATTATGGTTAAATAACAACAGGAACATGTAAGGGTCAAGGAATCTAGGCATCATGACAGACATTCATAAACCAGCCATGAACCATAATGAAAGTTCTGTGTTAGTAATTGGATGACAAATTTCTTGAACAATGTTCAACACAAACCACAAGAGAACTAGAAAAGTGTGAAAGAGATCAATATGACGATGGATTCCATCAAAGAGAAGTAGCCAACAGTTTTCAGTTATGAAGAAAATGTCTGTATGATGGACACTCATGTTTTGTGAAAGTTTTTTAGATCTTTATTTATATTTTTAAAATTTACTTATGGAAACATTAGGGTCATGATTTGATTAGATATCGTAACATGGGGGGAAAAATGTCCAGACAGGGCTGTAATTCACCTGTTGTGTTTGATTGTAGTTGAAGAGAATTGGCAGAAAGTATAAAGAGCAGGTTGAGGTGATAAGCAAGGAGAAGGACGACAAGTTAGCTGAGCTCAACCTGCTCAAGGAACAACAACAACAGGCCAGCTCCACATCTTTGGAAGAGGCGACGGCCGCGGTGACGGAGAGGCTGAAGGCCGCCGAGAAGGAGAGGGATGAGATCACAGCCAAACTGGAGGAGAAGGAAGCCGAACTAAAGACGGCAAAGGATGCCACAGAAAAATTACAATCGGTACAATAATACAGTAACGAGATTTATGGGGATGACAGGGTGTTATTACGGGCAATAGGCATTTCTGTAAGCCACTGTCATTTGATTGTTTGGTTGGTATGTTGGCCTAACTCTAAAGATATCTTTCACGTAATGACAGTCTGTGCACTGCTTTTTAGGAAATCTTTTGCAAATTTATGCTTACGGCTTAATCTAATTTAAAATTAGTTATTAGTTGTTGGACTGGTCAGATTCATGCATACATGATTCGTTTGGTTTCCAACCACTTGGATACCCAACTGTTTGGGTACATGTAAGAGCACTGTGACTGTATGTCCTAAACCCAGTAATAAAGGCAGTGTTATATTTCTGTTTTATTTCTGGGTAACACAGATATACTGAAACTTTTTTTCTTTTTTTTTCATGAACAGGAAATCAGACAAACAGTTGAAGAATCCAAAAAGCAGAAGGAGAGTGTGGCTGATATGGAGAAGAAGTACAGCCAGGTCAGAAACTTGCTCCAGTCGGCCAAGAATCGTATCACATTCCTCAACGGTGAAGTGGAGAAAGCCACCAATGAGACCCGAGCCACGAAAGACAGTCTGAATGGACTCCAGAGTGAAAAAGGTACAGTTGTGGTTGAAAAAGAAAAAAGTGTGGTTTCATTTGGATTGGTCTAGATGATACATGATGTGTAGCACTGGATTTGTTGTACAGAGTTTGTTGTACAGAGTGTGGTACAGAGTGTATGGTACAGAGTGTGTGGTACAGAGTGTGTGGTGTGTGGTACAGAGTGTGTGATACAGGATTTTGTGATATCATGTTGGTGTGGAAACATTCCAAGCTCATTGTGTGGTCTAGAATTTTCCACAGAAATATATTTTTTGTATGTGCTAAGCTTATTTTACAAATGTTGGATGTGAATAATTTTTTTTTCACCTACCCTGTTAATGTCTGTGCCTTTTAGCGTAAATCATCTCCAATGCAGAGGAGCTGTTGAAAAGGACAGGAGTAGTAGTGGACGCTTTCAACCTGTGCACAACACATGTACCTTGATAACCAAGAATGCCATATTTTGCACAGTATTATGCAATTTGAACATTTTTCTGCCTTGCTTGTATGTGATTCTCACATGTGCTTAATTTCAGTGTAATCCACCCACCCTATGTCACTGTTGACTACTTACCCCCTTCCACTCAAAAGCCAGAAACAACCTAGTTAAAGAACATATTCAACATGCCCAAGCACTGGGGGACCAAGGTCCTCTAGATCATGGTTTTGTAACATTTGATTGGCTGATTATGATGTTGTCAGCTAAGATCCTGCCTCAGTACCATCCTTGTCTCCCACTAATGCGATACCTGCGATTTCAAGCCTGGCTTACTCTAGCTTCCTCTCAAGTCGTACATGGGAAGATCTGCCAAAAACCTGCTGATGGTCGTGGGTTTTCCTCAGGCTCCGCTCAGTTTTCTCCCACCATAATGCAGGCCGCATTTGTGTAAGCGAAATATTCTTGAGAACGGCTTGAAAACACCAATCAGATTAATCAGTACCATCCTGCAAGTGGGAAAGAAAACTGTTGGGTTCCCCAGTTAATGGAAATAGACAATTTACCTATCAGTTTATTTTGATACCAATTTGTTTTTTCTAAGTTCACCTTGTCACATTGACCTAGTCAAACAAGAAAGTCAATCTTCATTCAATTTTTTAAATGAGCAGAGGTAGAAAACATATAATTTTTACTGGACATTTTCAGAGGAGTTAGAGCGTCGGGTCAGCACGCTGCAATCTGAGATAGACAATAAGGTGAGCCAGTTGGAGCAACTGCAGAGTTCACGTGCATCAGGGGCCACAACTCTGGATGAACCCCAGTCTGCCGAGAAATTACGGAGAGATAACACAGAGCTTCAGGCTCGGGTAAGTAAGGCTTCATTTTGTTGGGAAGAGAAGTACCAAAATCATGCTTTATCTTAAGATATGAATTCAACTCTCTAAAGAGACATACTAACTAAATTGTAAGGATGAATGAAAAATTCCGGAAAGTGGTGTTATTAAAGTAATACCCAGATATATACACTAAATTGAAAGGTTTGTTTATGAGATGAAATAGAAGATAATATCACATTTATTTTTATTGGGCTCCAGTGGCAGCAGCACTATGACGGCATGGACTCACCCTGCCACAAGTAAAACCCAAGCATGCATACATACATACATACATTTAGTGGTATAACCAGTAACACCTTAAGGGTTGTTTCCCCTTAAAGCTTGAATGTGGTGTATTTCTTCCTTAGGACAGGTCTCAACAAGACATAAGTTTGACCTACAAAGTCGCTGAAGTCAGATCTGGCGGCCTGTGTAATGACTTGTCTGTTGTCAGCCAATGCACTGTTTTTTTTCCAAATCCGATTCTTGATTACAGAATTTGGGAAGTAATGTTCACTTTTCACAAATTTTTGTCAGTTTAAATAATGATTCAAAATTGGAACTAAGATTAGACAGACCTAAGGGGGATTATTGCATGGGCAGGAGTAGGTGTCCCTTCAGATGTGGTATGCAACAAATCGATAGAAAGAGCAGCAACAAAAATGTGGATGGTACAATTACTCCGACATCGTGAAAGCCTGTTTATTACATGACTCTGTTTACTTACCAGGTGCACCAGTTACAGAAGCTAATAGAGAGTCAGCAGAAACAACCAGCCAAGAAATCCCCCATCCTCAGACCCCAGGCTAAAACCACCCCAGAGAGAATGTGAGTGGAGTGGTGGAGTGACTCCCTGCTGGTAGAAGTAGAAGCTGAGAATTTATGTGGTGTCCAGAGTTTGTGTGGTGTCCAGAGGTTGTGTGGTGTCCAGAGTTTGTGTGGTGTCCAGAGGTTATGTGGTGTCCAGAGTTTGTGTGGTGTCCAGAGTTTGTATGACACAGATTTTGTGTCATGTTGAGAATTTATGTTTAATTGAATGCTTCAGCAGTTGCTTTACTCTTTCAACACTTTTAGAGACACTGTTAACATCAAGCACTGATTTTGGGTAATCTGTCACTTCTGATCACAAAAGGTGTACCCAGAAGTTCAACTCTCATTCAAGTCATTTTAGATATAATTTGAAGTTCAGATTTATGTTCATGTGAATGGCTTCAACTTTCCCTGAAACGACTCATATTAGGTGATATTATGATCTTGACTAGCATTTAATTATATTAAATCACTAAGTAATAAAAATTAACAGGGTTTGGGGACCACTTTTTGTAACCTTACAATTTCCAAGTGTTATGTTGGAAATCTGGGCTAAGTGGCTACTGCACCGTACCAGTCATACAGCCTGTTGTTTACCAGGTAACAGTGTGGAGGCAGTTTTCTGTAAATTCACCGGTATCACTAATGTGCCTCCCCTACGTCCATTCACAGTATGACCACACCAGAGTCGCCACGGACGGCCAATATCCGACCAATGGCCTCGCCCAACGTGGGTATCCGCCCTGCCACCCCCATACAGCCTGTCCCCAGCAACCAAGCCGCTGCGAAGGCCACAGCTAGCATCCGCCCCATGGCCATCAGCCCGGCAACAGGATCACACAGTGGAACGACCCCCACAGCAACAGTGATGCCCACAACGATTACTGCTCTGGAGAGTCATGATGGTGAGATCCTCAATACTGCAGTGCTCTCAGCGTCTTAGAGTTTCTCTTTATGTAAATTAGAATTTGTGTGTTTTGGGACATATAATTTACGGATTTTTCAAGAGATTACATGTATAAGGTTACTGGCCTGGATGGCATATCAATTCATATGCAACCTGTATACTGACAAAGTTAAATATAGTCTTGTTAAATATTGGCAATGACCCAGGAGCCTCTCACTAATCTGGTCCAGCTCATGCTGTCCTCCTCCTTGACGGTATGTTGGAAGGTCTGCCAGCTGCCTGCAAACGGTTGTGGGTTTCCCCTGGGCTTTTCCTGTTTCCTCCAACTGTAATGCTGGATAAAGACCAATCAAAGAAATAAATATTAAATATTGCCTACATGTTTCACGTTTTTATCTCTGCAGTGCTGATTTCAATCATGCCTAAACTTCAAAGGTAACATTGACCTAGATCAGTGCTGAGCAGACTTAGTGTGTTTAGGCAAGTTTAGGCAGGCTTGTGGCCTTTTGGGAGGTGGTGGAGCCCATGAAGTTTGCACCCCTAGAATTACACCTTTTAAGAATGCATCAGTGTCAAAATCTCTGAGTTTTGAGGACAAGTTCAAAATGATAAGAATCTGAGTTGCTTCCCTTGATTGTAAAACAATTACAGTGTATCAAAACCGTTGTTATAAGGCTGTGTGGTGTTGCAGTATAAAATGCTTTTGACTTCAAACATGTATCAACATCACATAAAGCATGTTATCCTGTGACATCAAGACAGATTTCTCGGAAACTGCGCAAGATGATGATTTTGAGGACTCGTTGAAAAATAATGATGCTCATTGAAAACCCTTTTGAACCATAGCGTTAACTCCTGTTCTTCAGGGTGTCATGTCATATTTTAATACTCCCATCTTGTGGAACGGAAGGAACACTTTTAGGTAGTAGACGTGCTGTCAAAGTTAGTTTGAATAAATGCTCAGTAATAAGTGCAGGTGTAATGAATGAATTTGTTTTCTCCCATCAGATGTGTCAACATCCATACCTACAGCAACTGGCACAGTACAAGGCAGACCTGCTCAGAGAGTCGCTCCTCAAGGTGGGGCTTTCTGTGTATAATTGCGCATTACAGGAGTAAATGTTGTTGGTTTTCCAAATAGCACAGGTTTTGGTACCAGTATTAAATGGTGTCATGGGTTAATTAACAAAAACTTACCAATGCTCTGGAAGACTTATTAACTACAGTGCAATTTTCAGTCCATTGTAGTTGTGTAAATTCCACTGTCCAACTTTCCTGAATTTTTTTAAGTTAAATCGGCATTGTGATTTGTTAAATTAGGGCAGAAGTCAAATGAACAAGATTTATCTGTGAAACATCACTTCTTAAACAAATTACCATAATACGGCCTATTTCACATCAAAAGGTATAGCCATATATGGGGATGACAAGAGTTAACTATCTATATAAAGGATTGAAATGTTGCCTGAGCAATGAGAAATCAGCATTATTTTCCAGGGCTATGCTTCATTTAGTTTGAGAGTCCTTACTTGTAGAATTGCCGTGTGTTGTGGTTTCAGAGCCTCAGCCTGGCCCCTCCCCATCTCCTGAACCTCAGGATTTATCCACCCCAGCACCTCTTGAACCTCAACCTTCTTCATCCAGAGTTACGGTCCCTGCTGAACCCCAGCCATCTACATCTAGAGTTATTGCCCCTGCTGAACCCCAACCCACCACTACCTTTGTACAGACCAGTAAGAGACCCAGGGAAGCAGAGAGGTGAGCTGTATTTGTGGTTCTGAGAGAAAAGATTGCTCCTTCGTGCTTAGGACAGGCTGTGGTCATCTTTGGGCTGCAGTGAGCTTTGAGAAGTGGCCAAGAGTGGCAAAATGATGGTATGAAAAAGATTTTAAAAAAAAAATGATCTATGGTGTGGCTTCTTTTATCTTAATGATTTCAGTGGGCATTATCTTGTCAAAAAAAATAGACCCAATCATCAGGAAACCTATGTAAATACAGTATGCAGTGTTGAATCACATCCTGTGTATAGGTGTAATAAGATGATTTACCTGAAGATAGCCTCCTTGACAGAGGGGGTTACTGCACTAGTGTCATGTAATTATCCAGGAGCCTCTCACCATTGCAAGTGCTGTGTGTTCAAACACATGCTGGATTCCTCTTGAGTTGTACATGGAAAGCTCCACCAGCAACCTGTAATTGGTTGTGAGTTTCCCCTGGGGCTGTCGTGTAAGTGAAATATTTCCTAGTACGGCGTAAAATGCCAGTGAGATTAAAAAAACAAATAATATGCCGTTGATGTTCATGCAGGAAAGACAAACAAAACTTGGAGAAGGAAACCAAACTTTCCTACTGACCTTAGCTTAGCTCAGACTTTGTAGCCATTTTCTGGCGGTTTGGAATTGGTAGCTATGATTGTAGACTGTGGAACTTTTTTGTAGAAAAGTGTGTGATTTTTCAGCGTCCAAATCAGATTTCCTAAAGTAGTTTTATTGTAACCTTACCCAGCCAGCAGTTTTAAGTACCAAGAGGATGAATTTAAATCTGGTTTTCTCATGTTGTAGCCAAGACTTAGACTCTGGACCTGATGGCAAAAAGTCCAGAGTTTCTTTGGTGAGTTATTTTTGCTTGATCATTGCTCCTGGTGAAGATTCTTAATTTCGCATTACCACCTCTGACAATAGTAATAACTGTGCAACATGTGAAGAATCAGATATTGTTAAGCATTTTTTTTATTTATTTAATGCAAATAATATTGTTGTCCTGTAATGTAATTGGTTTGATGGTACATATTACGTAATGAGATCGACAGACAGCAGCTTCTTGGAGGATGTTTATTTCCATGCTTAGCGGCTTCTGAGGTTGGGTATTCTAGGTCAGCTTTGGAGACCTTCAGCAACATGACCTGTGAGGCCTGAAGTTCAAATCCAGCTGATGGCTGCGTTTCTCATTTTCATCTTATAGGTCATTTTCCCTACATACATACATGCACACCGCTTTGGTGGAAGACAAATAGTCTTTAGTGGATGTTAGACTTTGCTAATGGCCACACGAGCATTCTCAACTAGGTTTTGTCCCCAAGGCTCCACTAAGAGTGAGAACAGGGGAATCTACAGGCCTGTGTAGTACTATGACAAAGTTGTGTTGAAGTCCTGTTTAGCGCATAGTAGATGGGATGTGAGTGCAGGTCTTTTATCTCCTGTGTTTGTGCTGGCTTCAGGAGACCGGGGCCGTCCCCACCATCACAGTGACAGATGTGGACAGCAGAACCACCACAGCTGTCAGCTCAGACTCCACGAGCAGCGCTGCAGAGGAAGGCGGTCTGGTAGACATGACGGAAAGTGTGGCCGAGGGTCAGGAACAAGTGACGGGCGACGAACAGAATCCTACTTTGGACGGGGAGGAAGAGATGGCCGCCGAGACGGGCGAGGGGGAGGTTGAGCAGAACTTCCCTGCAGATGTAAGTGACAAATCTGAGTGCTGTAAAGATGACGTTAATCAAAGCTCCACCTCAGCTGCTATTTTGCTGGTGAGCCAGAGGACAGAGGGGTGTGGTTGTTATCCCTTCTGTGTACCCACATTCCTCGATCATTGAAAGAACTTTTATTGTAATATATTCACCTTTTTAGTTGATTTTAGATACAAATATATGTTGATTATCATTTATCATCCTGTCTTATACACAGAACAATGCCCTCAGAATAGGCTTGAATTATCGTCTTGCAAACATGTGAAAAAAGGTTGAAAGAGTTGCAGAAATAAAGCCCATGCTGTTTTCTGGTCAGACTTTAGCCTTGGAGAGTGAAGAAGGGGATGATATCACCCCACCACAGAGTGACACAGGCTCAGCCGCACAGGTCCCGCAAGCCGCGCCCCCTGTCTCAGCCTCTGCCACAACCAAGGAGGAGGAGGAGGTGATACTTGTGGACAGTGATGAGGACGATGAGGTAAGATGGTGGAAGGAGAAGGAGTTAGGGTGGTTTTATTGATAGATTTAGAGGGAACTGTGTAGTTACCATACAACGCCTTGGCCTTGGTTTAAGATTGTCACTGCTTCCTCTCCAGCTGTACGAGGAAGGATCTGCCAGCAACCTGCAGATAGTCATTGGTGTCCTGTCACCATAATGCTGGCCACTGCAGTATAAGGGAAATATTCTTAGGTACAGTGAAAAACACCCATCAGGTAATGAAATGAATAAAATAGGGCGTTTTTTTTTTGTTTTTTTTGGCGTTTCCTTGACAGGCTTTTAGCATAAGGGAACAGGCCAAGATCTGGCTGTTTTTATATTAATATGCGTACTTAAATTGAATGACTGTGGTTTGAGGTTTCAGACGGGGACCCATCTCAATATGAGTGAATTAGTGTTGACGGCATGTTTAAACTCCTTACAAGAAAGAGCTAGCCAAAACAAAAAGAAAAATATCATTGACAGAACACTGATAGTTATTGAAAAGTATTTGGGCTATTTTCCTTGTGACTGAAGCATTGGAAGATCATTCATCGCTGAAGCTCCTCCATAAGGCTGTGCCTCTCACTGCATCAGGGAGTCTCACGTGCTGCATAAGTTTGTGTCTTTGTGGTTGTTCTCAGGAGGAGGTGGAAGTCGATGAGGAGGTGGACGATGTGGAAGTGGAAGAGGAAATTATAGAGGACGACGATGAAGAGGAAGAGTTTGAGGTAAAAGAACATCCTCTGCATCCTCAGGTGACACACTTGGGACTGTTCGTTACACCTGTCTGAACACCTGAAAACTCACTTGATGGCTAGCTCTACTGAGAATGACTTCCTGATGGAAGCATTGTGTCTGAACAAAGTAAAGGCAGAAACATCTCACATCAGCCAGTATTAGATGATATGTGTAGTGTAATAGAGATAATAGCGGTGGATGTAATGGAGCTAGCCTTTGTACGTGTGTACGGTCGACCAAGATGCGGATCCTTTTTCACAGCCATACATGTTACCTCTGCATTACTGTCACTTTAGGTAGCCTTTGTACGTGTGTACGGTCGACCAAGATGCGGATCCTTTTTCACAGCCATACATGTTACCTCTGCATTACTGTCACTTTAGGTAGCCTTTGTACGTGTGTACGGTCGACCAAGATGCGGATCCTTTTTCACAGCCATACATGTTACCTCTGCATTACTGTCACTTTAGGTAGCCTTTGTACATGTGTACGGTCGACCAAGATGTGGATCCTTTTTCACAGCCATACATGTTACCTCTGCATTACTGTCACTTTAGGTAGCCTTTGTACGTGTGTATGGTCGACCAAGATGGGGATGGTTTTTCACAGCCATACATGTTACCTCTGCATTACTGTCACTTTAGGTAGCCTTTGTATGTGTGTACGGTCGACCAAGATGTGGATGGTTTTTCACAGCCATACATGTTACCTCTGCATTACTGTCACTTTAGGTAGCCTTTGTACATGTGTACGGTCGACCAAGATGTGGATGGTTTTTCACAGCCATACATGTTACCTCTGCATTACTGTCACTTTATCACTGGCTGATGAAAATCTTTTCCGAAGCTTTACTTTGCTCTGTTACTTCTGCTAGATGTTTTCTCTGATTCCTAACGGTCACGTTTTCTTCTGAGGGTATAAAAACACCAGTTAAGAGGGTAGCATTTATGATGTGTGTGTTATGCCCTGCAGGAGGAAGGAGAGGAGATGGAGGAAGGTGAGGAAGACGAGGAATATGAGGAAGGTCAGGCGGACATGCAGCAGGAAGGGGAGACAGATGAGGATGATGTCGTCATTGTGGGTAAGCAGAGATTAGTCCCAGTGAAACTCATGGTGCGATCCACTGAGTTATGACCATTTTTATAACCGTTTTTGGACTTTTACAGTTTTCCATGCATTTTTTCAGAATGTTGCTTGGTGTTGAATTCAAACTTGGTACATTGTCTAACTATGATAAGTTACAAATGCAGTTTTAGTTTCTGGCTTTTTCTTGAATTTTTGACCACTTTTGTCTTGTTTTTTGGACTTATTTTCCAAACGGTTAGTTATTCAGATGTGATACAGTGCTCATCTTCAAAGAGCAAACTTACAGGCCAGTATCGAATATGGCTGTCTTTTCTACTTTGACATGTCTTCATTTATTATTGTGACTGTTCAGACATGTAAGGGACATCTCAGGATCTGAAATTCTTTGTGGAGTCTGAAGTTTATCTCTGGGGTCTAAAACTCTTTTAGCATCACTTTATACTCCTTGTCTTTCTATAAACTGGCAGTCTGAATGTAATCAGATAGAATTCTGTGTAACCTACATGTACATAAAATAACAGTTGAATATGGGTTGTGGGTTCTACAGATTTGGAGGACAGTGGTGACGGTCAAGTGGAGGCTCAGGCTGGGGAGGGGACTCAAAGCCAGGCACAGCCACAGGGTAGGATACACGCCCAAAATTTTCAAGATTCCCCAGCTCCTGTTGCTCGCAGGACCAGACTGATTATAAGTTCTGAAAGATCATTTCGTTTAGTCTTACATGAAGTTACCAGGTTAACAATTGCCAGTTACACTGTTACTCATAGCACTTTTCTCTTATTGAGGTTTCCAAGACTTTCAGAATTATTTATGCTGATCTAAACAGTTGAGGGAGCTGTCATTTGCTCATTCTGCTCTCAGCGCAGTTTATCGGACCTTAAGCAAAGCTTTAACCCTCTTTCTGCTGATTCAGCTGCTTGACTTGAAGTCAGAAGCTCCGGCCGCAGGTTTGAAGGTCCCACCAGCAACCTGTGGACGGTCAAGGGCTTCCTCCACCCTAAAGCTGGCCGCCATTGTATAAGAGAAATATTCTTGAGTACGGCGTTAGACACGAGTAAAACAGATAAATAAAATGAAGTGATGAGATTTGTCAGCTACCTTCCAAAGGGCAGTGGTTTTTACTGACATCATTATCCTGTTTCCTCATCAATAAAGCTGACCAACATTTAATCCCTAACAAACAGATTAATGAAAGGACAGTGTTGAATTTCCAAGCTCATTCTGCTTTCTCCCAAATGCCATCTTTTGATTGCAGTTGCACCGACCTCTCAGTCCAGCTCAGGTCAGAGGCCGCCTCCGCCCCTCCAGCCAATCATAGCCCACACAGAGAGACTACCCTCCACCAGCAGCAGAAACCAGCTGGCTCCCTTCATGTTTACTGTAAGCTATCATCACAGTGTGACAGATCTGTTCTCAAAATGTAATGGCCCACATTTTGTGAGAAATGAAGTATACAGATTGGTGTATTTCACCTTCATTGTGGCCTTTAAAAAGCACCATTGAAAGCATGTATAGGCCTTAATATGATACCTTTGATGCCAAGAATGAACTTTTTCTGCTAAGAATTAAACAGACTGAGCAAGACAGTCTTGAGTTGGAGGAATCACTGAGAATCATGCAAATTGTGTTACTTCAAAAAGCTAGACTCTTTGGTGAATTACAGTAATAAAAATGTAAGAAAAACAAGTCTACAGAGCCATGGTTAAGATGTGACAAAGCTGGAACATAATGAAAGACTCCAAAATGTGTAATGTTGGCTTTCTCACTAAACAGTAAAGTTGCACGGTGAGTTCTCATGACTAGTGTAGGTGTCATCCAGCATGAGACTTTAGATCAATAAGTATATCGTGGGACATGGGAAGGTATGCCAGCAACCTGCAGATGGCCGTGGGTTTTCCGTGCCTGATTCCTTCCCACCATCATGGAAGTGAGATATTCCTTAGTATAGTGTAAAAAACTATTCAAGTAAGTAAATATCTTTACCTTGAAAGTGATTTAAAATGACATGTGAACAAGAAAAGAGTGCTAGGTGTGAACAAATAGGCTGACAATCTTAATGATGCTTTCATCATACTGTTTGTCTCAGGGTCAGACGGGAGCATTTGAGGAAGGAGATGACTGCACAGTACCCAGCACCCCCACCCTCTATGTGCCTCGCCGGGGAGACGGCTTTGCTGAGGCCATCAGGTAGGACATTTACCTGTCCGCTGATGTTAACCCTTGCCCTGTAAATAATGTCTTTTACAGTTACCACTGAAGAATTTCCACAGCTGCTTTGGACATAAAATACCTTAGGTGCTGGTTCAAAGGCAACCTTTCCCTCAAACAGGGAATTTATAGATTTGCCGCAAATCTCACTGTTTATATGGTGACAGTAAATGGTCCTCTACGCTGGTGTGGCCATTTGTGCAGTCATTGAAGACAACTCGTATGGTGTGCATATATATATCTGTGATACATCTCGATTGTGAGTGACTTGCCAGAGGTCAGTGATTTTTGCTTGGCTCTCTGGTTTCCTTAACCCATGACTGCCATTGCAGCAGTGAAAAATTCTTGAGTATGGTGCTGAACAACAGTCAAATAAATAAATAAATATAAAGGGAACAACGTTGAAGTCAAAAGTTGAATTAAGAAAATTCTTGAATTAAGAAAAATTCTTGAGTATGGTGCTGAACAACAGTCAAATAAATAAATAAATATAAAGGGAACAACGTTGAAGTCAAAAGTTGAATTAAATGTCTCCCTGGTAATTCAAAGTCAAATTGATGGATTTTGTCTGGATAGTTCACTCACATCCTGTGTCATGGCTAATGTTTTGTTTGTGTGTCAGCTCTCCCCATGTACCCCAGAGGTTTGTGTTTGGCAGCGGCCTGGAGTCCGGACACAATCAGCCAGAGCTGGCCCAGCTGGTCTCCCAAGGGGGTAAGTCGTCTGCTGTTAGTGGAAGATTGTCTACCTACATGTAATCTGGTAAGGTGTTGGGCAAACAGGGGATTTCACGTGATACACGATGTTTCCAATGATCTGGATAAATGTACATGGTTCCGTCTTCTCCGATAAGTCAAATGAAAACATGTGCACTGTGAAAAGAAATAACGCGCTGTTTTCGAGCTACGTCATTACGACAGCAGAATGACATTTCTGAAGAAAGTGAAGTTATCATTTTACAATAACACTGGTTGTTGTTTTTTTAGCTCTTGGCCTGGATGATACGAAGATGGACCTCTCTCAGTTTGACGAGGGAACGAGCAGACAGCCAGTAGCCACCTCAACACCCTTGAGTGAGAAAGTTCTCAGCGTTAGCTTTATCTCTTTGAGAACACATCACCCTCACGCTGTTCTCAGTTGAAGCTTGTACGATGCAAGGGGCAACAATGCTATAGCAGAACTGTTTTACAGGGAAGGCGGCATAGTTTTTTAATCCCACGGGGTGGCACGAGGGTGCAGCAGTACCCTGAGCCATTGTTACGTCAAGAACTCATTGTAGTGTGACAGTGTAGCGGTTTCTTTTGTAACGCCGTGCTCTCTTTAATGTGACCTCATTATGATGAGCCAGGAAAGGAACACTTGACATCAATAAAATGGCGTCCGGGTGCTGCTGATCGGCGATTGACGGGTTCACACTGTGGTGATATCGTTTGTGCCTGTGAAGACATTACAGAGTAGTGGTGTAATTATGCTGCATGTACAGCAGACTAGACACTCTTGACCAATGTGCTGTTGAAATCTACCTCCTTCGGACTGGAAAGTGTGACTGTGTATCAAAAATTTGTCAATTACCAAACAAAGTGTGTTTATTTCCCCATCCTGCCAGTTTTAATGAATCTCGTAATGTTAGGGAAGTGCTTAAAAGAGCACTGTTATTTGAGCCTAGAACTATTTGTATACATGTTTGTATTTTCAGCTAGTGCTCCTGCGCAGGAGTCTCAGCCTCCAGAAGCTGTACCTGCCTCCACATCCGCCATCGCCCCCAGGGAGAGCAGCACAGAGCAGGAGCAGATAACTCTCATCACCGCAGATACAGGCGAACCCAGTGAGATGCCCACACAGCAAGAGACTGGTCAGACAGCGGAGGAGTGAGTATCGTGCTTCTGTGTCAGGGTGACAAATGTATGGCATTAAACAGCAAGCGGGGCCTCCTTGGCTGAGGGGGTTAGTGTGACGGATGACCCAAAAGCCTCCCACCAATGCGGTAACTGTGAGTTCAAGTCTAGCTCATGCTAGCTTCCTCTCCAGACGTATGTGGGAAAATCTGCCAGCAGCCAGCTAATGGTCATGGGTTTCCCCAGAGCTCTGCCCGGTTTCCCCCCACCATAATGCTGGCCGCCGTTGCGTAAGTCAAATATTCTTGAGTATGACGTAATAGATCAATCAGATAAATAAATAAGTTAAACAACGATCAAATCAGGCACTTTGCTGCTTGTTTTGAGCATCCACCCTATGGTTGGAAGTCTAGAATCAAACCAGGTCGAGTCATACCAAAGACGTTTAAAAAATGGTACTTGTTGCTCCTTTGCCTGGTGCTCAGTTCTGAGAGGTTAGAACAAGGAAACAGGACTGGTTGGCCAGGTGTCAGTATAATGTGACTGGGTGGGGTGTTACGTCTGGTGTCTTTGGCATAATGTTCCAGTGGCGGCAGCTCTTTGCCAGCATGGACTCACCCTACCACAAGAAGACACAGTATGTGTACATTCTAAGGTCTCCTCATCGTCGTATGACTGGAAAATAGTTGTGTACAACGTTAAACCGAAGCATACATACATGCTATCCTGGTTTGTTGCAGTGTTGCTGAGGTCCAAGCTGTAGAGGAAACGACTGAGGACAGGCCAGAGACTAGATCTCAGGACGCAGGGGAAGAATCCAGCACAGGTTAAGAAAGCTTTAAGCCTGAAACAAACAGTTTATAAAGCAGTTAAAAAGCTACAGGTCTTGGTTCTCTACAGTTGAGTGGAAGTCCTGATATTGTGAACTGTAAATTCACTCTTTCACCACAGAATATTTAATTCTCTGTCATCTTGGATTCTGTGGCCATAAGGAATCTTTAAAATACAAGTTTACCAATCAACACCAATTTTAATCAGTTAGGCAGGACTGAAGAATGGTAACTAAGCGATCTGATGAGAGTGGCTTGCTTGCTAACAGTGCCGGTTAGCATGGAACTTGAGCCGCTGTGAGCGGAGAGTTGTAGCAAAAGTCAAAGTCCAAAGTAAAACAAGTAACTTTTCTCTAAGGTTTGAAACACATACGACACGTAGTGTGTTAAAGAAGGTGGATGTTGAGGTAGATGTGAGAAAAAGCAGACGGATGCGTGTTTTTGTTTACTTCTTTTCTACATGTAATTGTCTGGTTTGATACAGCCCCTTCTAGCAGTGGTGGGCAACAGGAAGAGGAAGTAGCTGGTCCTGAGAGTCAGGAAGGAGTCCCAGAGAGTGACGGCTCCAGCCCAGCATCTCAGGCTGATAGGACAGTATCTGCTGGTAACGCAGGTCAGTTAGAATTTCTGAAATATGGAAATGAATCTGAAGTGAAAATTGAAAGGAAGTCATTATTTTTGTGTGTAATTTGAGAATAACAAGTTCTAATGAGAAAGGGTTTTGGTATATCTGTTGCATTTAATTTTACAATTTGAAATTTTTGTTGAAGATGTCAAAATAATTCAGAATGTAGTTCTCCTGTTCACTACAAATTTGGTGTACAAAAGTTCATAATTATTTTGATGCATTATAAATAGATTTCTCTGCAACTGAGATATGTGATATGGTCTTTAAATTACAATGGTATAACAGTGTTTGCTTTTCATTTAATAGTCATAGTGTGGGCCGCATTATGTACTGAATAAACCGTTGGTTGCTAGGAGTAAACCATGCGTGTGATTGCAACCCTTTCGAGCAAAATTGTACTACATTACATTTTTCACTGAAGCTCATTATGCAAAGAGACAAGATTATGGAATGTTCAGACATTGAGATGTGTTGTTGTTGTTCCCTCTGAACAGGTCAGAACAGGCCAAGAATCCAGAGGATAGTTTGGGACGATGGTTCTGTACACCCCACCCCTGCTCACACTCAGAGTGGAACCCAGGGTCCCATGATTAGACCCCCGCTCGGACGAGGCCACATAGGACGTGGTGTTCACCGCATGCCCCGCCGGACCTTCCCACAGAGGGGACGAGGGGCAGCAAGAGGCTTCCGCTCTCCTCAGAACCGGACGTTCTGAAATGGACAGAACAGTTCCTGAAGCCCGAGAGACTCCGATGCCTTTTGTCTCTGCTGTTTCCTGAAAATGGCCCGTGCTACGTTGTGTTTGGAGAAGAAAATGTGTATGATTCCTGCACATTTACAAGGTGTTCAAGGATATGACTCTCAAACAGTTAACTGTGATGACAAATAAATGTGCATCAAACTCTGGATGAAGGTTACAGACCGGCAGTTGAATCACTTCTGCTTGATCATTTGGTAGATCCTGTGGTGATATGTCTCTGTACGTAGCGTAAGATGACTTCAGCTCCCAAAGCATCATTTCATAATGAGGTTTGCAAAGCTGGTTTTTCAGCATTTCTGAGGGTATCGGTATATAATACATGTACTTTTACCTTAGAAAACTTGGTGAACTCAGCTCCAAATCAGGCTGAAGAGTTTGCTTATACATTTACTACGCAGCATTTTTACTTGAAATCAATTCGCAGAATCTTTGTTACATAGGATTGACTAACAGTTAACCCATTATCATTATGTGCTCCATCCTGTCTGTGAATAGTTCACATTTTATCATTGATCAACTCTTTTAACATCACATACAAATGGCATTGGCTTTGGAACTTTATCCAGGCATTTTTCTGTGTAATGCAAGTTTTTGGTGAAGAAAAAAAAGAGAACAGATAAGTCAGCAGAATGTGAAAATTCTGGTGAATACAAAGAAGCGGTTGAGTTGAATGAAATGTGCAAAATAAGGGGAAAATCACATTCTCCATGGCAGATTTTTGGACAGAAAATAAATTATGTTATCAAAGCAAAAACCTGTGTGGACGGTGTCAATGATTGGGTAGCATGTGTATGTACATGTAGGTAATATTTGTGTTGAGTTTCAGGATATGTGTGAAAGTGGTGTAGTGTAGGTAGTTAACCGACCAGACACCCTGTTTGTAGCTCGTTTATAGCCTGTCAGGGTTTTTCCTGCATCTGGAGGAGGACGGCAGAACGCTGAAATGATGAGTCAGTTCACAACTTTTAAGGTCCACAATTAACCACAGCTATGAATACATGTATTCGCTCTATACACTGTCATTAATTTCTTCCCATCTGCTTATTAAAATGAGTGAAATGTGTGGTTTAACAAACCTGTATGCAAAATGTTACATAGGTGTATTACAGCGTGGTTGTCAATTCTGAAAACCAAACCTTAGGCGGTAACTCTAAGATACACTGTACATCATTCAAGTTGTTGAAATGCACTGTGTCTGTTCGTGACATTCATGAATGCCCTTATCCATTACAGGGTGCTAAAATAGAATGGGTTCCAAGAACTGAGCGTGGGTCTGCATCTGTGAATGTGAGTTTGTCTTGGAAGAGGTGTTTATCCTCAGCGGTCTGATTGATTTCCTCGCACCATAATGCCGGCTGCCGTCTCTGAGTACCGGTACCACTTAAAACATCAATGAAATAAAATTACAGGTCATCGTTTTCAAAAGTCTGAGCACAGAGAAGGCTGTAATACTTAAATGATCAGGTAACATGCCGTGATTTGTGACATGACAGGCTGTTTTCAGCCTGGTGTGTCCAAGAATACATATTTTTATTACATGCAGTGGTGTTCTAGGTTGCTTATCTCTGCTATGCAGGAATCTGTGGAGTTCTCCGAATTGTCAGTTTTCATGAGACACCAGTTGTCATCAATTTAACAATGATTGACAGCACATGATTCAGGTACTAGCCAAATCAAATGACCAGAAAATAAATTGGGTACAACCCCTTTTCATAATCCTCATGTATGCTGTCACCCCCACTCGTAATGAATAGAATGAAGTTATCAGAATATATTCACACCTTCTCTAGCCATTGGATTGGTCAGCATGCCTCGGTTATGTGATAAAGTCTTCAGAAGCCAAAGCTAACAACTATCCAAGTTGGCTTACCAGCTGTACTCATGCTGTGTATCTACAGAGGGTGCTCAGCTCATTTCACTAAAAACTACTGGTTGGAAATTCATGTTAGGCGAAATCACGCTTTACAGGAAGTTTGCATGTTGCTGGACAGATATGTGTCCTTCATTTTGAAGAAAATTCATTTTAAAGAGTCTGTGTTAGAGAATTTCTTTATTTGGACTTTTGTATGCCTTGAATTGATAAAGTAGCTTGGCATGCTATTGTAAGTAAAAGAAGACTAATTGTGTTGGAAAACCTCGTTTTTGTGAACTTTTTTGCAATACGCATAAACTCATGAATATTCAGCTTCAAAATTTCAAGAATAAAAGATTTTTACAAGCTTGTTTGAAGGACGCAACAGTTTTGGACCGTTTCACATTTTCTGTTAAGGAGTTAAACTCTGACATGCCATTTACTGCAAATGGCCTCCTATACATTTCAGTATGGCTCTTCGGAACGTGCAACAAGAGTTTACTATTTGATCGTAAGGTTCAAGTAGAAGTTTATTGGTTACAGATGATAGAAATATCAGGATGGGAAAGTTCATGAATGCCTGTGTAAACTAAAACGAGACGATTCAAGTTATGTTAAAGAGCCAATGGTAACCGGATGAGTTCAATATACAGATGCTTTGTAGGAGAATGCAGTTCAGCATCAAGTACTGATTTTATAACCCTTTGTTGCAAGCATTCAAGTATGTCTAGGTGATTCGAGGAGGAGGAGGAGCTACTCCAAACAGTAGAACAGAACATAAAATGAGGTCATACAAAGCAATAATAACAGAATTTTCTACAGTGTATAGGTAAGAACTTATTCTAGCTAGGAGATATAACTTAGTCCTGGCTTGTTTTTCTATAGAGTGGCTGTGGTCTGACCAGGTCATGGTAGTGGTAATGATAACACCAAAGAGCCTCTCCTTGTTTACAATATCTAAGTCACATTCACTCAGTTTGAATTTAACATTCATTATATTGATATGCATTCTTTCCCGTTTGGAGATAACAACCATTGCCTTAGTTTTCTGGGCATTCAGTAGCATGCCATTATTTACACACCAGTTTTGAATGCTATGCTAGTCATGATTTAGGGTGTTCACAATATTGTCAAGAGATTTATCTGCTGTATAAATGGTAATGTCGTCAGCCAAAATGGAACAAGTACGTTTTAGATGCAATGGCAAATAATTTACAAGCATATTGAACAGGAGTGGCCCTAAAACTGACCCTTGAGGTACACCAGCTGATACTGGTTTTACGTCAGACTGTATTCTGTTCAAGTTGACAGTGTCGACGATTGGACATGTAAGATTGAACCAAACACAGTGCCTGGTCAGTACACCCATAAATTTTAAATTTAGCCAGTAAAACGTTGTCATGGACAAGGTAAAATGCTTTACGTAAATCTAGAAAGACACTTCCAGCTGTATTGCTCCAGTCAATTTTGTACGACCAAGTACTAATTAAAGAAGTTTAGGCCATCTTCTCCAGGCTCTGATTGGCTTGCCACAACAAAAACATGACTGCCATCACATAAGTGAAATTTTCTCAAGAACAGAGTCAAAGCCCTGCGAAGAAAAACAAAGAAGCACAAAATTGTTGTTTCCAGTTAGTCACTTGTGTTCATTTTATTGCATCACAGTTTTACACATGATGTAGGTTTTGTAGAGCTTGAATATGTGCAATCTTCCCTTACAACTCTGTTCCCTCAGACTGACCCAATATGTACATGGTTTATGCGACAGTGATAACAAGATCCTATTATACAGTACAATCCTCAGAACACAAACAAAGAAGCATATGCTGATTTACAACTGATGAGTTTAGAAGAGATTTTGATATATCATTATCAAGTTGGTCAAGAGATTTTTTGCATGAAATTAAATTTATACATCTGTTTGGTGAGTACTATTAAATTACTGGTTAGATCAAATAGTTTGTACAAGTGTCTGCTAATGGGTGTCTCCACATTATTGAGGTTAGGCCAGAACTTTAGACCTCTCCCTTTCGATGCCTGTCAGGGTGAGGTTCCTCTCCAGAGATGTGATTGGTTTGGTCTGTAGCCTCTCTCGCACATTCATACAGCGGTTATCCAGCATCAGAGAGTTGTTCTTCAGGGACAGATCATCATTGATCCTGTGCAGGTTGGCCTGCAGCCCATCCAGGGCATGTCTGGGGAAAAATCAGACACGCATACATGTATATGAGACTGGTCGCAATAAATTACTGCTTAATATAGCATGGGCATTATCTTTTCCAGAAACAACACAGATTGTTTTGAAAAGAACTGAAAATTTGTCCTTAAATAATCAAACTGGTTTATTGTAAGTGTAGCAAAAGCTTTGTGGCTGAAGAGATGGATGAAAAATATATCGCAAGTATTCACTTTACTTGAAAACTTTGTGTACAAGAACTCTAAAAGACTGTCCACTCTCTCAACAAACTTACAATGCAAAAGGAATACAAAATGTGATGACCAGTCTATACATGTAAGCTGACAATACTCACTTGGCCTGTTTGAGTTTTTCCTCCAGGGCCCTCTTGGAGGCCTCCAGCTGTTTGACCTCATCGACCAGCCCATACTGTGGAGCGTCACGGCACAATTCTACGTTAGGCCGGTAGGTTCTGTTCTCAAGTCGTGTCTGCGCCAGTTTCATTGGGTTAATCTTTGCGCGAATGGCCTCCTCGATTCCACGAATGTCGTTCTCCAACTCCTCAATTTCTTCTTCAGTCTGAAGGGGGGAGAATGACAGCAATGTTTCAGTGTTATATAACTTTTCAGTCAACTAATAGTAATAAAAGTTTCCAAATGAAAGGAAAGAGCAAATGAAGAAGAAAATGCAGTAAACATTATCCTGTGATCAAATTTGTATTAGTACTATTACCACTATGGTTTGATTTTGCCCTTGGAGGTTTTGATCACAATTATAATCTTTTTACCCCTGTCTTAAAAAGGTGTCAGAGTTTAAACTGTATTCATTTAAATTACTTGAATAACTGTAAAAGCTTCTTGAAATTGACCTGTGACAAATTCTTTTCTACATTACTTTTTTTCTACATGTCACCTTTTGCAGTTTGCAGGACTGTTCTCGTGGCTAAACAATTGTCTTACAACAACTCCGCCATTTTAGTGTCTTACGTTTTTCTTCTGCCATTCCAGCTCATCCTTGGCCCGCTCAAACTCGTGGATCCTCTTTCTGAAGGCGTACTCTGTGGCCAGCCTCTGGGCCTCCAGGTCATTGTCGGTCTGCTGGAGGGTGTGATGGATTGCCTCCCTTAGTCTGGTGGATGCCTTCATTTCTGCATCAGCTCTCTCCTTGTTGTAACGACTGAAGTCTTCCCATTGCTGAGGGGTAGTGCTCCTGAAGAGGAACAATTCAAAACAGAAAATTACAAATTATGCTGTACATGATATACGAGGACACTCGTCTGATTTGATTAATAAAATGAATTGTTCCATTTATGTCCAAATAACAACTTAGAGATTTTTGTGTTAGACACAGAAGAAAAAGTTGATGTGGTCATGTTTTTGGCAGTGATATTTATCTTAACATGGACATGCCTTCCAATATTAAGATTCAGTTTAAAACAAGTGAGGGGCCTCTGTGGTTCAGTCGGTTAGCGCACTATCGCAGCACAATGACCCGAAGCCTCTCGCCAAAGCGGTAGCTGTGAGTTCAAGTCCAGCCCATGGTGGCTTCCTCTCCGGCCTGTATGTGGGAAGGTGTGCCAGCAACCTTCGGATGGTCGTGGGTTTCTCCCGGGCTCTGCCCAGTTTCCTCCCACCATAATGCTGGCTGTCGTCATATATGTGAAATATCCTTGAGTACAGCGTAAAACACCAATCAAATATATAAATAAAATAAAACGTGGGCTTTGAAATTGTTACTTCTGTCAGGGATCAAATTATGACTATGAATCTACACATCACTGGCTGTTATCACATGTAAGCGTTGTCTTACCCCTTTGGAACTCGCAGAGGGTCTGGTTTGTAGCTGATGTTTGGAGAGGTCTCGGACAGATTGTACTGATCAATGTCAATGCCCAGTGCTATATTTTTGTCCTGCAGATCAGCCTGTATCTGTTGTCTGGCCTCTTGTAATAGGCACAGCTGCTCAAAGGCTTCACTGATTTTGTTGTGGAGCTGTTTCTTGATGCCATCGATAACTTCAACCTCCTGTAAAAAGAGTCAATACGTCACAGTGTGATGTAATTTAAGCATGGTATAAATGTGACTTGTTACCGTGAACGCTGATCAGTGGTTCCTTTCCCAGGTACCAATAAATTAAACATTCGTGTTTTTCATTTCATTAAATGAGGCATTTAATGCACACAACACACCATCTGTGAGATTCAGGGTTAGTTGTAAAGGCTTTGCTTGTAAAGTCACACAAAAAGTACAAGGAGACCCAATACTTATGTACATATATGTGTTTCCTAAGATGGCAGTCATTAAATACATACTTACATATACCTAATGTAACATTTCAGTTTGATTAGAAAAAAAAAGGCATGTTCTGGAGGCCAATTTTAGGGATGGACAATATCAAGAAATATGTGTGAAAAGATTGATGAATGTATCTACTGTACCTTATGAAGTTGGTTTTCGGGCTCATCTTCCACTACATCAATGGCCTGTCGCCCTTCCCTTAATGTTAGACATTCAATAGCCACATCCGTGGGTAAATCTTTAGCCTGAAGCGACTGTTCTGTCAACTGTTTAGCATCAGACAGGTCAGCAATTTCCTTATCAAGGTCTGCCAGTGTTTTCTCCAGGATTTCCTTCCACTGACGGATGTGATCTGCCCGGTCGGCCAGCCTCACATTGTTGGAGTGCTGGTCCCACTTTGTCTGGTTATCTGTCTCGTTTCTCAGAAAGCGGCTTTCCTGTCGCGTCTGGTGTGAGGCATCCCTCTGACGCTCGGCATTTGTGGAGATCGTATAGTTAGAGGTGAACCAGTCTGGGGGCTGGAAGCGGGTGGTGGGTCTCACTTCAGTGGCCATGCTGAAATTTTAAAGTAGTCTGCAAGAGAAATCCAGAAAGGAAAATAAATACCCAGATTCGTGGGTTGAACTACACAATTCAATGCAACTTATCCCAACTGATATTGATATTTTTACACTGCATCAATTAAGTCAGTATAATTTCAATACAGCTAAATGAATATAATTTCTGACTTATAAGTAAACACATTTAAACTGTTCCATACTAAAAAAACGAGAGCAAACTATATCCGGTACATAAACCCGTTTACTGTCTGGTATTATGTGTGCCATTGTTAGGAAGCAAGGGAACTTAGACTATAGGTGTATCTTAAATTTTTTCAGGAACACTGAAAATAAAATATTAGTCCAATGCCGAAGACATTAAGCCTTAAAGGCCATCGTGCAACACGAGACGATTATAAACTTCAGCTCAGTCAATACACAACAAGCGTGAATATTTCCTTCAATGTGGTAGTGTTAGTTTACGTACCTTTCCTTTAACCAACTGAATTCGGTAAACTGATGTTTTGCTGATCGGTAACTCACTGTGGTCTTTTTAATAGGCGAGCGTATCTACTATCGCCGTGCTGGTTTCAGCTCGCCCATCATGTTGCTACGCAAACATATAAGGGCCAAAGATGGATAGGTCAATACACACAATTGGCTGGTTGAATTCAATTGACCAATCAGAAATTTCGTTTTAAAGCGTAGTCGATCGAATTCAGGCGCATTGTCACTATGGAGACTCCTTTAGCCGCCAGGGAGCGCTGCAGATATCATGTGACCTAACGATCATTCAAAATGGCGGATGACACGAAGAAGTTTATCGAATGATGGATTTTTTTCTTAAATCACTTTTCCTAATTGTCCCCATTTGGAGCATATGTATAGCAGACGACTCAAGCAAGACATTGGTAATGCAGCATGTATTTATAAGCGTCGAACAGAAACATATACTCGAAGTTTTTCACTGAAAAATCGTTAAATTCTCGACGGTGTTATGGTGACTTCAGCATACGAATAGCGGACTTTCCAGAACTTGTGGTGCTGTAAACTAGCGATAGTATGATTTGCTTCAGATTTCATAAATTGAATATGCCGATGTTAAGTTAAGAAAGATGTACACAGGTAAACGCACCAGTGGCTTAATTGGTCATTAGTTGATGAGTAAGGACTCCGTAGGATTTTTAAAAAATGTGATAATCATCATGATACTATGAGTTCACCAGCATATTTTAAGATAAAAACTGCCAAGTTGTGAGTTTCAGTTTGATTTCTGCTCTAGTCACTCCAACTTTTGCCAAACCAAGTAAATACCTGTACTAATCTATCTAGATGAACTCAGGGGGATATTTTAAAATTATGACATTCATCGCAACCCTGATTCCATCACCCGTACTCAAAAAAATCGCAGCACATCTCCGAACTCTAAGTCGATGGACATAAGTGGCACTCCAACTCACCTTTTTGTCCATTTCTAAGCCATTTTCCGGTTGAATCTCGAATCTCTCATCTTATTTCACTACCTGTACTGTGAAACTAATTAACTCGCAGTTTTATTGGTCACATTAGCTGTGAGGACTTCAAACGTACCAAACAGCCCAGTGTTGGCAGCCATTTTGAATAGTCTTGTAACCTACTCTTGGTCCTGAAATGTGAAAGAGTTCTGGTTTGGAAAACATCTGGAAAACTAAGATGTTTTCATTGCTGTTTGTAGGTTGCAATACAAATTTTCATAATACAGCTGAGAAGGGCATAATATTTTTTGTTTTTGCCAATTCAGTTTGAATATAGGTCAGTTTGCATGACACAAGTGCAAACCTCATTCAAAGCAGTTCCATCAACTTTGAGTTTGGAGTTCTGTGGTGAATTTATTGAGCACAAGTGATGGGCTGAGAGTTGCAATGAATGTCAGAATTAAAAAAAAACACCCATCTAAATGCACTATGCCTGTACATAATTGTTTTTATGTCACTTACAATATGGGAGATTTAATTTGGAAATAAAAGTTAGTTATTTGATTGGTGCTTAATGCCAATTATCGGCTAGAAGCAGTTCTGTTGTAAAATTTTATAGATTTATGCAATGGATTTTAAAAACATAATGTAAAGAGATCATTTGGGTTTTGCTATGTACATGTAGCCTGAGATTGCTCTGACATTGGGATTTGCATTAGAAATGACGCTATTGCTCCAAATACCCACGTCAGAGAGATCAAGTGTGACAAATCTGGTGAAAAAGCACTCCACCTACCTCTAGCGGGTTAAATCCTCATGGTAACATCTCCCCTTCACATCGCCACACATAATTTTGTAAGTGTAATCCAGTAAGGCTTCGTGTCTTGTGACCAATATGGCAGAGACAAATATGAACAGATGTGAGAGTAGTGTTGTATGTAATTTATGAATTATGACATTGTTTCACAGGCAAATGCCAAACCAGTGTTTCTTTCTTTTTTTTACTATAAATAGATGTAAGGAAAGTGGAAAATTCATTTTAATGGAGTGATGAAAGCAAGGAAAGGAAAAAAAGTTTTCCTTTGTGTTGCCCAATTATGTCTTACTTTTTGTAGACAGAAGTTTGCTCACAGCTCTGCAGAGTGCCTCTGGGGAACAGCAGTGTAGTAAAGAAGCATTGTGAGGATCATGTCATTTTGGATCGGTGTTGTTTAAACAGTTCAGCCTCACCTTTTCATGATGAAGATGTGCTTGGGTAAGTCCCAGTGAAACAAAGTGAAATATACAAACATATAAATATGAAATAAAACCTTGCACTGAACAGATTGCCATCAAAATATCTTGGGTCTGTGGGCAGGGTTGCTCTTGATTCTTTCTGCCAGTAGACTTTGAATTTGCAAATATTTTATAGCTACTATCGTATCCATCAGAAATAGTTGGATTGATTTACTGCCATGGACAAGTAACATGGTTTGTTCTTTGTTTTGCAACCAAATTACCGATAAATTGTTTGCTTTTGATGCTCACAAATTAGTGAATATTTTTCATGTGATATGGTTTGAGCGGTTCTGTAGATTTTGGGAAATGTGGTAAGAGTTTGATCAACTGAGGCTATTCTGAAAAACTGTTTGTTGGGTGTTACCTGACCCTATGAGAATAAATAGGGTCTCTATGTAGGGAATTCTTTGTTTTTTTTTTCTGGTTCTTGAAAAAGATAGGGTTTTAAAGAAATCAACATGTAGAGAAAAACAAAAAACTTTTATCCAAATACCAATAAATACCTCTGAGTAGGGCCCTTTTTGGAGGGTCGGTCAGGTTAATCCCAGTGGTCCTATTTTTTAGGATGGCCTGAGCTCTACTGTTATTATATTTTGTGTTTTCGGCCTTAACAGGATTGACTTGAGTGGTTGTGATCTTCATCGGCTCAACAACTCTCTACAGCACTTCACACATGTCATTACCGTGTAAGTAGACTTCATTTTTCTGTGAGTGTGATTGTTGCTCAGGCTATTCAGTTTTTCACATTTATGTTGCTAAATTTATATCATAAATTTCTTTGATAAATTTCTTAGGGTTTTTTTGGTGTTAAGATTTTAGAACTTTAGGACCACTTTAAAATTAGCTCCCCCGATGTCTCAAAAGCAAATCTCACCTTACAACACACCCGGTAGCTGCGTCTTGTAAGAAGGTAGATAATTTAGATGAGGCCTATTATCAGTTATTGTTTAAAATGAAAAAGTTTATTTGAAGTTCATAGTCAAATCATAATGTGATAATGGGGTTTTTGTTGACTTTTCTATGCAACATGTCAGTCTTTGCATTTCTCCGAGCCTCATGTGTTTATTTCATTTTCCAGAGCTTTAGATGACAATCCTTTGAAGCAAAAGGACGTTGATGATAACCAGTTTTATGGCTTATCCTTGATGGACTATTTGTAAGTGACTCACCATGAAATATTTTTTTCTTGACTATAATGGTAGCGTGTGAAGCATCATTGAGTTTCTGATGCTTTTCTTTCAATCTGTTGGACCCATGAAATGCTGATTCGCTTTCAAGATGCAGTGAGCTGTCTACAGTGGTTGGAGGTGGTCTTCAGCTCATATGCAGTTTGTGTCAGGTCACTGCATTGAGTTGTTGCAGTTTTCAGGTGTCCTGCATCCAATCTAGTGTCGGTCATATGTTGGATAAATTTCTTACAATGCTAAAATGTTGACAAACGTAAAAGAATGCAAGATATTAGGGGAAACAGTATGTAGCCATTTGTTTGTATATATAGACTGTGTAACTGTATTTTGTTTCTTCATCTTACATTTCAGTCCAATCCATTTTCAGACCAGGGAATTACACATTAATATTTTACTTATGTGATTTTCAGAAGTCTACCGTCAGGACTAAACTGCCCGGGGGGTAACGTGTCCTGGGAGATGACCAAGAGTTTACCCCAGAGGACGGTGTGTCAAGGACAGCTAGACCCATGTGCTGTAGATAACTGTGAGTAGGCCTGGTAATACAGACGGAGGGCTAACTCTAGGCTAAGCAGGATTGATTACATTAAAATCAAAAGTAAATGTTATATCACATATCACCAGTGTCGGCCGATCAGAGTAGACCAGCAGAGAGGCTGTTGTAAACAGTTCATGCTTTGTTCTAAAACTTAGGCCTTCATAACTATGCTTTGGCCGAGAGTCTGGTGATACATTGACGTCAGCTGACTTTTATTGATTAAGAATCTAATACTTTCAGGACAATTAGAGTGAGCAGAAGCTGTTTGTAACACATCCCATCCATGACCCCGATCTTGATCTTCTAAGCAGATAAAAGTATAATCTAAAAAAGAAATATGCCAGATAGGATCACATCCCATTTCTTGTGGTTCAGACTTCTTGTTTCTTGTCCATTGAATACGACACCTTTGTGGCTCTTTTGTCTGCGGTTTTAAATCAAGAGGAGAGGCCTCCGTGGCCCAGGGGGTTAGCATGCCAGCGCAGAGTAATGACCCTGGCGCCTCTCACCAGTGCAGTCGCTGTGAGTTCGTCCAGCTCATGCTGGCTTCCTCTCCACTTGTACGTGAGGCTCTGCCTGGTTTCCCCCCATCACAATGCTGGCCATCGTCATGTAAGTGAAATATCCTTGAGTACGGCATAAAACTCCAATGAAGTAAATAAATGAATCAAGAGGTTTGTCAGGCTCTGGCAAAAGTTGGTTTTACTGTGGGCACATCGTTTACCTTCGCCCATAAGTCAGACTGCCATCATATTTTGCATTTCACCTGAAGTTTTACCTTTTTTCAGGTGATGCATGTTGCTTGGTTCTGATTGATTCCTCCACCCTAAATGGCCAGTTCAGACGATTTTGTGAAAATTTGATTATTTTCTTATCAGAGAAACATATTGGTTGGGATCAAAAGTAACAGTTTAAGGCCTTTTATGTGCTTCTGAAAGTGTGTTTTTACTGACCAAAATTTAGACGAAATAATTATTTTTGTAGTCACCTGTCCGCATCATTCCCACTGTCTTCATCATGGCCCAGGGCTCAAGGATTGTCTCTGTGACAATGGTTACTATGGTTACAAGTGCTTAAGATCTGTAAGTATGCAGCATGCACCCTAAATTAATTAATGTTTGTATCTGAAATTTAAACATGTCCCCTGGTAAACTACAGCTAGAATTTGCAGTGCGACATCATGACGGCCTGCAAATTGATTTGACCGCCTATCATTAGAAAATCTTCCAGATGTGATTCACAGTCCTGGTAAATCTGCTGCATGTTTAACAGTTTCTGTGCATTTTGTTAAAAGCAAAGACAACACTGAACTAAATATATATATATGTCTTGATAAGGAGTATTACATGTGTATTTCATACCTGTATGATAGCATTGTCATCAGGTGTTTTCTCTCGTACAACTGATTTCTGATTACAACTGAAAAATTCTTGGACATGAGGTATTCAAATAGATATTATGCCTGTTCACTAATCCACATATGGAAAATAAATATGGTTTAAACCTAGCAACAGTCAAGTAGGTAACTTAATATATTTCATATCTTTATACGTCTGACGGCATCACTCTGTTGTCATAACATTTTACGTGCTGCAATATTACTGTTATCATTGATGTTCTGAAATACCATTGCTGTTGATGTTCCACAATGACACTGTTATCATTGATATTAGGAAATATCTTGGTTATCAATGCTATTCTGCCACACCATTGCCATCGATGGTGCGCAATGTCACTGTTATCATTGAACGTTCTGAAATATCAGTTATCATTGCAGTTCTGCAATACCACTGTTATTGATGTTCTACAATACCACTGTTATTGATGTTCTGCAATATCACTATTATCATTGCGTGTGGGGCTGGTGTTATCTTGTGGCTGACGGTGTCTGTGTTTTGTTCCCCAGGGACAGTTTCCCACAGAGTGGTACCTCATAGGTCTCTGTTGCACAACCGTTGCTGTCTCGGCACTACTCTGGTGCACACAGCGGCGACATGCTATCAGCAGGAAGCAGAGGTGACGACACCTGATAAATCTCCAGAAACTCCATGTTCCCTGTTGTCTTGCCCATAATGCTCACGCTGACCGTTCGCCACAGTCTAGGGAATGTCTGAATCCACAATAAATTCGACCACAGACAAAGGGCATGTCTTCAACTATAGCATGAATTTTATCTCACCTGGACAGGTTATTTTATGATTTCTGTGAAGTTCTTATGTGTTCCTACTTGAAAAATTCATTTTATTTGTAAAAATCTGATTAATTATGCCTCAAAATTGCATCTAAATATATACTTCACGGGTGGAATTTGTTGAGGATTTAGGGTAGTTTTGTATAAACTCATTTGGGGATTTACGTAATTATATTAAAGTGTAATATTTCATTTGTTTATACCAGTATATACATACAATTGTTCTCATTAAAACTTCCTCTTTTTGAAGCTTTTTTTAACCCGCACCATTGTCTTTCTTAAACTTGTCAAAATCTGATGACTCAGATTTATCTGTGTGTAAAGAAACCTGAAGCCAATCTTTCAGTGTGCCATGGTTAGTTTGCATAACTTCATTTGAAGCATAAAGCATATCCTAATTTCAGGTGAATTTAGAGTGCAATTGCTTGAGTATGATAGGGATGTCTAGACTAAGGCAAGACATTCACTCTGTCCAAGGCTATGGCATGAAAGTGCCACTACTCTAGTTTCTGCCAGGTATGGTGAGTTCTGTTTCCCTTACACGTGTACATTTCCTTTTGTCAAGAAACATTGCTCAGAATGAGGCTCATCGAGTGAAACATGTGACTCTTGGTCAAAATTCTCATTTACTTCATCTATCTTGATGTGTACATAACTCGAATGTGAACAAAACCCTTTTCAAGTGTTCTGAATATGTAACTTTACATGTGAATGAAACCAATCTTAACATGAAATGTTTGCCTCTGGTTTTCAACTCGCATTATTCCATTGTTGGTAAAGACTTGATCATAGCAGCCTGTTCTAGTGATATTTGCTTTCCTCAATTTATTTATTATTAACTTCAGTGATAATATCGGATCAGGTTTCCAACGTGCAGAAAAAATGCCATGGTAAAAAGTGGTTGAATTGTCTTTCTAATCTCACATTTGGATACACTGAATGATCACATTGAGTGCCATATCTGGGCAAGGTCTTCTATAGATTACCGGGGGCCTTCCGTGGCTCAGTCGGTTAACGCGCTATCACAGCACAATGACCCGAATCCTCCCAACAATGCGGTCGCTGTGAGTTCAAAACCAGCTCATGCTGGCTTCCTCTCCGGCCGTACGATGGTCGTGGGTTTCTGACGGGCTCTTCCCGGTTTCTTACCACCATAATGCTGGCCTCCATGAAATACTCTTGAGTACGACGTAAAACATCAATCAAATCAAATCAAATCTAATCTGCAGATTACCAGATCGGATCGATTTTGTGCGTTCACTTGATCCAGTGTGCAAACAAAGGTTGTTTAATGTTTTTCCATTCTATGTTAGATGCCAATGAGATGAAGCGTGAAGTTAATGCAGTTATAGTACAGTTGTAGGCAGAAAGTGGTATGTTTAACCAGCGTCACTGGACACAGAGAATAGCAGGTTGGACATTGTAGGACGAACCAGCTGTTGGGTATCTCCAACATAATAGCGGTACGGCAGGTGACACTGAGCCATTTAGGGCGACACTGAGCCCACAGGTTCACCTAGTCTTGAAAAATCATTTCCCTCATATGATGATGTATATGTAGATCAGAGGTGCACTGAATATCCATCAGTTTTGTGAAACTGTGTCCAGGTTTTGTTTGATTCATGTTAAAGAAAGACGAGCAGGACTTTAGGACATTTACTCTTTTATTGGTTTCACACAATCACGAGAGCAGCAAGTTATCAGGCCGTATGTCGACCGTCATTAACACAGGTAAGTGCTCAAAGAAAGACAAAGTCAAATAGATATTTACGTTTAAACACAAAAGCACTTTATTTTAAAATAGATTACAACAAAATGGAATGTGGAAGAGAAATCTTTAGCATAGTACATCTGCGTACAGGCCTGAATTAGATTATATAAAATCGGAATTATATTACAGAGGAAGGTAATGAAAATCCTGTTTGCACAAACAGATTGTACACAGAGCCACTATATATAAAGCGAAATGTCAAGCAAAGCACTACGCAGGCCGTAGCTGTTAGGGTACTTCGATCAGACACACATAAGGCTTAGCTGGATAGTAATGACCCAGATGCCTCCCCCAATGCGGTCATGGTGAGTTTGTCCAGCTCATGCTGGCTTCCTCTCCGCCCGTACGTGGGAAGGTCTGCCAGCAACCTGCGGATGGTCGTGGGCTTCCCCCGGGCTCTGCCCGGTTTCCTACCACCTTAATTCTGGTCGTCGTCGTATAAGCGAAATATTCTTGAGTACAATGTAAAACATTTACATTACATGTAAATAAAATAAATAAATCATAACACACATAATTTTTTGTATTAATTTTGCCACTTACCCCATTTTTATCTTTCTTTAGAACCCTATTTTTCCATTTATTAGAGCTTTTATCTAAATTGATAAATCCCTTAATGAAAATTAGGACATAATTTTGGCCTACATCGAACTTGGAGTAAGCATAAAGTATGAACATGACGCACCTCCCGTTTTTCTCGGTCAACGATGTGTTTTGAGTATGGTGTCGATATTCTTGGAAATAAATGCAAATGTACACAGCCGATTTACATAGGTTTATGTTTTGAAACCTGTCTTTGGGAAATTGACTTTAGATATTATTTTACTTGTTGACGGCATAAAATGTAACTTGGGCCTGTAGTTTCGCCTCGAGCCACATTTCTCACTGTGAACACTCCGCATAACGTATAGTAGTAGATCAAGTACACGTCGCAATTAAAACAATAACGTTTAACTTTGTCTCCATCAAATTTTCCCTAAATCCTACGGTTTAATGTTGTGGTAACCGTACAGATCTACTGTGAAGCCATTGAGACCCCAATCTGTAAGACCCACAGAGCGCTTGTGGTCAACCAACCTGGAAAAAAACACGTTTATGATTTACATAATCCGGCTTGTTGTATAATCATAGAGGTAAAATAAATTACATTTTACCCTCATGGCATGAGGATTACTACAATGTTGATACAAGAAACTGTTCATTAAATACCATATGAATTAGACAGAAATTGCAGCTCGCCGGGTAACTGACAAACATCGTTACACACAGACACAGCAAAAAGACACGTGAAAATTAAAATATAAATTATTTCCTTGTATAGTAATATAAAGATTTTTTTTTTCATTTGCTCCGCAGGCAGATAATCCACGCACGACTGACGCTTCAGTATAGTAGCATTGCATATATGTAAAGGTATATACTTCACTGTCGAAAAGTTAACAGATCTACAATGTACAAGGTACATTTTCTAACTTTTGCATTCAGTGCGGGCATGCGGGCCTATAGCATACGCCACATTATTCTTACCAGGTTAATCTTCCACTCTGCGTGCTAAGCGGTGTAAAATGATGCTACTAGAGTTCACAGTCTGTTTACCACAGAGATCTAATGTATCGTGCACAGTCGGTTAGCGCGTTAGCGCAGCATAATGACCTATAAGCCTCCCAGCAATGCGGTCCCTGTGAGTTCAAGTCCAGCTCATGCGGGCTTCCTCTCTGGCCGTCCATGGGAAGATCTGTCAGCAACCTGCGAATGGTCGTGGGTTTCCGCCGGGCTCTGCCCGGTTTCCTCCCATTGTAATGCTGGCCCCCGTCGTATAAGTCGTATAGGTCGTATAAGTGAAATATTCCTGAGTACGGCGTAAAACAACAATGAAATAAATAAATAAATAAATCTAATGTATCGTCTGAGCCGGTGTGACTGAGACTTCACACAACACAAATGGCCATACAGTGACATCCACGGTGAATAAGCCAAATCGGCATTGGGGCCGTCTCGCGAGATTAACGCGGTTTGGGCGAGACGTGAGTGGGCGTCCTCGCAAACTAAGGCACAGTAACGGTAAAAATACGTGACTTTCGGTAGTAGCTATACCTTAGAATGTTGTTGTTGTAGCGACTACCGGAAATCACTTATTTTTAGCGTTTGTGTTAGTTTACGAGAGCACACACTTATGTCTCATGTCTTTTTAGCGTTAGTTTGCGAGAGTACCCACTCATGTCTCACCAAAACATCGTTAATCTCGCGATACGGCTGCAATGCCGATTCGGTTTATAAGCATAGAATTATACATATAGCCTTTGTACATGTTTTACTGTATACTGTTCTGATATCTATGTATATACCATGGCGATACAGGCGCGCCTGTCCGCCTCCCGGCTTTGCCGGAGAACTTGGGTCCACTTCCTCTTGGGGACTTTGTGCGGCCTGCTCCTGGTCTGCCTCTTCCCCCTGTCCAGCATCAGAGGTAGGCCTACTGGTGATTTCCTGTCCAGTAACGTCTGTGAAAAATCAGGTCACAATGAAAGGTTAAGTTATGTAGATCCACACGAAAATTTTGTGTGGTGTAAAAACACAATAAGACAATGATTTTCATATCTTTGTCTTTCTATTTGCTTGACTTCATGCCTTCATGGTTTGGAAGAAAGCATGATGTAGATCTATTCTGCAGAGAAAGAAGAAAGATTAATTCCTGCAGAACTGTTGGGGGGCGTGTCCATTTTTATTTATTTATTTGTTTATTTATTTGACGCCACACTGGAGATATTTTCAATGAAACGAGGGCGACGGGTTTCACAAACGGCCATATGCGGGCGTTCGACTTCTCAAAAGGCCACACGCGAGAGTTCAACTTAATTCTCAAACGGCCGCACGCGAGCTTTCCACTACTCACACGACCGCGTGAGCGTTCGACCACTCAAACGGTCATACGCGAGCGTTCCACTACTCAAATGCCCACACGCGAGCGCCGTGAAACGCTTGTAGTCATCAAGTGAGAGTGTCGGTAGGCCTACTACAAACAAATGCACAATATTCTTGGTCTGGCTTGCTCTGGACGAAATCAGTATCTGTAAAAAAAGCCACTTGTACAGTACAAAAAAGGCCACTCATACAGTACAAGTTCTTTCAAAAGGCACGATGTCACATCACATCACAAAACCAACGAGAGCGCGTCATCGGCATGCTTGACACTGACATGACCCTTAGAGCTGTCATCACAGCCCTAAACGTTAATGTGTCAAAAATTAGTTGTCTCAGAAGACGTTACGAAGAATTCGGCACGAATGCCCGCCGACCGCGCATAACGACCCCCAACCAAGACTGCCATATTCGCCTCCTCCACCTCCGCGACCGTTTCAGACCAACAACTGTCACAGCTAATGAAAGAGTCGGACTCCATAATAACCAGATTTCCGCTCAGATGGTTCGGAGTCGCCCCAGAGAAGCGAATTTGCGAGCCCGTAGACCGCTCCAGGGTATAGACCTTACCCCTACCTGACTCCAGAGTCGACGCGACTGGGTTTACATTCATGTTCGTTGGCACGATGGCGGCGTGTTATGTTTTCAGATGAATCCCGTTGTCAGCTAGGCACAGACGATGGGAGGCAGCGAGTTTGGTGGCTGGCCGGTGAGCGTTATGCCGACGCCGCCGTCATGCGAAGGGTGCAATATGTTGGTGGTGGAGTACCTGTGTGGACGGGGATAAGCCATGGCCATCGCACTCAACTTCATTTCATCGACGATAATTTGAATGCGGTAAGATAACATGATGAAATCCTGCGCCTAATAGCCGTCCCATTTGTCCGGCGCCGTGAGGTATGACTGCAATGCCCGTCCCCATGTTGCTGCTGTATGCAGAGCATCTCTACAGACCGGAAACGTGCTCGACCGTCCAGCGCTTTCACCTGATCTGTCCCCAACTGAACACCCATGGGATGTCCTCGACCGGCGAGTTCGTCAGCGGCTTCCAGTTCCGTATAATATCGCCAAGTTGCTGATAGCCCTCACAGAGGAGTGGGAAAACATTCCGCAAGTCACAATTGACCATCTCATCCGGTCTATGTGTCGACGATGTGTGTAGCTGTGCAGCAGGCAAACGGTTCTGGAGTGTGGAATTTCCCAAACTGACCCCACCCCTGTTTCATAATCTTCCACGATTGGTTAGTGTATTGCTAACAGTCCATTTTATGCCCCCGTGGAAGACGGTAATTTGATAACACTGTTAATTGTATGAAAATATTGGGTGTTGCGTTTGTAATTTTGTTCAGTATATTAATTGACTTTTCAGCCCGCTGAAGATCATTTAACTTACATGACGGCGGTGAAGTTTACAGGTGAGGCCGTGTGTTCGAGTCCAGCTCTCGCTCTTTCACCTGCTTCTTTAAGTGAAGAGATTTAATTTTCGGGCACGTGGCGAAGGTCGGTGGATTACTGCGAGCACTCCGTTTTCCTCCATCCAGGATCATATACATGAAAAATTCTTGAGCGTGGCATTTAAACATCAATCTATCTGTCAATCAATCATTCAAATTTATAGGTGGATGAAAAAAAAATTTGTCGGCATGGAAGTACCTCGCTATCACCCGCACCCCCTCCCAACATATACCCATGGCCATCGGCCTGAGAAGCATGGATTTGAACAGCAAAAGCGCGGCTCAAGGTTTGGAATGTTCCACTGAGAAGTTTGTCGCACTGGGATCGGGGCATGTTCGCCAAGGAGTATAAAACAAGAGCTGTATCAAAGAGTCACACAAGAGTGTGATGCTCTGGACAAAAGGAATAAAAGTTCATTCTGTAAATTTATAAGGCCTCTGAGCAGAGGCACGCCATGGCCTTCAACATGGGATAGGGGAGCGGTTGGTGCTTATGCATGTAGTCCATCGGCTCACAAGTTTATCGTTAACTGAATAATGGCATTCGTGAGATCAAATTCAGCTCAGGCGACGCATGCTTGCACACTGTTCCGCCACTTTTCAGCTGCCACGACAAATTTTTATTCACCTGCTTCTCGACCGTATTGTTTCACAGCTCTGTTCTCGGGGCTTGATTCCTTCCCCCCGGGAATCTCTTGGGTGCTTGGCTGGGTGGTCAGTCCTTGGTTAAGTTCGGACCGGTCAGCATCAGCGGTAAGCATTACAGCCGGTGTCGTAGCTGAAAACGACGAGAGGGAACAATTAGGTAGTATGAACGTAACATTTTGTGGGTTTTAAGATGAAAGGACACAGTATCCATTCATGAGTATCCAAATCTTGTAAAATGCTAGTGTACAAGTTTATACCAATCTCTCAAAATATGGGTCTCAGGCACTTTCTGCCAGTTCATTGCAACTTTTCGTATAGATGCCCACAACTTGGTGATCTTCATCAACACGATAAATATATATATATATATAGTTACAATTAATCTGAGCAGGTATTCACTGTAAAATCTAAGGAAGAGAGAAAGTGTAAGTAATAAGATAAATTTAGCTAATTTTGGTCACAGCGTATCTCTCGCCGCAGTCCGTGGGCTTTTGGCCAGTGGTTAATTCGACGTTTACGTGATCGAGTCTACCTCCTCCTCGTTCGGATGGAGCTTTACGTCCAAATGCATTCCAGAAACCAACTGAGGGGGAGTGTTCTCTCTTCTACTGTATTCAGTTTCCTGCAGCCACAAACCCGGCTATCATGTTATAAGCGGAAAATTCTTAGAGGACATGCAACGTAAAGCCCCAATCAAGTTGGTCTACAAACAAGAATTGTGTTAATATAAATTTCTGTCGTGTATAGAGCCTACAGAACACATTCCTTTCTGTACCCACCTTGACTGGAAGAACAATGAAATCTCTGCACATACACCATGGCCAGTACAATTGCCCCGACTTGGAAACTGTACGCCATTTTGATTTGTTTTCGATGTGGAATTTATCCCAGACGCAGTGTTGACGTTCTTGTTATTACGGCACAAGAATCTATGTAAACAACAGCGTTACGTATAATAGAAGTCTAACACGCAACTGTAGCAAACGTGAACCATCCGCCTCATGCAGCTTTGAAAATAACCAGTGCTAATAATTCTTTGGGACTAGAGTTTATACTCCGACTATATATTTGTTTAAGCGTTGGAAGGCTTGACAACGATCCAACTTCACGCGTGAGGCCTGGGCGTGTGGGGTATAAATTGTTTAATGAAAAAAATACATTTTTTTAGTGTACATGTCCATGTCTCTAGAGGATCTAGTCACCGGTTAGTAAAAACTCACACAACCTACTTTAAAATCCTACCCATATACCGCCTATCCATACACAGGCAAACTTGATCCATTAGCCGTTAAATGTAAAAATATAAACGGCATCCTAGTACACAAAAGCGTCTTGCAAACATATATACGCATGGCTTCGGATTCGATCTAGCAGGTGCATTAGTTCATAGTATGTTTAAACGAGCAGTGACGATTAAATTGAAGTTCTACAAAGCGATATTTGATGTGAACACTTTGATGGACGAAGCGCAGGAACATTCGCACACGACTTCAATGATCTAAGGACGTACATGCGCGATTCTACATCAAGGTCATAACAACTGCCATGACAACAGGGTACATTCCTCACACCTAACAAAATGTAGCCAGGGATTTTCAAGCCATGACAACTTCGTGGTAGTGGACCCGATCACAGGGTTAGAAAAGCTTAAGCCATAACAAACAGTATAAATTGTTTCCATATTTGAGCTGGGGAGGCCTACGTTCCTGTAGATGAATTCAATAGTTCTGTTATTTATACATACCGGTTTTTAAATTGTTTCCGCCAATGTTTAAGGTCTTTAAAAGCATTGGTGATGTTGACATATTCCCTGCCAGGCTTGAAGACAGGTACATTCCTTCCGGTAGTGAAATATAATTTATTTATTTACTTATTCATTTGATTGGAGTTTTACGCCGTAGTCAAAGATGGTTCATCTATACGAGGGTGGGCAGAATTATGGTGGGGTGAACCCGCGACCATCTAGGCAGTCTGTGGCAGACCTTGATGGCCGGAGAGGAAGTAATCATGAGGCAGCGAAACTCACAGCGACCACATTCACGACGACACATCGGGGTTATTGTGCTGCGCTAGAACAAAAACCCATGCACGACTGAAATAGAATTATTTATTTATTTATTTATTTGATTGGTGTTTTACGCCCGTACTCAAGAATATTTTACTCACACGACGGCGAACAGATTTATGGTGGGAGGAAACCGGGCAGAGCCCGAGGGAAATCCACGACCATCCGCAAGTTGCTGGCAGAACTTCCCACGTACGACCGGAGAGGAAGCCAGCATGAGTTGAACTTGAACTCACAGCAACCGCATTGGTGGGAGGCTTCTGAGTCATTACGCTGCGCTAGCACGCTAATCAACTGATCCACGGAAGCCCCGTGAAGGAGAATTAAATCATTTTTTAAAACAAGGATAAATGATCACTCCACATACATAAATATACATCATCAACAGTGATAAATGCGTTAAAAACTCAAAATAAGACTGCTTTATGAATAAACAGACTATGTATTTCCAGAAGGCCTATGTTTACAATATACCGGTACATCAATACACAGCTGCGTCAAACTATGGCGGTCGCGGTGGAACCATACTGATTTGAATTGATTTTATTTTATTTCAATCCATACAGGCCCACTTACGAGGCAGATAACAAGCAAGGTAAGACAGATTGAATATAAAACTGTAGTTACAGACGCGGGGTATCTTGCACAGTAATTGTCAGTGAAATTGATGACAGTGAAAGCTGAATTCGGATAACAGAGAATATTATTATTGTCTTAAAAATTGTATCAGAGGAAATGCTACAAGGGTATTAAATATTAAGGCTGGGAAAGGAAAAGATTACAGACACACTAAAAGCGAAAAGGATATAAGAATAGTTAGAAATGTCGTACCAATATTCTACAAAAACCTGAATTAAAAACGACTTGTCTGTGTGAGACACGAGTTGGAATGTTCAGCTTAGCCTGGCTTGCACGATAAAAACAGTCGATTTGCCTATCGAGATATTTGTATAAGGTTAACAATTCTAGCTATTTGCGTCTGTTTTCAAGGGTTAGTAATTTAAAAGGTCCAAGCGCCTTTTGCAATAGACAGTAGAATATGTATGCTTCACTTGTAATACACGTATTTGATGAACTTGTTTTGGACATTCTCCAGTTTCTCCACGCACGTTTTATGATACGGAGAGCATATAGGTTCACACTATTCCAGGATACATGCAGATCGTACAACTGAGTGATTAAATGATACTACCTTCTGTCTTCAAACCAATAGTTACTATTCACAAAACCAATCATTTGGAGGACTTTACTGGTTATTTTGGAAATATGTACATCAAATGACTAACTTGCAAGATAAAACACCCGTGTCTTTCGTTAGGCTTTTTTTTCTGTTTCAAACAGAATCCGGTATGGTGTAATTTAAATGCGGCGTTAGAACTTTGTTCGTAAAGGAGATAGCAAGCCATTTGTGAACAATAGGTGAAAGTTTCCATTCTCTGCACCTGATCTGAAATGACATCGCTTCACATCATGTCATCGCTTCGCAGTATCGTGTCATCGCTTTGCAGGATCATGTCATTGCTTCACAGTATCGTTCCATCGCTTCCATCGTTAGGCCATGGAATTATAGTACGATGGTACGACGATGGCCTTACCCGGCTTCTCATGTGAACAATTTATACATAGGCCTACTGTGCTGATGGTTATATTGTCTGATGAACGAAGGATGGACAAAAGCCCCGTCAGGCAAAAGCCCCGTCAGACAAAATCCCCGAGGGGGCTTATAACCGGCAGGGCTTTTGTCTTAGATTCCCAATGAACACACATAGCTCTATTATTAGCCAAAGTTCGCACTGCTGTTCAATTTCCTTTCACGATACTCTCCATTATTTAGAGGAAGCCCTATCTTTTCTTCCGATTTAAAAATGAACCTTGAGACTTGGAACGCTGTGGCCAGAGAGTGGTCGTCCGTTTTACACTGTCCCAGACGATTGGAGTGCCTGGATGTGCGCGATCCCGAATGTTTGGTGAGAATCACAGAATCCAAAACAAACTTTTCTGGCCAGGAGTTAGTTATAGTGTTAAGTTTGCATCATAATAAACCGCAGTTGAAATCGCCAGGTTTGTGTGTGTCTCGCTTCGTGCGTTCTGATAGCTGTAGTCAGTAGAATATGCAACTTTGACATCCATTTAATTTAGGAGTTCCTGGACATACTGTATTTTATCTAAAGTTTATCCCTTTTTATGCCATACAACTTGCTTAAATCTAATTCATCAATCTTACAGGCCCAAGGCGGTATGTGCTACGCTTGTTACATTCTGATGGCCGGATGTAAAAATTTGACAATTTATGAATTCCTGGATCAACCGTATTACCCCTAAAATGTAGCTTGTTCCAAGTGACACCTTTTGCTTGGTTCTAAATGATTCATCAATATTACGAGGCCATTGTATGTCTGTCTGTCGGTGTGACTGGGGCCAACTGGAAACGGTAACCTATTTAGCTGAGGTGCCTTACAAGAATGTAACAACATTTCCATGGAGACTTACTTTGTGAAGGCGCCTCACACGAAAATATTTCAGTGGAAACATATATATAACACCATGACATTGCCGTGGAAACCCATTTCATGGAGGTGCCTCATGGGAATATGACGTTACTTACATGGAATGCAAAATTAATGGAGGGGCATTAACATTTCAATACAAACTTATTGAGTGGACGAGCTTAACTGTTAACAAGAAAATGTCATTTCCACTGCAACCTTTTCAATGGAGTTGCCTCACAAGAGCATAATGACATTTCCGTGGCAACCTACTTAGTGGCCACACCTGACAAGAATAAAATTATCTTTCCCCGGAAAACTTTTCAGGTGGAGGTACCTCAAAAGAGTATAATGATATTTTCAAGAAAAGGTATTTACTGAAAGAGTCTCAGAGGAGCAGAGTTGCTTTGCCAAGCAGACGGAACCCACAACACCTCATCAAGAATCCAACATGCTGTCTACAGAAACATTTAAAAATGATGGACAGCCTGGGTGTTGTTGCTGCCTTGCTTGGCACTCTACACTGAGAGGTTAGAGCAAAGAAACAGGACTGGTCGGTCAGGTGTCAGTATAATGTGACTGAGTGAGTGGGTGTCATGTCTGGTGTCTTCTGCATGACGTTCCAGTGGTGGCAGCACATTGGCGGCATGGACTTACCGTGTGACAAGAAGACACAGCATATATACATTCAAAGGACTCCTCATTGTCATATTACTGAAAAATTGTTGATTACAATGTAAAACACAGGCATACATACATACTTAAAACAAGTTGAATATAGAATAATTTAATTTCAAATGCACCATCAATTTTACTTCGAAGACACGAATTTCTGAATTTATAAAGCACATGATTTAGGTGACAATGCGAAACATTTTCTTCTCATCAGACTAATCTGCCGATATATTTTGTCCCTGGGTATCTCTTCTGTAACTGAGGCCATTGCACCAGGAGATGATCACAGAAAAAATACACCAGTTTGGCTGAGAGGGAGAGGGTTAGCACTCGACAAATACTCTCCACATAGATGATCTTCACTGGACAGATGTGGAACATCTGCAATAGAAAAGCCCAAACAGATTGACATTCAGTTAGACATGCACAGCAGGGGGTAACAAAAACCAAAAGCTTAAAGGAAAAAAAAAGAAAAAAAGAGATCATTTTGTTCATATCACTTTCAATATTATTTGAGGTCAAACCACGTGTGTGTGAGTGACTCCTTACAGCAGGCCACTACCAGCATATTATACCCTGAAGACACCACACATGATACCGCACTTAATCACAGCATACTGACACCACACACAACACCTCACATGTTCACAATATATTGACATGAGAAATGATGTTGCACCTATTCATACTACACCAACACCAGACATGACACCTCACCCTTTAACAGTATACTGATACCCCATTCTATCACAATAAGGTGCACTGACACCAAACACGACATTCCACACTCACAGTCACCTGATATACGATCACAGTTTACAGACATCCAACATGAAACCTCACACAGTCGAAGTTTTCTGAAAAAAAGCATGACACCTCACACAGTCAAAGTTTTCTGACAAAAGGCATGACACCTCACACAGTCAAAGTTTTCTGACAAAAGGCATGACACCTCACACAGTCAAAGTTTTCTGACAAAAGGCATGACACCTCACACAGTCAAAGTATAGTGACAAAAGGCATGACACCTCACACAGTCAAAGTTTAGTGACAAAAGGCATGACACCTCACACAGTCAAAGTTTTCTGACAAAAGGCATGACACCTCACACAGTCAAAGTTTTCTGACAAAACACATGACACCTCACACAGTCAAAGTTTAGTGACAAAAGGCATGACACCTCACACAGTCACAGTTTAGTGACAGAAGGCATGACACCTCACACAGTCAAAATTTACTGACAGAAGACATGACACCCCACTAAATCTCAGTAAAATATGTATACTGGCACTAGACACAATACCTTATCCAGTCACTTACAACACTCCTGGCATCGCATCCAATCACAGCACACAGACATCACAAATCACCTCCCACCCAGCCACAGCATAGCATCTCACCCATTTACAGCACAGACACTAAACATGATGTCCCATACAGCCACCAGATATGATATCCCAACCAGTTACACCATACTCACACCACACACACCTACCCACACAGTCACAGCATACAGCCACCAGACATGACACCCCAACCAGTTACACCATATTCACACCAGACACACCTACCCACACAGTCACAGCATACAGCCACCAGATATGACACCCCAACCAGTTACACCATACTCACACCACACACACACAACTAGTTACAGCACGCTCACACCAGACATACCTACCCACACAATCACAGCACACAGCCACCAGACAACAGGTACAGCATACTCAAACCAGACACACCTACCCACACAGTCACACATACAGCCACCAGACATGACACCCCAACCAGTTACAGCATACTCAAACCAGACACACCTACCCACACAGTCACAGCATATGGCCACCAGACATGAGATACCAACCAGTTACAGCACACTCACACCAAACATGCCCACCCACACAGTCACAGCATACAGCCACCAGACATGACATCCCAACCAGTTTCAGCATACTCACACCACATACACCTACCCACACAGTCACAGCATACAGCCACCAGACATGATATCCCAACCAGGTACAGTGTACTCAAACCAGACACGCCTACCCACACAGTCACAGCATACAGCCAGCAGACATGATACCCCAACCAGTCACAGCATACCGATACCAGACATGATGTTCCATCCAGTCACAGCATACAGACACTGGACATGACACCCAAATCAGTCACAGTATACACACACCAGACATGATGTCATACCCAGTCACGGCATAAATACACTAGACAGGACACCAAACCAACAACAGCAGACTCAATCTAGACATGATGTCACTGCATACAGACATTGTACATAACACCCTAACCAGTGGCAGCATACACACATCAGGTCGTCCAGTAACTGACCTATGAACTTTCTGCTCAAATATGGTACAGTGCTCCAGACAAGGGGCGTATTGGCGTACGGAATACGCCTAAAAAAATTAAGATACCTATTGGTTTCTAAAAGTATCCGTACCAGGGTATGTCATTTCCTACTGATAGGCAGTGGTGACTTGAATTTGGGAGATAACTCTGTAAAAACTTTGCAAAGGGAGACTAATCTTAACATTGACACCCTTGCCAGCGATCGCCGTGAAATGCCATCATGGTAGACACGTGCAAAATTATGTCTTTTTTTTCCAAACCCAAACCCACATTAGCTCGAGAAGTATAGTTATTTTGCTTATAGGGACGTTTCTTGAGGACACTGATGCTCAGTCTAAAGATGTAAGTCATCAAGAAGACAGAAAATGCGCCAACAGACACGACACAAGTGAAGTGGCAATGAATCGTCCTCCTGGTCAGATAACTGGTTTTAAACATGTCCATGGTTGAGATATTGGCGTGTCTTTAAGCCTTAATAATCACTGAACATTCATTCATTCATTCATTTGTCTTGCTCGAAAAACCAAGTAAAAAGATGTTTTTTTAATAAAACTTGTCAGGCAAAAAGCAGCCCAATGTTATTGCCTATGTTGGCTCAATTAAATGTCGGCACAAGAATGAGTCATGCTTGATGGCAGTACACTGGCCAATTCCAAATAAGCCATTTCCTACCGAAGTCGAAATTTGAAATAGAATTTTAGAGATTACTTTCAGGTCCTAGAAGTTCAAATTTGAACCACCACATCGGTGTTACCTTAAGACAAATGTGTCATATTTCCAACTTTCAGGACCAAAAACTAACTTTTTAAATTTTGGCTTTAGTCAGACATGGCTTTAGGAATCAGCCCAGATATGAACAATGATTTGAACAGATTGCCGAATCATGTAAACATTTTGACTTGTAAAAAATAATTAAAAACTTGTTCCATTTGGACAGCAGTGTGTCATGTTAGTTTAATTTCTTAATTTGCTTAAGTAAATGTGCACGGTTTATTTATGATAACTGATTTTCTCCGATTAGTCATTACTTCTATGATTTATGCCAGAACTCCTTGCTAAAATTTGGAGGAGCACTGTACTGCCACAAAAAATACTTATCTGGAGCACTGTGCTAGAAGTGCTAAACTAGAAGTGTTGCTTTTCTAGTCTTATCCATGAGTGAAAATGTAACTTTTGCTCTCCAGGCAAATGTAGATGTTATTCTACATATTTACCACTTGGCCACAGCAATCAAGAAGATATTACAACACACCATACATCACTAACTTTGTGAACTGGTCAAAGCTTGCCTCTCTGAGCAGGCCAGATCCAGTGTTTATGGGTGCTTGCCTTCCCATTGCTTGGAAACTTGAGATGCATGTTCAAAACCGCCTTTGGATACCAAATTTGTTTATTGCAACAATCTCAATTCTTATGAGACCTTTATGATCATAAGCAGCTAACAACACTCATGTGTTTGAAGAATCTAACATTTGTTGAAGAGCAATTGCCTTCTACAACTGTGGTGTGCATATGTGGACATCACACATCCAGCCCAAGCGAGGGGCACTGATATCTTGACTGCAAATCTACGTAGTTACATTAGGCGACATCATCACTGGGAATGTTCGTCAGTATCTTGCCAAGGGTTTGTGACATACCCTTAGCATTCCACTTTCCTCCACCCATAAAACTGACCACCACAACATAAGTGAAAAATTCTTGAGTACAGCGTTACCCACCTATGAAATAAATACATGAATCAAAGCAGGCCTACTTAATACTTACCCTCAGAAATGCTGCAGTGATAACAAGAGGCACACAGGTTCCTGGGCCATTACACAGTACCTGTGTGGGACACCAGTATAACATCAACATTAATACTTATCATCTAATCATCATGAAGGTAATACTGATGTTCTAATGCTGTGCAAATCTTATCCACTTCACTGATCCACTGTTATACTCCTTGAACCATAGACTTAGCTCGGGTAATAACTAATCGTAAACAAAGAGCAGAATAATATACGTATTTATCAGGATAAAAAGGCAAGAAGTTGCCAAGGCAGGTTTTGGAGATGTCACTTTGAATATATTTTCTGTGAGATTCCATCAATAGCGCCCCCGTCAGAAATATCCAACCGTGTTTTAGAAGTTCCGATGAGGGTAAACTGTTTGATTTTCACATGTCACAAAAACCTCACTGACTTAAGAGCAGACAAAGGTTACTAGTGGCAGTACTGAAAGACCCTATTCAGACAACTCCTTTTCATGCGTCAATGTTTCCTTCCACCAGGTAACAAATCTGTCCATTGTTAAGCATTACAATCAAAGTGATCTTAAATGCCAAGGCAGAAAACACCAATCAATAAGAGAAATAAAAAGCCCTAAATATTGGTACTGGTACGGATGAGCAAGGAGCCAAGATAAATACTTACCAAATCTGGCTTTAGCTTGAGCACAAGCGGAATGGAATGAAACGAGGCATAGAGAGTGGAGACAAGGGAGGTAACCCAGGACTGATTGACCTCACGACTTCTGTGGACTTTGTGGATATGATACTGCGAATATACAGAGCAAAAATCAAGTGTCGCACAGAATTTGTTCGTTCACATGTAAAACAGAAAGTATACTGTCAGTCTAAACAATTAACAATCACGTGGATAGGTTTGCCATGAAATCACACTTTGTATAAAAATTTGCAGACTTCTAAATAAGTACAATGTGAAGTCGGATACGTAAATCCACATTAGTATCAGGCATTAAATTTCTTCAAATCGTGTCACCTTAGATTTCTACAAATATGACTACCAGTACTTACTGATACAAGTAAATTTAGTGCAGCTGGCTCATCTCACCATGTATATTTACAGCATGTTGTACAGTCAACTTGGGAAACAGTGTAATGTTAATGATATCAGCAGATTATTTCACAGAGAACTAAGTCATGTATCTTTGAATCAGGTTAATTCACACAAAATCCTTAGTCCATTGTGGTTGCCATGGCAAAAACGGGACAAAATCTAAATATACACAGATAAAACCTGAAGGCATCCCAGTTTAAAGTTAACAGTCAACTTGACAGCTGATAATTTCACTTATCTACAGACCCTACGTTTCAACTGTTTAACAGGAGGAAAAATTTATCTTTCCTCTATCAAAACTACACATACACACATGTTGCTTTCCAGTAAACAGGTCAGTGTCCTGTATAAGGGTCATCAAGGTCATGCATGTGTTAGTCAGTGCTAATAGTACATGTATTACAAGTTGGATTATCATTAGCAAATACTTCACTCACTTCAATGCTGGGATCCTGTGTTTGCTGAAAGGTATGGATTTTGTCTTCACTCATTGTATCCGTACTGGCAATGACAAAATGCCTTGGTCTGTACATACTGCTTAGGCCAGCCATTAAGCGAAGAATTTCTGTGGTGTGGCCTCCTGTGACATTAACACACAAAGTTCTGCACTATTGCACATCAATGATAGTTACCTTAAAAGTGCTGTTTTCTCTATCTTAATTAAAATTATATTTGACATGTTGTTAAACAGTGCTCAATACAATTTCTCAAATAATCATGACAATGTGACTCACTAGTTTCTTTTCGTTACTGAAACTGCAAACAAGGTTTGCCAACACTGGGGATACTTTATATTTCCACGTATAAATATGCATTATTTAGCGTGCCCTTATTAAGTATAGGTCATATTGCATGAAAGTCCTTCACGATGCCAAAAGAAAAAACAAAAAAAACAAAAACAGCCTGCATCATTTACTACAGGAGATACAGTAATGCAAAACTTCACTTCAATATATAAAGTAACTTTTGAGATATGGCCAGTCCCTGAACATTTTAATATCTTAATGGGGGACAGCAATGAAGTCAGAGTACAGTAATTTACAGTCATTAGCATAAAAAGGATGGGCATCAGAAAGAAGCTGTTGCTTATTGGGTCTTGTTCCAGATGGAGGCTTACCCTGGGCATTCTGGTTTCATTCACCCATACCAGTGACTTCCAGGGTAAGTGAAAACTCTATTAAATACATAAATCAAGGACAAAACATCCTCCTTGTGTCATTTTAGTACTTTTTGACAAACTGGAGCTGTATACATGCAATACTTTTTGAGATACCACCTTTAACATTTACCTTACACAAGAGTCATGAATTTTGTAATTTATAGTAATTAACACATAAGCTGGCCATCAAACACGGAACATCCCACTCACGTCATTTTGTTCTTACATGTATGTAAAAACTCATCTGAACAGATGTATCACTTCTTGACATACCAACTGATCATCCTTGAAAGTTAACATTTGCCTTACCGCTGATTCTTACATACACGTACAACTTTCATGAAATTTGGAAGTTTGGGTTATTAACTGATTCTTACATACATGTACAACTTTCATGAAATTTGGAAGTTTTGGTTATTAACATGCACACAGGGCATCAGCAATGAGGCGATGTGTTATTGTGCAAAACTGAGAGCTTGATCAGTACATGAACTACACTAGATCATCTGTCACTTCACAGGATGTTTCTAAATTGGTTAAAAATCACATGAAATTATATGCGATTTACAAGAAATTACACATAGCTTCATCTGTTTCTTCTTTAACTAATCATCCTTATTTCCTATCGTTTCCATAGCATAGTAATTAGTAAATAAAAATAATAAATAAACTCTGGCAATATAATACAAAAAGCTAGTGGGCATAATTCACTGTTGAATTATAGTTCAAACATATGAAATAGGCATAACAACATGCAGTCATGAAAACTGTTTTTGAATACTCTCTTCTCTGAATGTTAGAAAATGGTGCTTCACAGTCAGGGTTAGATCAGTGCAGTAAAATTACACCTATCACATGCTTTAATTAGTGATGGACATCCAGGTATGACATAATCTCCTCTAGAAAGTTGAACAGGCAAGCTAAAATGGTATTAATAACATGTGACAACCCACTGGCACAGGGGCATGCTTAGTTACTTCACTCTTTACCTCCCACCCTAACCTCCATAAGCAGGCCTCCCAGTTAAAGGTAATTGGCAGGAAAATGTCAATCAATCAGGACTGTGCCATTCAACACATAACTAATTACAGGATTAAGAGAACAGCAGTTATTGTTGGTACGGAAAGTTGACAAACAGCTAACAAGGGTTAAACCCACCCAGTCAGTCAGAGGTCAGTGAACCCTGATTTATGACTACTTTTGTCTAGTGTAGCCTTGATTTTCTGAAAAATTCACAAATTTATACCTGGATTGAAACTTTGAAGCCTGCCCTACAAAATGATATCACACAAGAAGCCAAAAATATGAAAATGGGCAGCCCACAGGAGCAAAAGAATCTCTGGTCAGCTCAAGAAACCTATTCAGAAAAGAGTACATACTCCTCATTATGCTTATCAACTGAAAGAGAGTTTACACTTCGGCACAGTACATGTGGTTTTATGTTTGGTCAGTAGTCACAACTCACATCTTTCTGTGCTTTCATGACAAAACCTTTGTTGTGAATGTCCAAAAAAACTGCAAAATAAAGTTTTCATTGATGAATTGCTTTTTAAACATTTTGTCACACTTACACTGAAATTGTTACCAAATGTTGTAGGATTTTTTTTCCACTCCCAGTTTTTGTATAGGAGTGTTTCATGTGCTATTGACGACCCCCGTCCCAAATTAAGTCGTCTTAGCATCAACTCTTTGGACTATCCACTCTTCAGAACACCACAATACTGCTATTTTCTTCAAATGGTAGATGTACAGATTTGCTTGCTACCACATGGTAGAGAGACGTCAAATCCATTGAAGTATCTCGTTTCACAATGAGCGGTTGAGATGTGAGTCAGCGGCATAAATTTTGTCTTCCATAATTCTAACATGCTATAAATCACAATCATATTTAGGGCCTTAAATCACTGGCTTAAGATGACACTAGTACGGTCGAAAACTGGTCAGTCGATAATACGATAGAGGACGAAACTTCTGGGTAACGACAAATTATAAGCTCCTTACCAGAGCCAGCAATGATGAGACATGTTGCGGGCTTTTCTCTTTTAGAAGACGGCGTTTCACTTGCACCTGACGGTCTTAACAGTAGCACGCCTATGGCAAAAATAGCTGCAAATGCAACACAAATAGCTACGATGACAAACACCACAAGGAAATCGTCGTCCATGCTCGTCGTCTGCTGCTGACCACTTTCTGGCATGTCGCAAATCTGGCTGCATTAAAAAGGGGGACTCATTGCAAATGAAAACATATGTAACTACAGACTTCCCTGTGATAACATAAAAATGATTTCCATTGAGGAACTACGACAAAGATTAAATGACTGAAGCATTAACGATTGGATGTAAGGAGAACAAATTATCTCCTTCGTTTATTTAATTGAATCCACTCCACATTTTATACCGTGACATATCACTGGTTGAGGTTTTCTTGCCGTCTGTCATGATTGTCAAACCAAAGAGTGAGAATTGATGGTAACGAGATGTGTACATTTTTCCTCGTCCAGATGCAAGCAGTAAGTATATTTCAGCTTAAACATCTGCAAGCATTTAAGGGATTTTCGTAAATCATGAAAATGAAATTGTGTTTCAAAAATCGGCAGTGGATTGCTGATTATTTTTTGTTGGACGTGTTGATTGTTGGCTGCAGTGATGACGCATTCACGTTTGACAAAGGCACACAAGGCCACGACAGCACTTAACGTTGAAAAACTGGACAGAGACATACGAATCAAAGTCAGTGGTTTCTTCTTTTTCAGCTGTCCCTTTCGGTTTTTGTTATAATGAAACCCTTGTAAATTGTGCATTAAAACTATGCGAGTACATGATTCTATTTTCGTGGAGTAAAATCTACACGACAGCCACTTGCGTGGAAAATTGAATGACCTGGTCACAACAAGTTAGCTAATTATTCATTGATTAATTGATCATATGGCTTGACATGTTCAGTAATTTATCTGAACCCCATCTATATAGATATATGTTGGCTTCAATACGTAGAAGTGCTGGACTGAATGCATACATTACTATCATTATTATCTAACCGTGGCACGAGCAAATGTGCCTGCAGTCCGAGATGGTTCTGACGTTGGGATTTGCAGTAGAAATGACACTATTGCTCAAATACTCTACATCTAAGACTTAACAGTTGACATCTCAATATAGCACTCCACATATGTCTAGCTGGTCAAATACTCCTCGTAACATCCTGTCGCCACACATAATTTTGTAAAGGTAATCCTATCGAGTATCATTTATAAGGAGACGGCCACTATACGAGTAAAGCGGTAAATGCAGTGTAATATTTTTGTAATGTAGTGAAATATTTCTTTCAATATATATATTTTTTTTTTTATCTCTCCCGAATTATTTTTGCAATGTACTTTTGAAGTCTTTTTAGTTGTTTTATTGATAGTATTGTTGTCTTGCACTATCTGAAAGAAAGTCAGCTGTGAGTCATGTAGGTTAGGAGTTCAACAGTTGGTGATGATTCATATGTTCACGTACATGACCCACTTAAACAACGTGGGAAATGGTGGTTGTCTCAAAATGAATGGCAGCAGTGTAACTTGGAGGCCTTTTACTGAGAAAGGAAACTCTACTGGATTAAACTTATGTGTGGCGATGGGAAGGTATGTGGAGTGCTTTTCGAGGTGCCACCTATCTGTCACACTAGGAGTCTTTGACGTGGGTATTCAAGCGATAGCGTCATTTCTAATACAAATTCCAATGTCAGATCTATCTCAGACTACGGTGCCTGTCCTTCTTAAACAGCTACACAGCCAAATCTCCTAATTTTCTGCCCACTAATAAGGATGTGGTTTCAAATTGTGAAAAGCTTGAAATAAACTTGATTTAGCTATATTTGGTTGTTCTGTAGGCAAAAATATAGCCTGTTTTTTGCAAATGCTACGGAGTGTGACAGTCGTGATGAGCGAGCAAGCGTTGATGAAGGTTTTGGGTGATGTCATCAGCTTTAGTCAAAGTAACATGGGAACGCCCGTCTGTTAGACATTGCAGTGTATTAGGTATGTGCATTTTAAATGTGTAACTACGCAGCGACTAATGACATCATATGTGAAACGCTCACACTGCAGGCTTGTGCAGTGTCACTCTTTTTCCCAGTTTTACACTCTGTTGGTTCATGCAAGTCAGTTCAAAAAGTTTTCAGCTCATAATTATTTAGTGACATTTTCTTTACTTCTGTCCAGTGTTTATAGCTCCAGTGTGTGCTGATAGTTTATTATTTTCTTTTATTTGAAAGTCGGGAAAATTTGAAAATTACGTGTATATCGTACATGCTCGTTCAGCACCTACACACTTCTTACCGTACAGTAGTGGTACAATGGAAAAGCCATCACATAACAAGGACAGGCGTCTGTGCTCTGAGATTGTTCTGATGTTAGCTTTTGCAAAATTTTGTTCAGCCAAGTTGATGGACACAAGAGGCACTCTACTCATCTCTTTTCTTGTTGAATGTTGAACACTAACTTTCTAATTCACTACCCTAACTGATGCGATCATATTAACAGTGAGAAATTAGAAGGTAAGGAGAAGCTTCACTATTGACTCCCATTTTGAAAAATGATGTAACCTACTCTTGGTTCTTCCACAAGTCTGGGTATTAAAAACCATCTCGGAAACTATAATGTTTTCTTTGCCTTCTGTAGGCACAATGTCAATTTTCATAATACAACTGAGAAGGACATAAAAAGAATCACCTTTTTCAATGCAGGTAAGTTTGCACTAGACATGTGGGGACCTTCCATCGACTTCGAGTATGGAAATCTGCGTCGATTTTGTTGAGTTTGGGGGTCCATCTAGATGGCTATCCTTGGCTGAACAAAATTTGTCTAACCTAATGTCAGAGCAATTCCAAATTATCTTAAACCATGTCAACTACTGTAGTAAGTACTTATGTAGGCCCTTTCACTGACCTCCACCTCTTTGCATCGAACAACTGTTTGCTAAAGTAAAGCTCATTGTAAGGAAAAGAGTTGCCTCAAAAAGCATGGAGTAAACACAGGTATTCCTAATACCATGTTTGCAGTTTATATGTATGTATATATATATATAGTTGATATATATTCTGTTTATGCAGAAATGTTTAAATGATTCTGGATTGGTTTGTTGCTGTTGTGCATCATCCTCTAGTATTTTTTTTTTTGTGTGCTGTGGTTATACTGCAGATCCATGTACGGTAAGGCCACCCTTAAAAATATGTTCTTCGGGCATAACACAAATGTCCTTTTAACAAAGGGCCCTACTCAAAAGCTTTTATTGGTATTTTGATAAAAGTTTCCTCTTTATTTTTGTCTCCATATTAATTTCTTTGAAAACCCTACCCCTAAGAGACAGTATAAAAAATAGAATATCCCTCAGACCAACAAACAGTTTTTCAGTGATGGCCTTATCAGACTTGTTTTACATACTTACTTCATCAGTGTGAAATGTTAGAAGTTCTGGAGATGGTGCCTATGTTGTATATTAGAGACACAAGCAAGGGAGCATGAAGAGAATGGTATATGAAGTTGGTCATTTAATTACATATATTTGTTGGTGGTTTTCCAGTTACTTGAATGATAAGTAATTAGATATGTTATTAGATCTGTCAAGCAATTGTCTTTAGGTAACATATTCTGGTGAGGCAAAATTAATTTCCCTGTTGGCAATGACTAGTAACTATTTAGTACATTGTGATGAGCACTGTAACACCTGCCCAACATGTATCCCTCCCCTCCCCACCCTGGCCATTCTGTTGTTACCAGTAATGTATTTCTTTTCCTCTTACATGGCTATGTTGGTCTCGGCCAGACTCCAAATGATGTCTGTGAGTAAGGGCTCCAGTGCTGTAGTGGATAGAGAATGCCACATAAACAGTAGATCCGGGGTTCAATAACTGATAGTCATACATGTATATATCTAAGACTTCAACATCGATAATCTTGATACTTGTTGGTCTAATGTCATTGTAATATGAGGCATCATGTCTGGTGTCTGTGACATGGCAGTCCAGTGAGGCAGCACTGTAAATATGTCAGCTTAGAGTTTGGTCTGCTACAAGCTAATGCTTTTGTACAAGCTACAAGCTCTGATGTGACCGAAATAATGTTGAAGACAATGTTGAATCCCAATCAAACAAATAAAGTTCATTGAGGCACGCGGTTGTTACTATGCATCGAATAACCAGGTACATGTACAAGTGTCTTATCCTTGTCAGTGTTAAGCCAATGACATGTTTAGAGACAGTTTCAATTGTTAAAACTCAAAACATTTTGTGAACATACAAAGGGAGATAAACACAGCTGTTGAAAAGAATGTGAGATTTTACATGTGCTCACATTTCACTCACCTGTGGTAATGGAAGGCAAACAACGAAGTGAAAGAAAAGATGGGAATGTGCAATTATCTGGCATGTCTAGGGAATTATGTACAATGAGTAATGGGAACTGTACCTATGGATAATCATATTATAGGGCAAAGTACTGTGTGCTAGGACATAGAACAATCTGCATAGTACATTGCTAAAATTGTGAATGTACACAAAAGCTAAGTTAATATTTTTTCCATGGTATATATTGGTACCATGCCTGCAGTTATCTGTGGTCTTGAATATATATGCATGTATACATTTTGGCCTAAAATTATCCAGAAGTAGCCTGATGTATCCCAAACATTGACCAGTGTGAAGACTACATACACAGTTGTTGAATCAGCCATTGTTGTTTATTGATTTATTTGATCATTGTTTAATGCTAAACTTGCGAATTTTTCATTGGTGCAGCGAAGGACAGTCACTTTCATATGGAGAGGAAATCAGGTGTGTGGGGTGTTAACGAGTGACCTGGGTCCATTCAGTTGCTGATGAATATTGCCAAGTGTGGCAGTCAGAATACTACACAATGTTGGTGGTAGACAAGTGGGCTAGATGGAAAATAAAGCTCTGCAAGTACCAGAGTGTTGAAAACATGTAGCTCAGTGGTGTCACTGTGACATTTAATATCAGTAGCGATGTGAAGATACACATATGTGTACATGTATGTACATACCAGTGGTGCCCAGGATGACCTTTAGCTAAGGATTATCTAGTACAATAGGTGATTGGTGTCTGGATTTTAAATGATTATTCAACATTGATATACTGAGTATTGTCCCTATGTCTGTAGTGCAAGACTTCATAGATTAAGCACTGGTGGATGTGTAATTATGCTCACAGAGTGCCTTCTAATTAGCAGTCAAGTGATTTCCCTGGAATTTTAGTTGCGCCAAAATATGTTATTTACCATCTTGTACACTACAGAATGTGTGTGCTGTTGCCGAAACTGTCAGTGCTGGTAACATAGATTTTTATTAATACTTTCTTTGTTTACAGTGATATAGAGAGTGAGTGGAAGAGAGGAGTGTGTGAGTACAGTTTCTTTCCCTGTCTGGCTCCACCATGCCTAAGATAGAGCATTTCCGCTTTGACACCACCTACTACCCAGTGGCTATGGTCAGTTGCTCTGCCTTCCTGTCCCTGTACAAGTATGTGAGCCCAGCCATCTCCAGCCGTCTCTGCCCAGGCTACAAGATGCTGCCGCCAGCCAAGCAGATTGACTGGAACACAAGGTTAGTGAGGGCTGGAAATATAAACACACAAGTACATGTAGAACACCGCACTATCACCGACAGTAGTTGAGGTTCATATATCTGTTATTAGGCCATCCTTAAACAGATGTTTTGTTTTATGTGATACCTGGAAAATTAAGATAGACCAGTTGAGATTTTTTTATTGTCTTGAACTGTCTGTAAAATTTAGCATTTTAGAATGGAAGTTGCAGTGGGCATAAAGTAATAAAGAGATTTTCTTGAGAAAAGTTGAAAATATCATGCAGGTAAGGCCTTGCTTTGGTGGGTAGATGGTGTTATTAAAACAGAAATATCCATAATAAGACTGCTCTGCAATATCTTATTCTGGAAAGACTAGGAGTGCAAACAAGCATTTCACTATGGTACTATGTCAGGCCAGTAGACTGCATACCATCTGAATTAAACCACCAAGAGAGATATGTGGACAAAGAGAATGGCTCGTCTGGATTAACTGAAGTTTAAGTGTGCCCTGTGTGTGATCATGAATTGATATACATTTCCTGATTTCATTATCAGAAGGCAGGCATCATTGTGACAAGATAATGAATGTAATTGTATAATGCAGGTAACAGTAAGACTTCCAGTGTAATTTTATGCACCATAGGTGCCCGTCACTGTCATGTGTTGGTTTCAAGTTGGACGAAATCATGTCAATCAAGTATAGTTGGCTGAAGACTGCTTGTCTTCCAACACTGTCTGCATGTCATTGAGAAAAGTTCATCAGTAACTTTGTGAAGGTTTTTGGTTTATGTCAGGCGATCTACTTTCCTCTGTCCATAAAACTGACAGCCGTCGTATAAGTGAAAAATTCTTGAGAATGCTGTGACCATTATGGGTACTGTGTTAAGGATCTCTGCACTCAGATGTCCTGCTCAAAAAAGGGACTCTACTCTGTTGTAACAAGTAATTCTGGATTGTTAACACATGCACATCTACTGACCCTATTGGCCATATTGGTTAACAGGGTGCAGTCAAGTGTCCATGCCATGATCGTCAGCTTTATGTGTGCCTACTCCTTTGTCTATGACACAGAGATTGCAGAGGACCCCATATGGTAAGATACCCTAGTATCTCAAATTTCACCAAGATTAGCATGTACACTGTGGTTTTAATCCTGAAAGACATTAGAATTTATTTGTACTGACAAACTAACAAATTAAATAGGTAAATTTTGGTTGCTTAAACAATATGTACAGAACTTGTGACATTTCGTCTGACCAAATGAAACAGTTGATAATTGGGACTCCTTGCTGTTCTTCAACAAAATATAAGTTAACATGATCCATTTACCTACTTCTTGCATTAGCCGTACTGACAGTGTTTCCATTTTCCCAGGTGTGATGCCCCGCTTGTAAGGACAAGCTGTGCAATTGTTGTGGGATACATGGCATCAGGTAAACCACTCTTGCAGACTGGGCCTGTTGTAGGGAGCCATCTTCAGCCATAAGTGCCAACTCGGTCTATATTATGCAGCAATTTGATGCTTAACCACTACTTCTACTTTGCTGTTTAAAGCTTAGCCACTTTGTCCATTGAAGTGCCTGATTGATGGTATTGAGGGAGGGTGTTTATGGCATAAAGCATTAGACATCTGTTTTCAGGCCATCCTTAAAAATATGTTCATTGGGTGTAACCTGACCGACCTTCCAGTAAAGGTCCCTACTCAAAAGTTTCTGGGGCCTCTGTGGCAGCTAATGCAGTATAATGACCCAGAAGCCTCCCACCAATGTGGTCACTGTGAGTTCAAGTCCAGCTCATGCTGGCCCCCCTATCCGTCTGTACATGGGTAGGTCTGCCAGCGACCTATGGATTGGTGTGGGCTTCCATCTGGTTGTGCCTGATTTCCTCCCACCATAGTGCTGGCCGCCGTCGCATAAGTGAAATATTCTTGAGTGTGGCATAAAACACCAATCAAATAAATAAATAAATAAATCAATCAATCAGTCAGAAGTTTCTATTGGTATTTTGATAAAATTTTCTTTCTTGTTACTTTCTGTGAAATTCTTATGTCTTTCAAGGGCCAGAATTTAAAAAAAAGAATACCCTGCCAACTGACCTTGTTTTATTCTCAAAGGGTTGGGTTAAGCGCAACAAACATTTTTCTAAGGATAGCCTAAGGTCATTGAGGTAGTGACAAACAAATGTGGTGTGGTTGATGTTCCTGTAATTGTTGCATGTTGATGTTCCCCTCAGTTAGAGCATCTTTGACTTTCTGGTTTCAGATTTGATCATTATGACTATTCACTACAAAAAAGTTGGGGAAATATTTTATTTATTCCACCATGGAGCTTCAGTGTATGCCTACTACTATGTGATGGTGAGTAGTCACTCTGACAGGGCTGATTTTTACAGGGTGTCACTGTGAGTATACTCTGTCTGACAGGGCTGATTCTTACAAGTTATGATGCTGATAGAGCCTCTTTTTACAGGGTGTCACTGTGAGTAGACTGTATCTGACAGGGCTGATTCTTACAAGTTATGATTCTGATAGAGCCGCTTTTTACAGGGTGTGACTGTGAGTAGACTGTATCTGACAGGGCTGATTCTTACAGGGTGTGACCCTGAGTAGACTATCTGACAGGGCTGTTTCTTACAGGGTATGACTGTGAGTAGACTGTGTCTGATAGGGCTGATTCTTACAGGGTGTGACCATGAGTAGACTGTGTCTGACAGGGCTGATTCTTACAGGGTGTGACTGTGAGTAGACTGTGTCTGACAGGGCTGATTCTTACAGGGTATGACCCTGAGTAGACTGCCTGACAGGGCTGATTCTTAGAGGGTGTGACTGTGAGTGGACTGTGTCTGACAGGGCTGATTCTTACAGGGTGTCACTATGAGTAGACTATCTGATAGGGTTAATTCTTACAGGATGTGACTGTGAGTTGACTCTATCTGACACAGCTGATTCTTACAGGATGTGACTGAGTAGATTCAGTCTTATAGGGCTGATTTTTACAGGATATGACCCTGACGAGACTCTCTGATAGGACTGGTTCTTACAGGGTGTGACAGTGAGTAGACTCTGTCTGAGAAGGCTGATTCTTACTGGGTGTGACAGTGAGTACACCATGTGTCTGACAGGAATGATTCTTGAATGTGTGACTCAATGATATACTTTTGTCTGACTTCTAAAGTTTATATTGGCAACCAGTTCAGTGATATAGAGTTCCCATATTTCTATATCAAAACTGTTATAAAATATGAAATCATGATTGTCACTCAAGCCGTGACTGGTAATTAACAGGAAGGCCAATCCGTGACAAGATAACGAATAAAATGTACCATTTTATTAATGAATTTTTCATGTGTTAAAATTACTCAGAAGTGTATTTAATGGCTGTGTACTTTTCTGACAAATTGTAACTTTTTGATGAAGTTCTTCTTAAGGTTAGTTGTTCATTGGACTTTGTGGTTTGTTTTCTGTGTTTTCAGACCTATGGCGTTTTACCTTATTTTGCTAATTATCGTCTCTTGGCTGAATTCTCCACACCATTTGTCAATCAGAGGTAAGAGTAGCAGAAAAACATCACTGTTATACCGTTTCATAAGATGAGCATTATAATAGTGTGGTAGTAGGGCATTGTCACGTTATGAACTAGTTGTTTGCTAGTTTTGAGAAATGAGAAATTATCTGTTCAGAAAACAATTTCTTTATATCAGTATAATACCAAGCGTTTTTAAATTTCTTGAACTTCATCACTTCCGAAGTGTGTAAATTAAATACTTACACAGAAGAATATAGTGCATTTTCTATATTAGCATTTCCCCCTCTGTTCTATAAAGTATGTCAAAACTCTGTGGAGATCATTGTAACTAGAAAGCTTGGTATTCCATTGAACATTCATGTACATTTGCCATGTTTTGCCATCAGAGGGTTATCATGTGGAGGCCGATGAAATGGGAAGTCTATTGTAGGCCAGATAATAGTTAACCCAGGCACTGCTCGTTTACATACCTTAGACGTTATGTTCAAGTTTGTAAGGCTCTTCATGGATTCCCACATCTGCAAACTTCTGCTGTCGTGTTAATGGTGCATTATCTGTATAGATCCCATAAAAGAGAAGTGAAGGAAATAAACACATTCCTCACACGGTCTGTGAAGAAATCTATTGCCATTCATCACATTAGTCAAATACTACTGGAATACGACAATAATGGATCATCTACAGTGTACATAATACTACTGGAATACGACAATAATGGATCATCTACAGTGTACATAATACTACTGGAATACGACAATAATGGATCATCTACAGTGTACATAAAAAAACAGAAAGTACCTGAAAAGTGCAAAATTTTAGGAGACATACATTTGTTCACATTGAAAAATCTGCTGTGGAAGTCTGCATGAAGAAGACTTGTTGATAGAAATCAACAGCACCAAGTAAGAATTTGGAAATTTTATCGTAGCAGGCAGCGTTGGTCAATCGTTTTTCTGTATCCTTGTAAACACTCTGTCTCTAGAACGGTTTATTCGACGTTACCTAACGTACACTTTTACTTTGCAAACTTTTGCAAATTTACACCTTTGCACGAGGAAGATACCTATTGATTTTCAGCGACCTTGACCTTTTTCTTCAGGTCAGTGGGGTCATTTAAGTTAAATTTTAGGAAAGTCTCGTAAACCCTCTATCTCTTGAACGGTTTGTCCCAAGTTCACCAATTGTATACCACACCCACAAAGTTTTATGAATGGCTAGTATTATTCATACTATCTCTTGGAATTTATATCTATTTGTTACATTGTAACAGGTGCGTATGGTTGAGGGGTTTTAAGTGCACGGTATTGCAGGGTGTTTTTTTTCATATGTTCAGGAAAGCTAATTGTACAGCTACATGCATATGTTTGTTTTCAGGTGGTTCCTGGATGCTCTGAGTTACTCAAAGTTTGACCCAGTTTTCATGGTGAACGGTCTAGCCATGACGGCCACATTTTTCATGGTGCGCATTGTGTCGATGCCGCGCTACTGGCACAAGGTGTACTCGGTGTACGGCACGGAGCCATTCCTGCGCCTGGGGCACATCCGCTTCGTCCTGGTGATAACCTGTCTGGTCCTGGATCTCATCAACCTCTTCTGGTTTTACAAAATGTGCAAAGGCGTGCGGAAAGTCCTGTACGAACGCATGGACAAGAACAGAAACATAGCAGCAAAAATTCAGTAATGTCCTCAGATTTTTGTTTTTATGAGAAAGGTTTTTTGTTTTTTTAGAATGCTCAACATTTCTGTTTACTGTTTTTCTTTTTTTAAAGGTAACACAGTGCTTGAACTGGTTTGCAATTATTAACATTATTATTATTAAATTGAGCTTCTTTGTAATGTATTGAGCTTTTCGATAAAAAGTTATATTATCATTTTGGGGGGCTACATATATGTAGATGATTAGTATGAAGTCTTTGTAATACTTGTTAAGCTTTGCTTGTGTGCAATTTCTTGTCTTATTTATTGTTAACTGAGACTAACTTACCTTTTGCAATTACCCAAGGAAAATGCTATGAACGATTAACCTTAAAATGGGTTAGCCTTGTCAAGGAAGGCTTTGAATGTAGGGCTGTGTGGATTAGGCAGAATATGGATCTGCCCATCTGTCTACTGTTTCATCATGTTTTTCAAACAATGATTAAAAACGCTCATGTTTTCATCAAGATGAGTGGACCAAATCCAGCTCATGCTGACTTCTTCTCCAGTGGTGAAAGTAACCTGCGTGTGATCGCGAGTTTCCCACCAAGGCTTTGCCAGGTTTCCTCCCACCACAATGCTTGTCGCGGTGATACATATAAGTGAAATAATTTTAAGGTCAGCATAAAGCACCAATCAAATGAATAAATATTCAAATAAATCAAGATCAGTGAAAGTATTTAATGTACAGTGTGTGCATTGTATCCATGTGTACAAATGTTAGGAGTTCTATTGATGGGCAAAGAGATGGTTTACAGAAGGTACATGTACTACTTTGCTCAGGTTCAAACCTCTTTGGTGCACTGTTGGTTTTTATTCACAGCGGGTACAAATAAATTTCCAACTGCAGAAAGTATATTCAAGATGTTGGTGCTACCTATGTGCTGATTTTTTTTTTTTTCAGCCAATAAGATCACATCAGTGGTTGACTGGATCTCTGTGTATAAACGACCTAGATATCCCCAAAGAAAAACTATTTTCTGCTGCCCAGTGCTTGGCAGTTGTGCAAGGCATTTATGTGCCACAGGCCTTTATGATTTAAGTCTTTTTCTTTTACCAGAATCCATATAGATTTATTTTGCAGGAATCCATCAAAATCCAGGCTGGATCTAGTACTGCAAAAGCAGTTGCTAAAAAGCTTTTAATGCATATTAAAATTGTTGGAAAACCATGTTCAAAATTTAAACTGAGTGACACAATGTAAATCTTAAAGATGTGATTCTGGTAGTTTTGGTCATGACGAGAATTGAATTCCTGGAATTCTGTGGAATGTAAAGCCCTGTTGTACATGTCACAGTCTGTGTACTTGTTTAAGTCTAACAGATGCTGTATTCAAACTTGTCACTTGTTGCAATGAGGAACATACATGACCCTTTTGGGGAATCAGATTGCTTCATAAACAGGCTCTCCCAGACGAAACGTCCTCTTCAGTCTTCTTTTACAGTTTGAAAGCTTCTCCCTGAAAAATGTGCCTCAAAAATGTTTTAAGAGATGCCAAATGAAGGGTTTTGTATCAAAATTGTGTATGTAACTTTTCCTGCACAAGACATGTCAAAGCCTTGACCCTACCACATATCAAGCTGTTTTCACTGAGAACTAGGTGGAAAGTATTCCACCCAAACCTGTATAAACCAATTTTACCTGGAACCCATATATGGTCTCTTTTTCCCAAGCCCATGTGACTAATTTTTTTAAAAAATATTTTTTTGTATTATGTTGCGGTTATCAGCACTTATGTGCCTGTATCTGAGTGTTATTAGAGAGTGCATTTCGTAGAAAGTTTAATGAGGATAGAGGTATGATTGTGGAAGGTGTTAACACTGCAGCAATGACCTGTACAGTTTCTATTGGTTGGAACTGGGAGTGAGCGCAGGAACAGGCTCACCACTGGAGTGCTCACCGCAGTGCTCACTGGAGTTATTCAGTGTGAGATGTTAAGAACACCAGCGTTTGAGGTTGTGTACAAGATACCTTGGTACTGAACACATCTACATGTGCATTCTGCTCAAGAGCAAATGCCAAAAACACTTGGAAAAGATACATGTACATTGTAATGCTGCACAGGATTTCTTTGCAGAAGAAATCCTTTAGTGAAACCTGTTTCCTTGCCTTTTTCTTCACAAAAGCCAATATAAGTATGTTCCTTCGAACTAGTTTAAACTGTCTTTTCGTAGGTTTACTACGGTTAACTCATTTGAAGGTTTTAGGAAAATCATTGAATTCTGTCAGAATCAACATTGGATGGCTGAGGCTGGAGATAACAAAGGTCAGTGTTAAGCTCACAGCAGGTTGATGGGCATTACACAATTATGTATATCCCTCTAGAAGTCAGCTTGATGTGAACTTGTCTGTCTCACCAGTCAGTGTAGAGTCAATTATCATTTCAATTATCGGCACCACAAGGCACTTTGATACTTAACATTCAAAACTGCAATGAATTTTAACGAAATGGTTCAAAAGTTTTGCATTTTTTGTCACAAATCGGCCGTAATTTAACTTTTAGACATGTTTAATACTTTATATGAAACCAGTTATTTAATGTTATCTTTCATCCTATTACTCTTTTAAAATTACAAATGAAGTCATTTGTGTGATATTGGTGTTTAGTCAGTGTAACTGAATTGCTGTTAATGGTATTGATAGAAACAGTGGAATTGTTGTACATTGATAGCAATACCAGCATGTTTTCGCCTCCGTTAATATGGTATTTGCACTTCTAAATGTTTATACACGTGTCTGGACAACTGTGGTACATCTAGCCTGTACGTCTTCTCTCTGTCACTAGCTGTTCTGTGTCAATATTTTTAAGACAAGTCTTACGTAATTTATTTGCTTGCTAGATGGGGACAGATCAGTCTTGCTACAGCCTACAACTTTACATTTTTAGCTGTTTCTTATTGGTTTATACAGTACATGCATTCATGACGTCATCACTGTATCTCCACATATCTCTCAAAAATGGAGAAACAAATTGTTTTCTGTTCTAGTCTTTTGAAAATTTGGTGCTTATAGGATGTCTGCTTTTCATTGTTAACGTATGATTTAATGCCTGTCAAACAGATGTTTTTGCCTTTAGGTGGGCATTAGATTTCAGAGGGATGACATCTGCTTGGGTTGGGGGGGGGGGGGGGTTAGAGGTTCATTTTAGAGTCCTGTGAAATATGGCAATGGTAACTGATGTTATTTCCGGGCAATTATCAGTTATTCGAACCTGGTATGCACATGGTTTGTGATGCTGATTTCAGGTCTTTGTGAGTGTTTATTATACATGTTCATGAAAATTTAATGTTGATTTGGTGATTTTTTTTTTCTAAGATTTGTTTACCAGTATTATGGCATTGTTATATTGCAAGAGTGAAATTCTTGGTTGTTGGATCTTGTCAAGGTATCCCTGAAATTGACCCAATTTTCATAGTTATTCCTTTGCAGCACTTTCTTTTTTCAAAAATTATAGCTATTTGAGGCTCCCAAAGATCTTATGCATAGTTTTTGTAGACTTGGGGAAAACATAGTCAGCAGTCACAAAACATGGTTTTTGCAGGATTCCATTCAGCTGCTTTGTGGAATAAATGTACTAGGTGGGTTCTAACCACTTACAAAGAACTTTCCTTGTCCTTCACTTTGTGTTCCTTGGTGAATAACATAACACCATGCCTCTGCAGGGAGGCTGTGAAGTTTCTATACCGGTAAATTAGTTTTTTGGCTGCAAAACTAGAAAAGGTATATGTTAAGAGAAAGGTTATACCAAATTTTTTGTTACCAGTTATGAGTTTGCATGTCCAAATCTTGTCTCCCACTTACTGGTCTTACACGTCTTGCTTCAAAAAGAAGATTACTTCTTCAGTCTTTCTGCATATGGTTGGGATTCAGGCGCATTCTGAAGGCATTCTTCAGTGTCACAAAATTACATTTTATGTAAAGTCTTGAAATGGGCCAACCCAACCAGTCTAACCGTGTCTCCAAAATCAAATTGAAAACGTACATAATCCCAATGAAAGTTAATCTTTAATTTATCTTGAAAAAGTTGATGAACTAAGGTAGTCAGTTCCTGGTCAAACGTGTGGTTATCCCCCCTTACCGTGCCTTATTCCCGCCATTCATCATCTTTATAAACCTGTCCTCTTAGCATAATTATACTGGAATGTTCTTGACCAGACACAATATGACAAACAGTTCACCACTGACAATCCAACACACACTGCGTGAAATATGACCAGGGTTCAACACACAACAACCGCAATACAGCCAATGTGACAAAGCTGAGATTTCTGATACGTTGTCGGCTCGGCTGTCATAATGTATTTAGCGTGGAAGACCACAATGCTGATAGTTCGACTAGCTATTCTAAACGAAGTACATACAATTGCAGGAAAACATAACTGTTGGGAAATATGTTAAATAGAATATGTGGACGGTGGGAAACGTAAAAGCATCCATTTTTTTGCCATCATGCTTTTATGAACAGTTATAGCCTAATCAAACTGGGACTGACATACTCAGCTATATTTGTATTTGACCAGGAAATTCTTCACATACCACGAGTTTGAACTTTTGATTGGATTTCATGCCCAGAAAGTCTACTAATTTCCTTGCATCACTGAAAACTGTAGACTGCTTCTCCCTTTCATGTTATCAGCTTTATTTACTACCGGGTATATTTCCTTGGGAATTGGTGTTACAGGTTGTTTTGGAAGCGAATCTTGCGGTTATCGACATGGAACGTCCTCTCGTGGGTTACAAGTGGTATATACTAACCTCGGATTAGACAGTTAGGTGCTATCAGAACTATTGCTCTGTTGGTCCTTCAAAGCGCGGTTCCCTAAAATTGTTATGGCGATATAACGATACAACTCAAAATAACGTTACACTCACAGTAGGACAAAATACCAACATTTAGGACACAATAGTGCAAAGTACAAACGTTTAGCACGCTATAGCTAAAAATACCAACGATTAGCACTCCCCAGTGTTTCACATGTCACTTACCGGCCCTAGTATATATATGATCGAAGTTAACGTTGGTTTAAGGCGAGCCTTTCCCTCATTGCAGGTACCTGAAAAGCACTAAAACTGGCGCAAATTCAAATGAACCAACATGATTTTCATTTCATACATATAATTTACATCATGTGGAATTAAAAAAAAAAAAAAGAAAGAAAACTCCAAGCTGTGAAACTGAACAGGGGTAGATAACTCTAATAACCAAACCGGGACTACAGGTACTGAGGCGTTGGCCGGCAGGTGGTATGACTGCAATGGTCATGGTTCAAGACAGTAACCTAGCGCCCTATATCGTTACTTTGGTCAGTATAACTGAGTGTCACAATACCGTACAACACAACAGCAGAGTGTGTATTTTGTGTTATTTTGTGCTTTACCAGTAGCGTCTAATAAATTGCAAATATCGAGTTAAGTTTCCACGTGCACAATGTTATTTGCGGGGGGAGGAGGGGGGGAGTTGCTACTTTTTAAGCGTTTACATAAACAGAGAGAATAAAACTCTGACTGAGTTAAAACTGACATAAGGTTGAACACTTCGGCGTTTACTTATATATTTAAGAATAGCTCTCGGAAATACCGCAACCCATACAATCAGACAAGTGTCCCCTGGCCTTCAGATAAGAGTAATGAAAAATGGAGAGTTGATTACTCAAAACACGTATGTAAAAACTGTGACCAATGAAGTCAAATGGATATGTCGTAGCCTCGTATGCGAAAGATCCGAGTTCAAATCCGAGTCTCAATAATAAAAGTATCCATGCACAAAGTGACACGTCCAGCAAAATGTGTGACTGGCTGAGGGCGGTTTTATTGTAGAGATGTGAACGATATAATGTTGACATATGTCAAGGCTGAAACGAATATACCAGGCGGACTGAAATCCGATATACAGTAGATACAGTTTTGAATAACGTTGAAAACGGCCGTTTTTGTGTTTACTGAAAGACTTTAATCATCATTGTTAGGCCTATATATCAATGCACTCAAATGATTGTCTCCTCATATTTGCGATTCCATACACAGTAAACACTCCGTTGGTACTGTGGCTTTGTTGTTCTCGTCATGAAATGATTGATGTATGACTTAATGCTACTTCGGCCGTATTGTGGCGATCTCTGCACGAAACTTCGCCGTGTATACATTGCTACTCTTCTGCGTTCAGCATATGTGCAGGGGATGCTAGTATACAAGTCAGCATTTCGGTATTTAGGCCCTTCATCGCGTGCATGAAAATCAGCGTTGGTGTTTCCATGTATACAGACGATCACTTTACGCAAAAAACATCGCAGTTAATTTCTATCATGCAAGAAAGGTATGCGGCTATGCCTACGTTATAAACTGAAAAGTCCAGAAAAAAGATCTTTATATCGGAGATAATAGCCTTGGTTCTTCATAAAATGAGTGGTTACACGTGTGAAGGATTCTCAGCCAATGGGCTACAGATGTCTCCTCTGGAATTCCATGACGTCATGGCTGTGTTCAGCAAGCACTGAGCGTATTATAGCTCACTTCTGCACAACTGACTCTTCCGGTTTCTAGTCACTGCTTGATGTTTTTGAAGAAAAGTGAGATATCAACTCAACAAGCACGAATCAGAGTGGAAAAAGAAAACAGTATATAAATTATTTATGTTTATTGGATATTTTACTCCGTAGTGTTAGGCTGTATATCACTCGAACTGCTGCTGAGTGGGTGTACGGGATGGGAGTGTGGAATGGGGCAACTTTGTAGGGCCCAGAACAAGTCACGGTCGATCTTGCTATTATGTACCAGGTAGTCCTCTCCAAAGACACTCGGAGCTATAGCCTATATCGAGCTATAGCCCACTTTCTCACAAATTACCGTGCATTTTTTTCTTCTACAATTTTCTGGTAAATTCCGTTGCCCTCCGGCGATGTGTGGCGAATGAGTTACCAGAAAGTAGACTGTGAAAGTGACCTTAATGAGGACAGAGGAACTCAAATGTGATCAGAGACGTCAGTCTTCAATCTTGACTAGGTCGTATCACTCCACGCGCGAAGGAAGAACGATTAAACATGATGTTAAGTATGACGTGGCCAGTCAAGTTAACATACATGCATTTATTTACTGAAGCCATTGTGCACTAAAAATTTATATTTCTGGTATAAGAGGAAAAAATCTATTTAACCATATGCAAAATTGGTAGGCGTCGACAAGTGTGTTAGAAAGTAAACCCCTATTCCTGAAGTCATGAAACCTTACTTAAATCCGGTTTGTGTTGACGAGTCTTGAAGACCGTTTTGTATAGAAACCAAGAGAAATCTACGTCTCGTTACATTAGATTTGTCATTAGTCTAGGTACCATGTTAAACTATATTCAGTGAGAATCAATGGAAATACCCTTTGTGGTTTTGTATGGAGAAGTGCTGTTGGTAGTCATCTTAGTATACATTTAAGTATTCTAAAAAGGATCAAAAATTAAATGTCAGTATAGGGTAGTGCAGCCTATAAATGCAAGTCCTGACACCCTTTTTCCCAAACCACGTAGCTACGTAAGCCTACTTCTAATCAATCAGATAGGATACCGTGGGTTAAACCACTGACCTTTGGAAACTTCAGACGAACTTTCCCACGTGTGATGTGCACCCCCCCCCCCCCATATGTTGAGCCACGAACACTGATAGTTGATAACTGAAAAAATGGTAATTATTTCTGAATTTTCGCGAAACATAAATTTTTCTTTTTCTGGCTGAGAACCCGTCAGACGGTAGTTGGATCTGTAGCCTACTATTAAAAGAGTAGGGAAAATCTAGAAAGACTATTAATGAAAAAAGTGCACCAGTTCGTTTGGACACGCATTAGCGAGCACACACTTCATCGAGGTGAAGTTGGGTTGTGCAAGCAAAGGCGTAGGTTGTCCGACTAACAGGGTGGCCTAAGTAAATTACGGGGCCTCTGCCGGTTGCTTTAGTTGGCCTTATCACTGGCCTTGCCTGTACAGCACCTATAGGTAACCTGTGCCAACACCTGTCTTTATCAGGCCGGCTTGTTTTGTTGTGTTATCTAATCGTCAGGTAAACCAGGTTTGGCCACAGGTGTAAACAGCACGCGGGTTCGTATTGTGGTAAGGTATACATGCAGGCGTTTTACCTGTATTCAATCTACCTGGCACTTTTAATTGATATAATGTATACAAAACTAACGAGGGAATTGGCATGATGCAAGGCACAAAATGGCGGTGGAATCCAGCTTAAAATAATCAGTGTTTTATACACCATAAACAAGATGTCTCTCGTACGCCTCTTTCGCGTAATTAAGCTTTCTCTATCAACGTAGATGCAGACGTGGGACACGTAAGGTGACGTCAATTTCAGTCACAGCTAACATTTCTTGGTACGTTTTATTTTGAAAGGGCACATTCAGCGTAATATATGATAGAGCTATGGAAGGTGGTTGTGGTGTGGTGGGGAGGGGGGTAGGGGTTGGGGGGTTGGGCTGGAGTGCGGTCAATACCTTGGTATATATCCATTGTCATTAAAAGTCAACACAGAGAAAAGAATTACACTGCATCACTGCTAAGAGGCAGTGAGCTCATATATACATACGGGTATATATGTTGTCATTAAAAGTCAACACAAGGAAATGAATTACACTGCATCATTGCTAAGAGGCAGTCAGCTCATATATATATACATGTAGGTAGATACGTTGTATTTTCCTTCTGAAGGACAGATATTATAGATGTGACGGGTGCTTGTGGTTGATGTCACACCTGTAAGGTGCTAGATACTTCGCCGTGCAGTTGTTGAAAGAAACCTGCTTGGCAAAAATATAAGGCTCTATAATTTATACAAAAAGAACACAACTTTTTCTTCTCCTCCATGTAGTTGTGATATTGTTTGTCGCCGACGGCAAGCTGCCTGTTTCTAACGGAGTATAAAAAGCCAAATGTTTCTGCAATAAAAAGAAAGTTCAAAACAATATGCATAATCTGCATAAAGAGAATTTATTTTCACGTGTTGGTGGAGTGATTTGTGGAGCTACGCCACATCAACACTCATGAGTCCGTCATACACTGTAAATTTCGATGTTTAATTTATAAACACTTTAATGCATTAGATATTAAACACCTATAGACTATAGCATTATACTATCGGCTTATATACATGTTTTGGACACTTATGTTTAATACTTGAAAATATGTGTAGGTCTATATTTATTAAACTTGCATGTTTGGCGCTTAATCACCCATTAAACGAGTTGGGTGTTGGCCATTTTACAGTTTATGTAACTGATGTATAAGCGACACACAGCCATGTCTGTATATTGCAACCTGCATAATGCGTAATGAGCGTAGCCTGTGTACCGAGTATGTTGTAACAGAACATCTACCGCGGACAACAAAAAGGCATCGTGACAAGAATCTGGTTGCAAAGAATACAGGATATGTACAGAAATATATATAGCCTAGATTACCAGTGACTACTTTCCTTTTGTTAGGGTGTTTGTAAAATTTCACGAAAAGCAAAGAAACATATACACACGTCGTCTATATGTATTCAGCTACATCTAAATGACGATGTAAGTTTTCGTTGTGGTGTAAACGTGAATACATGCCTCCTAGCCTTATTTCTTAGTCTCTCACTAAACAACCTAACCGTTGAGTTTGCCTATGGCATGGTCGTGTAGTACACATTCGAGTGAAGTGTCTTATCATAAGTGTACAGCATTGAGGCCCTTCTCTGGCCATTCAACACATATGCATGCCAAACCGGTTCGTGGTGACAGGCCGGGCTATAAGCAGTGGATGATGATATAAAAACTTGTATAATGTGCCTCACTGCCCGAGTATTTCTGCAATGACTGAATGCCTTGACGTATTATATATTAGGAAGACCTTCCCATCCTAGAATCGGCCAAGTCGTAAAAATGAGAGAACACATATGGTACTGAGTTAGTCATATCTTATTAACTGTATTGCACCGTCCTTCGAAATTCTAGCACATCTTGTGGTTTAAACGTTTGAGAAATATTCAAGAAAAAAAATTAGTTTAAAAATTCATTATTTTTATTGTATGAAATTATCATTATCCATTTTCTGATATTTATTTTATAACTTTCGATGTTTCTGCAAGTTCTTAGCATGTTTCAACCATTTTAGTTATTTGGTGGGTTGTTTATAAATTATGTCTTATGCTCACAAATATTTCACTTATACAAAGATCATCATGGTCTCGGGCGGAAGAAACTGGTTAAAGTGAGAAACTCCAATGTTCCTTAGTTCTAACCGGCGCGGTATTGACCACATATGTTGTTTGCTCATCACGTACATGCATTTCAGCGCCTTACAAGACATCCTGTAACAGGACATGTTTGTATCGTTCGAGAAGAAACAGTTGTATATTTACAGGTCCAGCGCGTAGGATATTAATCTAAATTTGCTTCAGCATGACAGATTGTCATCTAATTCATGAGTATACATTTTGGCTTCATTTTAAGTAGGTGTTGTTTTTTATGCGACGTTCACCGACCTGTTCATGTGCACAGCCAGAAGTTGTTCTGTTGCACATTTTACATTTCTATCCTTTTCTCTCCGAGATACATGCACCAGTCACGGAAATCCCCACTCTTAACATTAAACGTACGTGAGCGTGAAACGGCTTTCTACAGTTTATCTCTAGAGACATTTTCCAGATTTTACTATGTCATGTGCAGACAGAATAAAACACTGGCAGGGATCAAGGGCTTGTAAAACAGCGAGTTTCCCTATCTTCTGGCCAATGTCAAACGCTTTGTCCCCAAGCTGTCGGTTGATGTGTCACTAAACTTGACATGTAGTTCCTCATATCTCTGGCAAATGTCAACCGTCCTGTGTCCTGTCTGCGGATAATTTTTCTGAACTTTGCACTTCCCTGTATTTTCTGGTCCGTGTCGAACGCTTTGTCCCTGGCCTGTCGATATATTGCTAAACTTTGTAGTTACCTTGTTTTGTTCCTGGCCTGTCGACATGTCGCTAAACTTTGTAGTTCTCTTGTCTTCTCACTTTTGTCAAACGTTTTGTCTCTGGTCTGTCGATGTGTTGTTAAACTTTGTAGTTACCTTGTTTTGTTCCTGGCCTGTCGACATGTCGGTAAACTTTGTAGTTCTCTTGTCTTCTCACTTTTGTCAAATGTTTTGTCTCTGGTCTGTCGATATGTTGCTCAACTCTGTAGTTCTGTTGTAGTTATACCCCCTGACCGTTGTGAAACGTTTTTTTTTCTGCCTGTCAAACCAGTAGCTTAACCCACGTTGTTCGCTGTCTACAGGCTATTGTCAAGTGAGACTGGTCTCTTACTGTCATTAAGTTGCTAAGATTTGTTGTTCGCTCTCAAATGTCTAGTGTCAAAGGTAGCTGTTCCTTTCTTAATGGTAAATCACAATCATCTAGTAATTTCCGTGCGTCAGTCTCAATAACTTCTGTGGATAAATTATTGAATTTAGGAGTTGTATCTTTTTCTTATTAGTCCAGCCCTTTCGTTTTTTTGATGGCGTTTCTTCTGTCCTCTGATGATTTCTTTGTTTCTACACGTATCTTTACTTTACGATATTCTCTATCCATTGTATTGTTTTTGCGATTTACTGATGTCGTAGAGTCACCTGTTTATACAATCCTCGCTGTAGCAAATGTCGCTATATCTCTTTTGTGAGGGTTTATCAAGACTCTTGTTCTTTTTACATAAACGCTTAACACGACCGCCATTAACAGCATGTTTAACATACCCCGTTTGCCCTGCACTCACTCTTCCTTGGGGAATGACAATAAAATTGGATGCTTATTTTTCTGCTTAAGACAAATTATCCAATATTTTGCCGTCAAAAGTGCATTTCTGGAGACAAATAAATATCACGAAGCATTATTTATGCTGCTGATACTGACATTTTTCCAGTAAGATATCATCTCACCTTCCAAACTAACCTCAAAACACCTTTCCAAGATCAACAGAACACCCGGAATCAGGCAAAATGATGGAGCAACTTATTCATGGTCGAAATTTTAGAGTATGTGTAGATCTGTTGCGTCATCCTGTGGCGTAAATAGCTAGTAAGCTAAAATACTTATCTGTAGGGTCAGCCTAATTATTGCATATTGCTCAGAATAAATATAATTCTGTTTAGTTGCCTATTGCATAGTTGATGCCCTAGGTCTTCCTGTCATGCTATATGTGATCATTCAATATGTCACCTTTTCCGGCCCCCTCTTTTAAATACCATTCTTTTTTATCTGCTCTGTGTTAGTCAGTGTATATATAACCCTCCGAATGACTGGCTATTATGTTATATAGTTATATCCTACAAGTTATTATGTCACATACCCATATTCACTTGAAACATATCTGATGACAGATCACATTCACTATAAAATATTTTCCTTTCAAGTTACTCTTAAATTAAAGAGAGAAAAAAACGAGCCGTTATTTGTTTGTTTATTATATTTAAGTACATGCGTAAAGATCCATTTAGTCCACTCCAGTGTATATCGTATGTGAATATACCTAAACGTTCAATGTATCATCTTTTATCGTCTACGAGACATCTGAAACCTTGCCTGTCAATCACGCCATTATTATATACCTGTACACCTCAATAGATCAAAGAGATTCTCTGCAGATTAGGATTGTGGGGTATACAATATGGCTAACTGACTTACTGAAAACGCTGATAGGCCTCAGTTATTGGTGTTTATAGTATACACGCGGAGAATGATTTTCTTATCTTATTCATGATCGAATGTGCAATGTAGCGATTACCTTTTATACATAACCATGCGATCAGATCTTCAGATTTCTGTACATGGCTTCGCAAGAAGGTGGATTCGCTGAATATCCGGAATCGCCCAGAATAGACTGAGAATAAGAAATCTGTGCGATTGCTTTCATGTAGTATTTGGCTAGGCAGGAACTTCAGCTATGATCTGATGCATAGTATTGGACATTAAGCAGTTTAACAGAATCAAGATCTAATAGGTGATTGCTGGCAATTTGCCGACTAGCTGTAGTTCAGAATGCCAATGGTTACGTATAGACCATAAATATCGTGTTGCTCAAAAAACATTAAAAAAAACAAACAAAAAAAAACAAAAAAACAAAACAAACCCCCCCCCCCCAAAAAGACCAGAAATAAAACAAAAAAAAAACATGCTCCCCTTATAGATTCCTCATTTTCTCCAAAGTTGGTCATTGAATATCATCATCTTTACATCACACACCGTTTGAAGTTGTCAAATAATATTCCAGCATTTCATTTTTTTTAAATTAGCTGGCTCAAGACTATGGAGTTCAACCGCATGCTCTCTACGCATATCAAACCTTCGCTCAAGGGGTAGCTTGTTTCGATTCCAGCTCTCTCTACTTAGGTGTGGCAAGCTAAATCTGTATGCTAATCAAGTCTGAGGACCACGAAGTAATTTGACTTAAGACTTAAACTTAAGTCAGACTAAGTCTTAACTTATGATATTAATCCTATACAGACTTAAACTTAACGGCTAATTTTTTTCTTTTTTCATCGTGGTTTAGGACTCTCATTATTATCAGTATCAGGATTAAAATAAAAATCATTAAGATGAGTCACATTTTTAGCACAGTAAGGTGTTTTGAAGCTAATCTTGGGGCCAGTCATCTGGCGACGGGTGGGTAGTTATTCTGGGAACTCCCGTGCTTTCCATAATACTGGTTAGCGCTAGATATGAGAACACATCTGGAATCCAGTTTTAAACCACAATCAAATGAATCAATCAAAATATCTGTTCAGTGTATTCTTAAATGGTGGTTATGGTTTCCTTTCGCTGAAGTGTCTCCCTCAGCCATATAATCTTCAGTCATTGAGATCAGTGAGGTCACAGGCTAAGGCCAACTCTGGCTAGTTGAGCTGTTGTTCAAAGGCAGAATCATCGTGAGTTTGACGAAAAATTCTTCACGAAGGCATTAAATACCAACGAATCTTAAGATGATTGCAGTTGGGTACAGGAAAAAAGTTAAGCACCAAGTTCATAACTCATAGTCAAGAGTGAATTATACCATGTTGACCTTAATGTACAGTTATAACCGTTATGTTCCATTCATCACTTGGCCGCACGTCCAGCGCACGAAGTTGCCAGCTAGTGTATACAGCGTGGACTTGCAGATTGAATTACCTCTCTGACACCTTAGCAGAAAGACATGGACATCTAACCGTGTTTGACCGCTGCATCGGTGAACTCCGGTGACCAGTAGCAAATGTCCAGTGTTACCCTACAACATCAACAATGGCGCAAAAGCAGTGAAACGAACAAAAATATTTCATTTTTATAGTAGATGTTCTTTATATTGACGAATTGACTAATCTGTGCTGCTATCGTCCGGCAGAGAGACCGGCCCAAGGCAGGCTATTATCAATATTATTGATTTCGTAAGTACATGTGCCAGTGACACCCAGACACCTGACCCATGGCCATTATGTTTGCGTAGGCCTGAACATAGTTACTGCGCAATACATCGATCACGAGCACGCAACCTTCCTCACCTTGATCCGTGAGCCGGGAATCTGTATTACCCGATCACCTGCGCACACACACACACATATTCTATTAGCCATATTGATCGGTCGTCCGCTGGTAATTGAGCATCAAATTAGCTCAATGATATCAAATCAATACATTGCACAGGTAGGCTTTCAAGTTTCAGGAACATTCTCTTAATTGATATCTGCTCATGCTCTTTCTTCTTATTTCGTTTGGAGTCATTTTGTGTTTATAAAATGGCTTCATTTGTCACAACAAGGAATTATGAAACAGGACAACTTTGAGGAAACCAAACCTTTTCTGTGCAGCGTAATGTTAGTAATAGGAGGCAGAAAATGGAAATAGAAAACAATCATGCAGGTTTCCAGACTTGGAATTACACAATACATATCAGGTTATAAATATTCCTTCAATATTACTCTGTTTGTGTAATCGTGCACAGACACTGGTGCGTGATATACATAAAACATGTATGTACGTAGTGGCTGAGTTCACGGGATTTTCAGTGCTGGCATGGCGAAATTATAGCGCGCTGGAATGACATACGCGTTCGTATGCTTGTGTGTTAATGGCTGATCGTATAACACAATTAAAATTTGTTTTTGGTTACATCTTAATAGATTATAGCTAGAGCAAGCTCTGTTTTGTCACATATTAATTTGGAGTTCGTGTTCATGTTTGTTTACGGACTGAGACTTTGATGGATCTTTTATACGTCGTACACATGGTACAAGTGATGGATGCCGATATATAGCCCATGACGAAATTCATATTAGTTATAAAAATTGAGAACTGTATTACATGAAAAAAATCTTTATTCACTTATACAAATATTTGTCTTTCAGTATCAGTCCTCGGCTCCAGTGTTTCTCTGTACAGTGATACTCTGTATACCCGCCGAGACAGCCACCCTATCAACAGGATCACTACACAACACTGTATGGGTTTTTGTGCGGTGCATGTAACCCACCCCCTCTGTATTTATGCTAAAAGGCCTGTGTGTAATCTAAATGTAATGTTTGCCTGAGTGAGAGGAGCTGAAATGCTGTTTAACCAGTTTTCACATGCATTAAGACAGATATAGGGTTATTTGTATACGATGGGCAGGTGGTAGAAGAAAAAATGTTCACTTCTAGGTCACTAGCTATAGACAAGCCACCCGATCGCTCTGTCTGACCTGGCAAGAACATAATCTTAATTTTAGGTCTGAGTAGTTATAGTTAAGATTGCCAGCAGTCTGCTGTTCTTGCCAGGTTTCCTTCCCCTAGAAAGAGGGACGGTAGAGGTAAACTATCTTTCAGTACGACGTCCAAAAAAAAAAAAAAATCAAATACCTAAAAAATCAAATATATAAATCAAATAGGTAAATCCAAGAAGATCACTCTTCTTGCGTCATTGTCTTTGTTCATAAGGAGTACGTTAACTTCCACACAGCTCAGACTATCAGTATGTCTTATTTTTGGACTTCGTCGTCGTATTAATGAAATATTCTAGACTACGGCGTAAAGCATCGGTCAAATATATAAATAAATATTTGTGGACTTTTGTTATATTTATCCTTCCAGCTGCGTTCTGAAGGTAAGAATACCGAATACCAAGGGTGCATGGAAGACGCGGCTTCTGCTTTGTTCACGGCAGATAAGTAGATGAAGAAAAAAAACAAATGTGCGTCCATCTGATCAGCAGGTTTGTAGGTCAGTCCGTCTCTTAACCTGCATCTCTACGGCAACTGCGGACTTTCTCTGGAGGCCAGTGGAGCACCTCCTGGCCATGTACTAGTGTCAGAGCTACACACGGTATACATATAGCTGTATAACATGTACATATAGCTTAGTCAACTCCAGCTAAAATATCAGATGACTAAAACTGCCAGAAAAAGGGCTTAGTAGTTTTTAGCATTAGTGCATTGGCCTGGTATGTATGTAGTTCCACGTGGAGACATACATTAAGTGTGACACAGAGTCTAGCTAAGAGGCAATAACCTCAGATTCGCACACATATATATAAACATAAATGAAAATCTATTGTGAAGTGCCTAAAATAAGTAATTATATATGAATGGCTATTTGGCATTCGCTTTCTGACCGTTCACGATATTACCTATGTACGGAAGTAACCGCTGTGCCCTTTGAAGCACATTAGCCTCAGAATCGAACACTTGTGCCAAAGGATGACTTTCATGAAAGCTGCAAGCGTGAACGTAAAACTGATTACAAAAACAGGACCTACATATCCCAATAAATAGTTTCTTGCTTTCAAAGGCGTCGGAACCGGAGGGGGAGGGGGGCAGAGGGGACAGTTCCCTCAGGTTCAGACCTACAGGTTTGCCTTTTGTGAGATTTTCCAGGTCAAGACGAATGTTGCGAAATACTTTGGGCAGTGACAAACAAGGGAAGAAATTTGCCCAACGGCACGACCGTATATATCTCTGATCCAACAGCTAATCATGATATCCTAGACACCACAATCTAGGCCTAGCGCATAAGCCTATGATTTCTAGGATATCTGGTCCTATATATCCAGAGAAGGTCCGACAAATTTCAAGCTAATTGCACTTTACTATATGTACGCTATATTACCGCTAAATTTCCGCTGCAGTGATTCATACCCGAGCGCCTAGACTAATCGGCCACCGAGAACCCGGTCCTTAATTGGTATTACATTTTAACAGTTACCTTCATAATATGTTCTTTTGGAACACGTAAGTGTATGATTTTATATTTACGACGCGTTTTGTACCGAAAGTATGTGGATGAAGGGTTCAGAAGATAACTTAAATTAGCCATTGTTTTCCAATTTTAATTTTTTTCACCTCAAATAGTAATAAATGAGAATTTCTTGAGAATGTAGCGGTATTTTCGGTCCTTTTCTTCCAGCTTATTTAATCAAGATTTTGAATCGAGTCCCGTATCATCGCATACAGGCCCAATTGATGTTAACATTGAAATAACTTGAAACGTTGAGGAGAATCATCCTACCAAATTGCTGTGAAAAGAAAAAAATAATCTTTATGCTCTGCACAAATCAGCAGAAAGCCGTGTGTTCTGATTTTTAAAGCTATATCACATGTAAGGGATAAGTATACATGATAAAATGCTTCTTCCTGTCTGCATTTAACGTGTTACACAGTAAGTTGAAGGGCCCATTTTGATTTAGCAGTTTGTTGGGGTTTCCCCAGTGAAAACGTTAAAAACTAATTTCATCTGTTTCAGAATACAAAGTTTATTAAAGTTTAAAACAAATGTACCTAACAACAGTAAAATTAAAAAAATTAGAGAGAGTGAGTGAGTGGTTGGGGTTTAACGTCGACTCTAACAGTGTTTCAGTCATATGACGACGAGCAGTCCTGGTGTGTGCATATAGTGTGTCTTCTTGTGGCAGGCGAGTCCATGCCGCCAAAGTGCTGCCGTCACTGGAACACCATGCCGAAGACACCAGACATGACACCCCACCCAGTCACATTATACTGACACCAGGCTGACCAGTCCTGTTTCCTTGCTCTAACCTCTCAATGCTGAGCGGCAAGGGAGGCAGTAACAAGTGCCATTTTTAAAGACTTTGGTATGGGCTTCAACCTGGATCTTCCGATCTAGAGGCAGACGTTCTGACCACTAGACCATCGAGGCGGTAAAAAACAAATACAATGCCAAATGTCCCCCAAGGTTGTGAGTGATTTTACTGTGTTCCAAGCACAAAACTAAAGGCTCCAGGTTTATTACTGTGTTAGGTCCCACCTGAGACCAAAAAATGGGGAATGGGGAAATAATAATTACTGGTCATCCCTGTATCAGTATAATGGACTGGGTGTCTTCGGCAATTCCTCTCGTTGAGACAGCACCTAACAAAAGAGCGATGCAGTATATGTACACATATAAATGAGTCCGCCGTCAAATGACGTATGAAATATTCTTGATGTTAAACCCCAAGCATCACAGCATCCAGAAGCCTTAAAACCATGACGATGCTTTTCAATCTAAATTACCATTACGTTTTTTTTCTGCATCCTGAGTTCATGTCTGTGATTAAAGTACAAGAGCATTTTTTCTCCCATGCACATACCTTATTTCTAATGATATATTCTAATGACGGAACTTAACATAATTTAGAGATATTCTCAATTTTATTTATTGTATATCATACAGTCACCAATGGTATGAATTTATATTTCAGAATATATATTTGCTAATATAACATAATACTTGACAGTTAAAATCTTGAACAGGATATCGTAAAGGAACCAGCTGAAAATAGGTCAACTCTAATTATACAAGACATTTTCAGCTCTTCCGCTCAGTGGTTTAATATTGATCAGAATGCGTCTCCGGGCATCTGGGTGAGCGGGGCTTCCGGCGCCTAGGCGGCTCCTGGACCCTCGCCTAAAGTTGGCTGTGATAGTCGATTCGCCCCTCCAGCTCAGGACAGCTTCCGACGCCAATGACAGTTATTGTATATTTGTCACACAAGGACGACTTCGAGAATTCAGAAACTTTTATGTGGTGTAAATTGGCATAAAACGATATGGTCCCACAGAAGTACGGGGATGAAATGAACGAGGATATATACAAGATGCCAAAGGGGAGAAATCAGACCATGTGCAGGAAGCATGGGAGCACGACGGGTTCATATAAATATCAGGTAATTTTGTTATGGAAATAAGAATTACCTGGCCGCATTATTATATTGGAGTAAAAATTTCTCGGTGAGTAATATGTACCTGTTTGTCAGCAGTTTCCCATATGCCAATTATATAGGAAGTTTACCTGAACTGGATTCGAACTCCGTACCGCATGGCCTTGTTGCCGGTGGTGGACGCCTATATATACAAGAACATTTTCTATTGTACACAACTGGTTTACATGTTATGACTCAGATTCATATAGTGTCAAGCTGTCAAATGAAAATAAGTGTAACCAATTTTTTTCCATTTTTTTTTTTGTACGTTATTTATACATTCACCGTCGGTGATGATCCATCCACCTTAATTCCATCATAAAAAGTGCTTGTCAGTAGAGCCCGACCTTGTCGACAGTGCAGGGCAGGTTAACCCCAGCTTATTTGTTACAATGAAGCTGTATATTTCGTGTAATATCCGGGACAATTAGCCTGAACTGTCACGGATGATGAATTGTACGGTAGGCTTCGTCTTCAGATCAATTGTTCACAAGGTATATATTGTTATGCATATAACATGTAATATATTCAGCTCTCTACACCAGCTGAATGGAATACAAATTCGTTTATATGCAAGTAATATGTTGTAAACATAACTTTTGTTTTCTTCCCAAACATATTTAATCTATATATGCCAGATATTCTCTTAAAACGGACATATAGTGTTTCATCATCTGGAAAAGAATTATGCGAAGATAAAGCAAGCTTTCCGGAAGAGTGCCGATATGGAGGAAATAGTTTATATTCGCCTTCCTGTATTAAACCTAATTCCCTTGATTTGATATTCAGACTGAGTTTTAATGTCCCGTGGACAGAGATATAACCGTGCACAGCGCAATCTTGACGGGCATTTGATCCGATAAACCGAATAAATCTTCTTCAGTTATTTTCCAATTGGCCTCTGCCCGAGACATTCAGTGTTTACATAATTAAAGTTATTTATACAAGAATGTTTTACATATATACTGTATAAATGACATTATTTATTTATTTATGATTGTTGTTTAACGTTATGCACTCTCAAGAATTTTCCACTTACACCGTGGTCAGTTTTACAACTGGAGGCAACCAGAGTGCCCGCTGTCAACCATATTGCACTTATTGCAAGTTACTAGGAACCTATAAGCTGATGGCCGAAAGACACTTAGACAAGAACTTTTGTTTCACTGGACGAGAGGTCTGCAACATATTGAATCCATGCTCATGAACTTTCCGACATATCGCGTACAGTTATGCTCACCAAATTGGCGGAAACAAGTGCATTGTCTTCTGCGAAGGTCAGGCGGCGCAAATGGCCACAAGAACTTCGTTGAATACAGTCTGTGAGAGCCGGGAACGTACATGTACAAATTCCCTGTCCAAGATGGCGTATGGACCCGCATCTCGTTCGTCCCAATGATTCATGAAGAATAAAATGCGGCACATCGTCACTGAAGGAAAACTGTATGTATTTAAGGACCAATGGCAAAGGTCCAATCGTAGGTGACCAGTAACATGAGAGGCATAATTCAAAGGTCCAACCTTGTGTGACCAGTAACATGAGAGGCATATGGCAAAGGTTCAACCTTGTGTGACCGGTAACATGAGAGGCATATGGCAAAGGTTCAACCTTGTGTGACCGGTAACATGAGAGGCACAAGGCAAAGGTTCAACCTTGTGTGACCGGTAACATGAGAGGCATATGGTAAAGGTTCAACCTTGTGTGACCAGTAACATGAGAGGCATATGGCAAAGGTTCAACCTTGTGTGACCAGTATCATGAGAGGCACATGCAAAGAGTCAGCTTTTTACGTCTGTGACTTAAATGACCTGAAGGATAGGCTTCAAAATGAACGGTAAGAGACAACTTTAGAACGCTGCACTAGTTAAGGGTTTTTTTTTTTTTTTTTTTTTTAAACTGTTTATGAAGACTTTACTAGAGCTATCATTCCTTGCACTCCTCTTTGTTCTTGTTGGTCATTTGGAGCTGTACAAGTCGTTTGGGTGAGCTGTCTTTACCTTAGTGTAACCCAAACATATCCAAAACGAAGTGTTTTGAGCAAGGAGGTTTGTGCGTGGAGAGCAACAAAATTAAGTAGGAGCTGAAAACTGTACCTCCATCGTGGCGAGACTACACAACACCTTGCTGCATGCAGGGGCGTCTGCCTGTATTCTTGCTCACACTGAGACCAGAGATACCACAGATTTCATTCTTGATGGGGACGGGATCTGTAGTGGTTAGAGGCGTTTGCCTTGTAATCACTAGGACGTGACATCATTCCCGGTTTTGGGCAGGTCATTTGTAGATTTTTCTTCTTCTTAATGCTTGTGTGGCTTTGTACTTGTGACCACTCGTTCTCCACTAACATGGTGTGCGTAACTGATCTCACCGGTGGGAAAGTTCGACAGTAACATGCTCAAGGTCGGTGGTTTACGTCGGCCAATCGTATTCTCTCCAACCAAACATTATACTGCCCGCATAAGTGAAACATTCTTGGGAATGGCGTTATTCAGCAATCAAAATAAATACCTTAACATTGATACATGTTTTTCTGCTACTTTCTCACTTAACTGCCCTTGTTCTACTTGGGACTGACCAGATAATGTTGTTACTGATTGGGTGTTTCGCCATTCCCTTGCAGTGAGTCCAAACGATAAGGCCATTCAAAGTGGCATTATAGTACCGCTACCCACCTGCTATACAAGAAGACATCGTCACGAAACGATGTCATAACCTAAACACTGAAACACAATTATACACAATTATCTTGTATGATCATCTTGTCGAGAGGACAAGTATGGAAATCCAGGTGCCGATCACACAAAGCTATTTCTGACTTACATCAAAATTGAAAATCGTGCTTAGTTCTTGACAATGGCAGTTGAAATTGTGACACATTTGTCTGATGATATTATTGATGATATGGTCAAAATTAATGAATTTCTAGAGCCGAATGATAATCTCTAACATTGTATTTGAAATGTTGACCCAAGTCAGAAATGGCTTTTTGGAATCTCCCCCAGACAAGTCGGGCATTCACTTCATGGCGATCTGTGTGATAGTTTTATATGATTCCACATCAGAAAAGGTCTACAGACGATTCCGTGTGTTAGCATTTGCCAACTACCACACTGTACTCGTTCAGTGAAAACCGACGAGTGCTACTCTCATTCACGTTACCACATTTATATTTCACGAGTGATATGCTAATGTCGGATTTTTTTTCACGCTTGCAGTACTATATTAACTGAGCGGGGTGTCATGTTTGGTAACCTTAATGTCATGCTTTCGTGAGGCAGCACTATACAGGTTATATTTGGGCCGTGGTGGTTTAATATAATTGGAATCCATTGTGACAGGACTTAGATGTGATGAAAGCCACGTTATTTGCTGAGCGTATGGAACCTGAGTAGGCCTATCCCGGGAACCATTGTGGCAATGATACATTCATTGCTACATGTACCCGATCAGCTATAAGGTCGAACATTAAAGTAGAGTGTTTCTGTATGGCAGGTCGTATGCTGCTTTAGAAAAGAGTAGATAGACAAGTAACGGTATGTTGTAAGTAGCCGTATATGATTGATGTAAGCCGGGGTCTGGTGCACGTTGGAGCTCACCTGTTTCGGTAATCAGTCAGCTGTTAGGCTGACAGGCTTGCTAACAGGAGTTGTGGAAATACACTTAACGGGAATAACCACTGGCACAAAGTCGCATACCATGGACGTGGTTTATTGTACACTATCAGTATCATTGTATGTTGGCCCTACATCAAAGCGTTGAGAGATAGGTAACGACTGTTGAAAACAAGCGTAGCAGACATGTTATCGCTATATACATACACCTTTTAGTTCATCGGAAAAAAAGACGTGTAACTTCTTTTTATTGTCATGAAGTTGTTGACTTGTGGCCGATTCCTGCCATTCCAAAGCCGTTTCTGACGTGAGTCGACATATAAAATACCATTCTAGGGCGTATATTAGCTTCTAGAATTTAGACATTTTTATTCATCACCACGTCAATATTGTCTAACACAATTTCCACAACTTTCAGCACCAAAAACTTAGTAATGCGACGAGGTTTAAATTTTGACTTACTTCAAAAATGACTCTGTTTAATCAATGAGGATTTAAAACCATATCATGTAAGTATATATAGCCTTTATAAGGGTAAAGATTCATCCTTGAATTCTTGAAAGTGTTCAAGATTATCGACGCTACATTGTCGACATGTCGTTAAGTCATTTTCCCACAGACGAAAATGGAAGGGAATGTGTCCCCATGAATGTGCTGTGGTATATCCAGCCCCTCAAACACGTTCTTGAAGTCAATTACACAACTTTCACATCGCTACAAAGTCAATTTACATCGAACCGACATATTTGCAAACCCGTCGCTGATTGGTTTCGCCTTGGTGTTATACAGCCAACCAGCGTGTCCTGCATCAGAAGATGAAGTCACATTCACGTGCATACCTCACCACGGTATAAGGTCCCCTGGGAACCAGGGCTGGGGTGTCTTTGTGAAGACGTGGGGGGTGGGGGGGATGGATAAGATTTAATTCGACGTTTTTGGTATAATATATAGTAATCTTCAAAACACTTACCCCCCTCCCCGCCCAAAAAACTTATTTAAACGGGGATATATCAAATATATCAAATTATAAAGAGGTATATCTGAATTACTTGTATACTATAATTACAACCAAGCGTTCATAATTATACAACACACAGTATGCATTAGTTTCATCTTAGTGTTTCTCTGTGGAATGTTAAATACATTTTAAGACATTTCCATGTTGCCCTTGTTGTATAAAAGAATAGCTTTTTCGTAGGTGATATTCGTGCATGAAAATTAATGTTTTAATCTCTCCAGGAACTTTTTCTAAAAAGGCGTTATAAAATCTGATCACATAGAACACGTGAATATGGCACGCAATGCGAATCTGCCTGTACTACATGTTGTCATGGAAATTCCCATCAGGTGAATGCACAATGGAGTTTTGCCGTTATGTACTTTGGCTTACTTAACACCGCAAAATCCGGCATGTATGTAAGAATGTATGTATGTATGCTTGGGTTTTACGTCATACTGAATATTTTGTTAGTTACAACACGACAAGGAGTCCTTAGAATGCATATATATATATATACATATATTGTGTCTCCTTGTAGCAGGGCGAGTCCGTGCCGCCAGTGAAACATCATGCCGAAGACACCAGACACCCTGTCACATTATACTGACACCGGGCCGACCAGTCCAGTTTCCTTGCTCTAACGTTTCAATGTTTGACGCCAAGAGAAGCTGCGCCAAGTACATGTACCATTTTTAAAGTCTTTGGAATAACCCGACCCGGGATCTCTCGACCCCGAGGCGGTCCTATGCGGTACCAAATATACAGTTATAGTAGGCCCAAGGTCAGATATTTTATTTTAGTCACCAGTATAGCGGTAAGCGAAGTTTTTTTTTTATTTTAAAGCTCCTTCATTACCGCTCTATGGTACAGTAGCTTTAAGTCTTAAGAGTAGACCTTTATACATGTAGCTGTAAGTAGTTTAACTTTAGTAGTGATAGATGCTACAGCGCGTACAATCAATTACAGTGTTAAGCAGTTAATCCAAGCTCCCTGGCCTGGAATGCAGTCCACTCATTGAAACACGGCTACCGCCTGTGTACATGCTTTGATCTGCGCGCCCTCTAGCGGCTAGTCTACACACAACAAACGTACATAGACGAAAGATGTCAGCGAATGCGTCGCAGTTGCTATCTGATAGTTGCGGATTTTAAGCCGTCCTTAATCAGTGTTGATTGTCATTTTCAGCACAGAAGAAAGCTATAACGAAGCAGAAATGCTGGACGGCCAGAGTCGGTCTAGGAAAGGCACTTGGATTACTTCGGATTTGCTTTTGGCCTGTGCCTAATCTCCTGCCATTTCACGGGATATGCTTCATAGAGTCCTCAAGATTTGCCTGGCTTGTCTGGCTGTAGTTTTGTCGCTCTGTCTTCTGATCGGTAAGTGTATGGCCGAACTGGTCACTGATTTTCCACATCCAGTCATGATTTGATTAAAAGTCACTCCGTGTCCGACTGAAACTTGATACTTCATACCTTTTGTCTTGTTCATAAGGTTTTACACCTGAGGTAAGTTCAATCGATACAAGGGTGCCGCGAAATTGTAAGGGGTCGTCCTAAATTTACAAAACTTAATAACGCGAACGACACTGTGGGATTGATAAGGTGGGGCTTTCTTTCTGTGGCTTAGGTGAATCACACTTTATTCCTTCTTCCCCCATCCCACCTGCATGTCATTTTAAACACCCCTCCCCCCCACCCAAATCGAAACTCATTATTTCATTTTTTTCCCAGACCGTCACAAAGATGACATTAATATAGAATCTAGCTGAATAATTATGGCAATAAAAAATGGAAATTTTTCTGCCACCAGCAACAATTTTCCAAAATATTATGATGAGAAACAAAGGATCATGTGTTATATGGCCCTATGAATCAGTAATCGTAATTATGAATTGAGTTACACTTGTTTATAACAGCTCCAGTGCAGTATGAATCAGAACAACATATTATTATGCCTACCGACAGGCCCTATGTGTTCTTTTACAGAGGTAAGCATTGTTCCAAGGTTGTGAATTAATTGAGTGTTTTGATTTAAAACATTTAATTATTGGAAATTTAATGTCAGAGTTTTATGGTATAGGTTCACTGTCACAAAATAATGTAATAACACAAGTTTGCTTGTCTATTTCAAGTTTTTTTAAAATAATATTTCCTTATGGCATGACATAAACTGTATTTGCTGCAGCATCAATTCTGACAATGTTAGCAGTCTACTGGCAGTGATGTAATACACAGGTGCGCAGTATGGACATGGCCTTGCTGAAAATATTGATTTGTACATTCAGTTAATTGACTGCTGTTATATTGTTACATCTACATGTAACTAGGTTAACTCTTGTTGTCAACACCTTATAATGTTTCATGCATTTTGTTATTTTGCCCTGACAATTATGTTATTGCGGTATAATGGTTTTGATGACACAGTCACTGTAGCGAAACTCCTGCCAATACAATGCAAAGCAGTAAATATAGTCTCATGGGACAGGAAAGGCCTCATGGTGTGCCGTGGCCCATGAAGACAAATATTCAGAGCCTGTATATGTTAGCGTTTTTGTATTTATGGTGTGGAAGAATCCTGGAACAATATTTAAATATTCATTGAACCAAGATTGTTGTACGACTGATGATGGTGATTGAATATACTTGGCTCATTGTAAATGTAAATTGGCACAGGGGCCATAACAACATCCTGAGTGTGGCCAACCTTAAAAATGTATTTGTTGGTGGTAACCTGACCCTGGTGTCAGAAAATTACCTAGAGTACATATGTCAGGAGGGAAAGTTTCTTTTTTATGCCAGAAAACGTTTAGAAACCAGATTTTAGTCAAAATCTCAATAAAATGTACAGTTGAGGTAATGTAAGAATGTTAACAGTTGACTAAACTTGTACTATGAAAATTTTGTTTTTTCTGATGTCGTAGCATCAGAGTGTGAATTTGTGAAATATCAGTATGTGGTAAACAAAAGCAGTCATGCTTCCCTGTTTTACCTATCCCTCGTCCTCCCCACATCTGGTTCATGTCAGTTACTATGGCAAAAACAATTACATGCCTTGCATGAACAGGTCCTAGTTAAGTAGAGGGAGGTGAGGGTGGGTGCAGCTGTCATGTGAACGCCCAGGTTGGGTGATAGATGGTATCAGATGACATAGATACATGTAGTCTTCTGGAGTGACAGCCTCCACTACAGTATAGCTGTTTCACAAATTCTCCTCAAATAGGGAAGCAATAGCTGACTAGTATACAAGGGGTGGTGTGAAAGACAGCAAAAAAGATTGGGAAAATGTTACTTTGATGCACCCTGAAGAATAGTAATGAATGTAAAGTACATATATGTATTGTACTTTGTTACTGGATGATGTTTGCCCTCTTGAAGACAGTTTTAGAAACTGTTTTCTGTCACTGATTTGTAGATTCTTTGTTGGCTAATGTTAACGCAAAATACATATCATAATGGGACACCCCCCCCCCCCCAGATCACAGATACTATGTACAAGCTTTATGACTGCACGGAGGTTATTACATGTCGTGGTTGACTGTTTGTGAAACGTTCTGGAAAGAATATAGAATATTTAGTAAGCCTGTTTAATGAAGCTTAACAAATGACCTGAGAACCCTGTCTTATTGGAGGTGTTAGCTTTGGTGCATGTACAGACACATACTTGAAACTAATCCCCAAATCCCATAAAAAACATTGATAGAACAGTGAATTGGATAAATTTGGTGGGGAAAAAAATTTCCATGACGATCTCTTGATGATAAAAACAAAAAGACGTACATGTACTTTAATGTAAAATATATGAGTACTTTTTTTATGACAGACTTTTTATAATAGACCATCTGTGGCAGATGTAAATTGTGCATTCAGATCTGCAATAATACCATTTTGTGAAGAACCATAATGTTACAGCTAATTCTGCCTGATTACCAGTTACTTTTTTGTCCTTACATACATAAGATTGGAATATGATATCCTTTAATAAGCATTTCTTTTAATACAGTTATTGATACGTCTGATTTAGCCTGGATGATGTCACTCGTCGTAGTTCTCCAAAGATATTTCTGTGTCAAAGCGGCCTGTGTTATCAAACTTCCAGAAATAGAAAATGTTTGGATATGGAATGTCATCCTAATGTAAGCTGACAGCTGGTACAAGTATATATATCTTAATGTCAAAGTGACAGCACATAGATATACTTCACTTTTTTCAGGCAAGTATAGAAGGTTGGTTGTTTCTAACTTGTTTTGAATGGCTGTTTACCCAGTCATTCGTTATAATTCTTGTAGCCATTGTATGTCTTGAGTAAACAAGGCACTTTACTGCTTGAAAAATGGGAAGAATTGTCAGGGAGAACAGGGAGGGAACTGGAGAGAGCTGTTGGAGAACTAGGGAGATCTTGGATGAAACTGGGAAGAACTTTGGGGAAACTGGGAAGACCAGTGGGGGAACCAGAGAGAACTTGGAGTAAACTGAGGGGAACTGTTTGGAAGATAGAGAGAACATGGAGAAAACTGGGGAGAAGTGTGTGAAAACCAGGGAGATTCTGGGGGAAACTGAGGAGACATGTTATGGGAACCTGGGAGAACTTGGAGCAAACTGGGGAGAAGTGTGTGAAAACCAGGGAGATTCTGGGGGAAACTGAGGAGACATGTTATGGAAACCTGGGAGAACTTGGAGCAAACTGGGGAGAAGTGTGTGAAAACCAGGGAGATTCTGGGGGAAACTGAGGAGACATGTTATGGAAACCTGGGAGAACTTGGCGCAAACTGGGGAATACCAGTTGGAAACTAGGGAGAACTTGAAGGAAACGTAAGAGAAGTGTTGGGCAACTAGGGAAAACTTGAAAGAAACTGGGGGGAACCATTTAGAAAATAGAGAGAACATGGAGGAAACTGGGAAGAACTGTTGGGGAACCTGGGAAGAACTGTTTGGGGACCAGGGAGAACTTGTAGGAAACTGGAGAAACATGTTTGGAATACTGGGGCAAGTTCGGGGAAACTGGGAAGAGTTGCTAGGGAACTAGGGAAAGCTTTGAGGAGACTTGGGAGAACTGTGCGGAAACCTGTTGGGAAACAAGGGAGAACATGAAGGAAACTGGGAAGAGCTGTTATAGAACTGGATAGAATTTGGAGGAAATTAGGAGAACTGTTTGGGAATTGGGGAGAACTGTTAGGGAAACAGGGAGACCAGTTGAGGAACCATAGAAAACTTGGAGGAAACTGAGGAAAATTGGGAGGAAACAGAGGAGAACTTGGAGGAAACAGGAAAGAACTGTTGGGGAACCAAAGAGAATTAGGAGGAAAATTTTACAAACTGTAGGGAAAGCAGGGAGAACTTGAAGGATATTGGTGAAGTGTATTAAATTCCTGTATTAAGCCTGATTTACATGTATTTGGTTATCTTTGCAGTGAAGGCAGAAATAAATTTCCATTCAAGTATATAAGTCAAGGACATTTTGTGTACATGTTCAAGTACTTGTATTTACCATGATGTATTTAAAAGCTTGATGATATCATTTGTCAATCGGCCTACATCTACATGTAAATCCATAGTAGTGATAAATGTATTTTAAAGTTGGGAGTGGATTAATGGGGCTATAACTAATGTCCACACTGAATACACCAGGAGAATGTGAAAGCGATGTCTGACAGTGCACATGTGGATAGGTATCTCAGAGGGATTTATACTTGATCTAAAATTGTACAGCAATAATGTTGTTATTCTTTTAAATATTTCTGCTTTGAAAAGTGGAGCTTATTTGTCTTCCAGCATTAACACTATTTGTTTTGAATTGACCATATTTGGTATTTCATTGCTACAAGGGTAGAGAGTGTCACATGTATGTAAAAATATATACAGTGCAATGTAATCAAATTATAGTAACTGGAGGAATTTTAAAATGCCCCCTAACAGAATTTTGGGAATAGCATTAATTCCAAACATGTACTGTCTGTTCACACTATACTGAAGCCATCTTTTGAACTCTGTCAAGATAGCAGCAAAATGAAGAGGTTCGTAGGGCCATGGTTCACTTGCTGCTCTATCTACCTACAGGTACCTGATCACTGATAGCTAGGACACAAGGTATTCACAGGTATTTCTGCTTCATGCTCCATTGAGTCTTGATTGCTACACAGGCTTGTACGTGTACATTCCAATACTGTTTACAGGTGAATGCTTATGTACCTGTGGATGTTTATGGACATTTCTGTTCACCAACAGATGACCTGGTTATTAGTGGGTCATGCACTAGTATAAATGAGGTCAGTGCCAGATGGTGGGGAAAGCGTCCAGTTTTAGGGAGATCAATGTACATCCTAGGGTAATCACTTTATAGGTTTACAAGCCGTTGAGTGTACACAGAAGAGCAAAACATAAATTTTGAAAACCACCTATATACAAGTCAGATAGGTGGCAGCAATCCCCCGTTGCTCCTCTCTCCTTCTCCATCCCCCATCCCCCATCCCCCTCCCTGCCAAAAAACAACAAGCACCAATTGCTTCAGTACCAGAGTTGCAGTGAAACAAGGTACACCATGTTGCCATTCCTTTGTGTCATAATGTTGTTACTTTACAGCCCCATCAGGCAGATCAATACATTTTAACATGGGCCAGTATCCACCATCATGGAAATAATCTACAAAAGAATCATTTGTGTATAATTTCATTATTATATACATGCCCTCCATGGTTAAAATTCTCTGGTTCGCCGGACAATGATGTAAAGCTGTGATGTCATAATGTTTTGGAGGGAATCCCGTTCTTCAGAAATATTTGTAATGGCTAAGGATTTAGTTACATAACGGTGATGCTTAAATAGGAGACATGTATGCGAGTCAAAGTGTTCTGGGCTTTGTGTATGGCAAATGGGTACAGGAATTAATGTAGGTAAGGTGTCTTGCTACAGCACCTCGTCTACATCTGCCTTGATCTCTGTGAAGTACTAGATATCAGTGTAAGTAAATCTGCAGGAGAAAGTTAGAAGTTTTTGTTGTTGTTTGACAGCCACTGGGCAGTTGTATGCTGTGTGTTATTATTTTCCACACCTTTAGCCTGTGTGAAGTGTCGGGATGGTGCAGGTGAACTGGTAGAGGGGCTTTGCTGCTATGTGACGTATGGCAGCATAGCAGCTGCACAGCAAGTTATGCATCAGCTGTGCAGGAGTGCAGTGAGTTGTGCATCAGCTGTGCAGCAGTGCAGCGAGTTGTGCATCAGCTGTTTAGCTGTACCTGTCCTCATATTTACCAACTCCCCTCCCTTGCACCGAGCTGTTGCCAGCTGGAATTAAACACTAATAAATGCGCGGTGAATCTTCCGCGAAATTGACTGGCAAGTCAATCAGGGGAATATTTGTCTCTCTGCATAAAGCGTGCTGGTGTATTTGCAGTGTGGACTATTTACAGCACAGCATATACATGTAACTATTTCTACACTCTTCTCACTTGTTGATGTAATGTGCTGTAAGCCTATTACTGTGTTATAAGAATTAGGGTTCTCCCATGGCTGGAAAATTGGGAAAGTTTGGAGGAAAAATCATAGAACTATGAATGTATAGAGATCTTATTTATGCAATTTCTAGCCTGAACAGTAGTGGTCAGCACATGACACCAGCAATGACACGCATTGCAACACCTGTCTTTCAGGTTCTGGTCAGTTATACTCTTATGTTTCAGTAACCTGGTGTTCTGACAAAAATGTTACTAGGTCTTTATGGGGCTAAATTAAAATAAAATTCTGTGAAGATTTAATTGTGACAAAGTAGCTTTCACTTCAGCCCAGAGCAGGCAGATAGAGAGTTCATCAGTATAGTTGAGTTCTTCATCAACACTCCCGATCTGAAAGTATTTGGCTGCCTTGATGCCTTTAAGTTAGTTATCTTTTTCAAGTTTTAAACAAGGTTTTAAATTTCAACTTTCAGTGTGACAAAATCTTCCTTTTTATATTTTGTGCTTTGTGTGTTGTTAATGTACTGGACGAACGCAAAGGAAGCCCAGGTCAAAACCAGTTTAATTAATCTCATTAGTAAGGTGTTCATATGTACAGGTAGAGTTAGGGATGCCTACAGAAAAGAGAACCTGCTTGGCTAATTAAAACACGGGCCTGTTTTTATTGTGCCCACATTTTTTTTTTTCAAACCTCATTGCCCATGCATTTACTCTCTATTTTTAGGACTCTAATTTTAAAAGAATGTGATTAAAACCAGTTAGTTAATTAGATTGGTTGCAGCCTTATAAAAACCACAGATACCTTACATGTGTTTTGGCTTATTGATTTTCCTCACACTATTTTATGTGAAACAAACTGACCTTTATAGTCTTTTTAAGCTTTTTTATGCAAAAAGCTAATAACAGGAATACATTGACAGCTGATACATGGTTTATTAGAGAGGATGTTGGTATTGCAATAAACATATACCAGTATGTGTATGTGCATTGTGTTTTGTGACAGTAAAAGTGAGAGTATTTTCACGCTGTTTTCAGTATTTGTGAAGACATTCGCATATTGTAGTATGCTTGATTCTTCTTTGAAAACCAACCTTATGGTTTCATAAACATCTAGCCCATGACATGCATAGCAGGATGCAAAAAAATGTGGCCAACAATTGAGGATAAATTAGCAGATCAACAACTCATCGTTTTTCTTCTAAAAAAAAAACAGTAACTTCCTGTGTAAGTACATGTACAGTACTGTACTAGTCAAAGCAGCACAAAGTCTCACTGTTATTCCAAATAACCATAAAAAAAATGTGATGTGAAACCAAAAAAAATCTTTTATATCGGTTATGTTGAAAACTCTTCATCTGAACAGTTGCTTGTAAGCAGGTATATTTTTGTGAACCCTCTGACATGTCTGTTCTAAGTTCATTTTGACCTGATGCCTCTCTACTTGCCCAAGACTGTGGCTAAATTCCTGCTCCAAAAGAGACCAGTCTTCCAGGATGGCCAGTCGATGTGTCATCCTGATGTTTGATGGATGGAAAAAGCCCATGCCGCCATTACCCAGCTTCTGATGAAACTCGTAATAACATACAGATGTCTTAACCCAGAAGTCCTAAGGTAGCAAAAAACCTAATTTGTGTCATGGTCGCTGTCTTTTCTTTTTTTGCAATCTGGCACTTTTCTTTTGTGGCCTGCAGGCATGTCAGGCATGTCAGGCATTGTGGTTCAAGGAATTCTCTCAATGTTCTTTTTGCTTTTCTGCCTGTCTGTTTGTTCATGTCAATATTGTCTCGTGTTAAAACTTAACACATGTAATACGTAAACTGTTAATTGGTTTACCTTACTATAACAGCTGTAAACTTTACGGAAAACCTTAAAATACTGCTAATAATCCCCTTTAGATGGAATCTCAGTACATACATGTAATATTGTAAAGTTCTTCCTTTCACTGTCTTCTTCAGTGATCTTTCAGTTAGGAACTAAGAATCTGATACCTCAAATGAATACCTCAGCAAACAAGACGCCCAGTATTCAGACTGAAGCGACGATTACTCATGACCCAGAAGTCATTACCAGTATTGCAGTATTTCTGGTGTGTTATTGGGTGTAATCTTTTACAAATTCCACATTTATCATCACCATGCAGGTGTAACGGATTTCATTGTTTGATCACTAGTTTGTGGAGATTTGATGTTGGGTGATTCCTACAGTATTTTGGTCATATGGTAAATTCATTTTATCTACCCTCTTATGGGATATTGTCTCCATGCCGTCATGTTAACAATATTGAATCATGTTTGTCTTTGTATGTGTAGTTTATGTTAAACTTGTGGGTGATCGAATGTGGAAAAATATTCCAAAGAAAAAAACAGAAAATCTGCCTCACTTGCTACATGCCTGTATTTCAACTGAAGCTTTGAATATGCTTTCTGACTTCACTTCAGACATATAGCAGAACACAACTACAAAACTGCAGTTGGATTACTCTGAAGGGTGTGGAAAGTGAGAAGGTTTCAGGGTTTTTTGAACATGTAGTTGTACTGAAGCTGACCACACACAAGCTGTATGGTGTATGCTGATATATTTGTGTGGACACCGTCAGGTGGCTGCAGGGAGAAATCTGCAGATTGCCAGTATTGATGTGTTTATATTCCACTGGGTGGGTTGGAGCACACTCAGTGTAACATACATGGATAAACCAGACCTAGATCATTCTCTTATCTAGTCAGGAAACACTGTCTGGGAGAAAACAAGGGTGTCTGATAAGTAGTTAGCCGAGGTGTGTTGAGTGAGTGTTGATAGACAGGTGTTTACCTTTGTTTAGAAAGGTAAGCCTGTACAGTACACACTGATGAGAGTTTGGACATGTGCTATTCACACTTACTACTACCAACACTATCCTAATTTCCCAACCCTTCTGTTGTACTGAGCTGTTAATGTGTGTCCTTTGATACTGGTTTTCCGGCCAGTGTATGAAGTGAAAACCTGATGAGTATTGAGTGAAGGTTAATTGTATACATGTGTACGTATATACGTAAATATATATGCCATTTTGCATCTACAACTACAAATTTGATAAAAAAGAATTATGAATTGTGTTGTTCTGTTTTTTGGAATTCATTGTTGTTGATTAATAATAGCGGTATTTGTACATCAGATATGTGTCATATTCAACATGTCACGAACATCAGAATCTGGGCTAAAAGTTTTAGGCACTCATACAACATGAAAAAGCTCTCATTTTATGCACTTTGAATTGTTCCAGACTGCTTAACACGCTATATGAAGCAATATTTTTTTGATTAAATAACCTCTCAAAGTATTTTAAGAACAGTTCGTCAGAATAATAAATGAAATTTTTGGGATTTTACATCATTTTTCATCACATGAAGTTTTTGTTTGGTGCCCAAACTAAACCCCATATAAAGGGTTGAAAAATGGTCTAGATTAGAGCCTGGTACAATTTAGGCCTACATAAATGTACATCTAGAATGTGTCGAAGGTTGCAAGTATTTAGATGTATATGATTGTTTTTGTGCATAATAAATGCCAAACCTTGGGTTACCTGTGTAAAAGTACGTATGATAGTATGAAAGTAAAGACCCTAATACAGGCAAGGCCTGGTGATCAGTAAACCAGGGAAATGGCGATCATGAAGCATGTGAGCGTGATGAGATTTTAGTAATCCTTAATGACCTAATCGAATTATTAGCTAAGGCCTACTATTATCCACGATTCAGTTGTCAGATGTGTCCAGAACCTATGTTATTTGCTGGCAATCCTGAAATTTTAATGTCATATGCTGGGATAAATTTTTTTCGTAACTCTAGCATCAGTTATATATATATCATATATGTATGTTGTTTTATTTACTTTTTCTTTATCCTCATCATACTCAGGTTGTACCATCGGAATATTTTGATTGGCAGATAAACCTCACACAAGCTGTCTGTTTATGTGTACCATAATTCCTTAACTTGTTCGCATCTGACAGGGCAACTTTGAGTGTAATTCCTGCACACTTTTAATTTGATTTTGGAAACAAAACTACATTGGCTGAATTGGCTAGTTTCAGGGCTTCACAAAAAGTGTAATTTTGTCAGGCAACTGAGGTAATGCCTTCAGAATATTCTTGAATAAACACCTTGCAAACATGCAAAAATGTTGAACAATTAAAGTATTGTAAAGAAAGTTTGAAGAGTGCATGTAATGTTAGGCCAGGTTCATCATTTGGTCCTGTATTAGGATGTTGTAGAACGCAATTTTTACGCTTGAAATCAACATTCCTGACCAGGTAAACATTTCATGTATTCTGTAGTTTTTATAGAAACCATTTTTGTAGCATATGGTGTCAATGATGTGAAGGACATGAATCATCTTTTACCGAAAAAGGGACAGTCTTTAATATAGAAAGGCCAAGAAACCTTAAGCATTGGTGCTGAAGACCACTGTATGTACCAGTAAAACTGCGTGTTCAAACCCAGTTCTGGCTCTCTTCATTTTGGTGTTGTTTAAAAGCAGGGTGTCATGGTAATGTACCTTTAGTTTTTGATATTAAAGATGAATTGTTGTTCTGCCTTGATATTCTTGATATTAAGACCAATTTTGTCATAAGACATAAGATTGACCCATTTCTTTCTGTTCACAATTTTCAGAAGGTCAGTGTCCCCCAGGGCAGTTTGGACCGCAATGTAGCTACGAGTGTCACTGCGACGGACCGTGTGACGCTGACACCGGCCGCTGTAGAGGGACATGCCGTCATGCGGCTAACCAGAAGTGGTACGGTCCCACGTGTCAACTCGGTAAGTCACCGCGTCACAGACATTTCACTGACCACATCTGCAGACTTATAAAGTACATGTGCATTAGGCCATCCTTAAAAATGTTTGTTGGGTGTGGTGTGATGGGCCTTTCAAAAAGAACCCTACTCAGAAGTTTTTATTGGTACATGTATGTTGAAAAAAATTTGTTTTTAATTTTCTCTCCATGTTGATGTCTTTCAAGTCTCTATCTTTCTCTAGAGGCAGAATGAAGAAATAGTATTCCCTACTGACCGACTCTAGGTTTTTTCAGGATGGCCTTAATTGTGTGCAGGGGCCTCTGTGGCAAAGGGGGTTAGCGTGCCAGTGCGGCATTATGACCCTGTGCCTCTCACCAACGCTGTTGCTGTGAGTTCAGTTCCAGCTTATGCTGGCATCCTCTCCTGCCCTATGTGGGAAAGTCTGCCAGCAACCTGTGGATGGTCCTGGGTTTCCCCCGCGCTCTGCCTGGTTTCCTCCCACCATAATGCTGGTCGCCATGGTGTAAGGGAAATATTCTTAAGTATGGCATAAAACACCAATCAGATAATTAAATAAATTAATTGTGTGCATGTAATGTAATCTGTATTTTGAAGGTGGCGTTGTAATTTGAGATCTTTAAATACCATTTTCTGCTGAACTACTTCCAGGTATCTTCAGAAAATGTAATTAGGTTACTTGCCTTTCATACTCATACAGGTAGATAACAATGGCAGAACTGTGTTCACAATCTGAAAAGTAATTCGATAACATAATGGAGGTTGTGTCAGGCTGTATTTATAATATCTAGGTGGAAAACTCACTAGAAAATAGATGAGATGTCAGATGTCAGATGAGTGTCCAATCTTTTTGTGTTGTCTTTTCATCATCATCAGTTCGTTTCAGTCAGAAGTCATCAGTGTTAATAACAATAATGAAACCTGAACTCATTATTTAATTACGTGTAGCAGCTCAACCAATGCGGTCGCTGTGAGTTCAAGTCCAGCTAATGTTGCCTTCCTCTCTGGCCATACATAGGAAGGTCTGCCAGCAACCTGCGGATGGTCATGGGTTTCCTCTGGGCTCTGCCTGGTTTCCTCCCACCATAATGCTGCCCATCGTCATGTAAGTGAAATATTCTTGAGTACACCGTAAGACACCTATCAAATAAATAAATTAGCAACTCAGAACATATGTCATACACAGTGTACATATATATTGCAAGTACTTAAAAAGCCATACTCATAACAGGAAAGTCGCCATGATATGGCTGAGATATTGCCGATGTGGCGTTAAGCCATAATCATTCATTCATTCATTCATAACAGGAAAGTCACCACGATATGGCTGAGATATTGCCGATGTGGCGTTAAGCCATAATCATTCATTCATTCATTCATAACAGGAAAGTCGCCACGATATGGCTGAGATATTGCCGATGTGGCGTTAAGCCATAACCATTCATTCATTCATTCGTAACAGGAAAGTTGCCACGATATGGATGAGATATTGCCGATGTGGCGTTAAGCCATAATCATTCATTCATTCATTCATAACAGGAAAGAACACAAATTGTGGTTGGTACATTGGTCTGCAGTAAAGAATCAGTTCACAAATTTTAAACTTCCTAGAGCAAAACATTTAGCTGTAGCTGTGTTTAAATTTTTGACTGAGGTCTTAGGTCATTTGATAAATATGGTCCTTATCTACTACTGATAGATGTTTCAGGGCAGAGTTGGAGACCCATAGAGCTCTTAAGTGTTGTTTAATCTCTCTTCACAGCTCTGTGCTGGCAAAGTAATTAACTTGGCTCTTTAGGGGCAGTCTTACATTATCTATTTTTGGCCTATCCAAATAAGAACAGGATGCTGGGCAAATTTGCTTGGCTCATGTGATTTTCTTGGGTACATATGTTAGGCAACTGCTGGCTGGCTTGGCCAGCTGTGCATGCCCTGCTTATTAATTACATGTGCTTGTATCCAGGGTTTTTGCATATGGCTCTCTCGGGGTAGAATCTAGAGCCTTGGTATCTGAGAGTTCCAAGGCAGAGCAACTTATGCATTGATCCTGTGATTAAAAACCTGTCATCAATCTATCAACAACACTGTAAAATCAGAAGTTCTCTGGTATGGCAGTTGGGATTTTACCAAATTTATAATTATGTGAATATGAAATCAACAAGCTGCTGGTTGTCTTGGCATTGTCGATGGAAATATTCCCAATCAGGATAATGACATATCGATTATCACAGCCAACTTTAGGCGAGGGTCTTGAATCAAAATCTTGATCAAATAGACTTGAAGAAAATGACCCAAATACTATTACATTCTCAAGAAGAAATGTAAAACCAGTGCTTCTCATTTATTAATATTTGAGGTGAGAAAATAAAAATTGAAAAATCAGTGGCTAACTTTAAGTATCTTCTGAATCCTTCATTCACTTACTTTTGGTACAAAAGTGTCGTAAAAATAAAATCATACATTTATGTGTTCCAGAAGAAAATATTTTGAAGATAACTGTTAAAATGTAATACCAATTAAGGACCAAGTTCTCTATGACTGAGTAGTCTAGGCACTCGCCTGAGAATCAATGTAGCAGAGGCCTGTAGCTGTAATATAGTGTAGATATAGTAAAGTGTGACTATCTTGTAATTTGTCATACCTTCTCTGGATATGTAGGCCACTCTTGTTTTCGAATATGTCTCATCCTAGAAGCCATAGGCTTATAAACTAGGCCTACATCGTGGTGTCATATAATGGATATCATAATTAGCTTTTGTGTCAGAGATATGTAAGGTTGGGCAAATTTCATCCCATTTTGTAGCAAAATTTGAAAACGGCAAACCTGCAACACCCCCCCCCCCCGTTCCAACGCCTGTGCTTATGTAGGGGACAGATTAAGACAGATTAATCATTTTGATGTAGACCAACTGTTGTTCTGTACCAGATGTAACATGTATATGCCAGACACAGGCTGACATCTAAATGCTAAGTCTGATGATTTAATTGGTAAAAAATGTGAAAAAAAAAAGGTGAATCAGGTGTAGAGGTGTGATGTTTTTTTCTAATTTTCACCTGCTTGTGCACGGCACTGTTTATATACATGTACAGGTGTGTTCATTACCTCAACTCTACCCATAGCTAGCGAAATATTAAATGTGCACAGATTATTCAGTAAAATTTTACACAGTCTAAAGTTGCTAGTACTGCTGCATGGGTATAGTTTTGAAAACCTGAAGAATTTTTAGGCTGTGTACAGCTCAAAAGTCTGACAAGTTATCAATCAACCTTTTTTTTCTGGTCAGCCTGACATGGCTCTAAGGCTTTATGATGGAGATAATATATATTAGAAAACATGTAGGGAGATGAAAAAAGTGGAGGGCCAATGAAGTTTTCAGATTTACACCTGACTCATAACGACTTCTGGATGTGATGTAATCAAGTGTAATACCTACAAGCGTTCTTTTAACAAGATGTGCTATATTGTGATTCCAAGTGTCAAGTGTGCTACTAAGGTGTTAAACAACTCCCTATCACCCCTACTTTGTGAATGAGTTGTGACTAGCATCATAATGAAATGGTTATATGTACATGTGCTTGGGGTGCAGGGGTGGGCCGTTGTCACAGGACAGAACTTCTTTATGTCTGTGCTCTGATTTTCACAAAATACAAAGTTAAAATGTTAAGTGAAAGAAAAAAGAATATAAAAAATATAAAATGTATAACCCATTAAGTGGAGATGAAAGTTTATAAAAGTATAAACATTATATGTATGCAAATGTGTCCTGTTTGTATGATGTTGAGATGGAAGATTTTAACGACCAAGAACAACATCTCATATTGAGATTATTCCAATTTCCACATCTATAGGGCAAATAATTATGTGCATGCATTATAGATTTCTGCTGCATCTTTGCTATAGTCAGTGCTTGATACTAGGTAAGGATATTAGAACTAAACATCCGTAAATATCAGTTGCCATCAGTTTAAACTATTGTCACTGCATCTTTTTTGTCAAATGTGTAGATGAAAAGATGGCAGTGCATGGTTTTATTGATACAAGAGTCCTAATCAGAAAAACATTTGTACCCTTTTCTTTAGAATGGTAATGTGTTGGCCAAGAGTTTGGCTTTATCTGTCAACCCCAAGTTTGCAAAATGTTCCTGATGTGTTGGCCAAGAGTTTGGCTTTATCTGTCAACCCCAAGTTTACAAAATGTTCCTGATGTGTTGGCCAAGAGTTTGGCTTTATCTGTCAACCCCAAGTTTACAAAATGTTCCTGATGTGTTGGCCAAGAGTTTGGCTTTATCGTCAACCCTAAGTTTACAAAATGTTTCTGATGTGTTGGCCAAGAGTTTGGCTTTATCTGTCAACCCCAAGTTTACAAAATGTTCCTGATGTGTTGGCCAAGAGTTTGGCTTTATCTGTCAACCCCAAGTTTACAAAATGTTCCTGATGTGTTGGCCAAGAGGTTGGCTTTATCTGCCAACCCCAAGTTTACAAAATGTTTCTGATGTGCAGAGTTTGAAGAAAAAAGTTGTGTACCAATATTAGATTTAAAAAGAAAGCAAGTACTGACCTCCTTGTAAACATTTCTGTAACTTGCTTTTTTTCAGTTAACGTATTTTTTCTCTTGTTCATTTTTGCATTTTTCTGTTTGTTTTTGCATTCTTCTTTTCCTATATTATGGCCTGAAGGGGTGTGTGTGTGCATGAACCCCCAGACTGAATGCATGTACTTGTTACTTTTTCTTTTGGACATACCCTCGGTAAATGAAGATAACATATGTAAGGAATAACTTACCATGTGTGTCTGTTTATTCCTAAGCTACTAAACATGCTTGAACCAAGGAGTGTCAAGAAGTACAAAGACTCTGCTAACATATACAGCTTAAAGATGCATTGGAACCCTTGTTTCAATCAAGCAGTGTACATATATGTATACTCAGGTATTGAAATACAGTTTGTTCAGGAAAATTTGTTCCCTCTCGAGATCAGTTCTGTCCGTTATTAGCCTGAAGCTTTATATGAGGATTTTTGATGAGAACCTGGCAAAGGGCGGTAGTAAACCCCAAGACTCAGCTGTCTCACAAAGCTGTCTCAGACTTGTCAAAGTCAGACTTAGCCTTAGCTTCAAATCAGGTTCCTGCACTGAAATGGTGACTGACCTTAAGAATTTTTATTTTAATCCTCGTGTTATCCTAGACTTTCTTGACAAAATTCACAGGTAGCAGTTGAATTCAAATATACTGTAAATCTTCATCCTTTTCAATCACTAAAGCAGTTTTTAAAGGGTACTGTAGCATACAGTTATTGTAAAATGAAGCTAAAAATGATTTGCTTGTGTCACAATAGGTAAAAGCTTCATAAAACTGTGAGAATTATTTCTGTAGGCCCTACAGTTTTCTTGGAAAATATTGAAATGTTTGAAGAATGTTTTCCCAGTATTAACAGCACAAGTTAAGACCAAATCTGTCACAGCATTGTCATCCCAGAGTGAGACAGTTTACTTTCCTTTACCTGTAAAAATAATTGATTTCTGTACTTCAAATACATGTAAATAACTGTTAATGTTAAAAACCAATTAAACAAATACAAGCCAGAAAAAAGTCGTTTCTGAATATATTTCTCCTGATATGATCAGCCATGTGTCAAAATTGCCACATAACTGGAGTTACAAATAGAAGTTACAAAATATTTCAAATTCTAATTCTTATAATATAATATGAAAAACAAAAACAGATCAAAACAAAAATACCGTGTTAATAGTTAAGGCTCATGTATTCACTCTATATGTGTATAGCCACAGTGAGTCAGAAATGCATTGTGTCCATTGTTCTGTCATAGCTTCCATGCTCGCTGATCTGTCTTAAATATGAAAAAATGTGCTTCAGTGAGATTTATAGCCACTGTCTAATTTTAATAACTTCATATTTAGTTACCTGTTTTTATTATTCACTTCCTCTTGAACAGTGATTAAGTGACTAACAGATTTGCAAGTTGCAGCCTTTTTAAACTGTGAAATTCATTCATGCATAGGCTATGCAATTAAAAAAGTTTTAATGTCTGACGGTTGTTGAAATCTCAGAAGATTAGATGTTAGATTGGTCCTTGGCAGAGTTGCCTGGTTTACAAGCTTAGCTGTGTGGATGTGGGGTGCCACAATCGCACTGTCAAAGCAGATAGTTGGCAGAACGCCATGCCTCCTCTCTTGGTCTCCCCTCACCCTGCAGGCTACTGTGACCACAGTATCTACTGTGCAATGTACGCAGAAAGCGTTTTATGCCAAAGAAAATTTGCAAAATGTGCTCAGCTCTATTTGTACTAAACTGTTACTTTGATTTCGTTACTGAAAATCTTTGTTAGCTAGATTTGATCTAAAAATGACCTACCATCCCCCTGCCCATGTGCATATTTTCAGGCAGATTAATGCCATAAAATATTATTGTTAGTGCTGAAACTTACATTTCAACAGTAGGATATTGTTCTACCAATCAAACCCCAGTACACCTTTCTAATCTCAGAATCAGGAAAACGGTGCAACGTAGTCATGGGTGAAATTTGAGGTCATGTAGGGTAAATGTGGTGTAGATTATCCACAGGTAAATGCTAAAGGTCATTCTAGACGAGTTCAACATAACAACTCTGTAATGTACATTAAATTTGTGGGTCACATGTTTTGATTTAATTATGCAAATGTTGAAATATTTAAACAAGATGTAATATATTACACCTTATTGACACGTACATACCTGTATCCATATATAGATAAACCATGGTAATCTGTGATTAACTATATACAAGGAGAGGGTTACAAGGATGGAATAGTCTCATACCTCTACACTCAGGTGTCCTTGCTTACCACAAGGTGAGTGATAATCACAGGTCACTGATCATTGATTACCACAAGGTGATCGTTTGTCATGAAATGTCATGGAGTTTTAGTGTGATCTGTCATTTGTGATCTGATGCCAAGTCCTGGAAGGGGAATTCCTGCTGAGTTTAGAACTGTGTTTTCCTCAAACATTCTTGTGTACGGCATTAAATAGCCATCAAATAATAAAACATAAACAAATCACTGAAACATATACATGTAAGCATAAAGTTTACCCAGCTATATTATTGTACAGTAACTGGTACTGTGGAAACAATAAAGGAAAATACATTTATCTCTCAAGAGCACTACGTTCAGGCTTTTATCATTTGATATATGCCAGTATAAATGATGAAGAGATGCACATTGTACATCTGAACAGTACTATACCCGTAAAAAGTCATGACTGAGTCATGATCTTAGCAGTCATTTGTCTGTGATAAGGTTGACAAGGAAAAAACATTTAGCAGAATACATAGATCTCTTATGTGTTGGGTATAGGCATGTGTATCTACAATGTGAGTAGTTAGAGCAAATGGGTGCATTGTTAAGCCATGAAACAAAAGACCTGAGATGAAAGTATAAAGATAAACTCTACCATATCTACATGTTTTCATTATCACTAACATGACACCTTAGAACCAGGTGCTATTGATGCATGTACAAGTAAGATGCATAGGTCACTGTTTTTTTTTAAGAGGAATAGGTGTACATAGCATGTAGAAAGGGATCTAACACATACATGTGTATGTTTTTAGAAGTGTATGTATAGAAGTTGTCTGTCGTGCATTATATGTCTGTTTTGATATAACTTGCCAATTTGGGGAAATGTAACATTTAAAGTCTTTTTGAAGATTAAAAGAGAATCTGTGATGTCACTATACAATATGGCCTGCAAATACCCACCATCATAGAACCTTGAGTAGTGTTTTCTTTACTTTTTTTTTGCATTTTATTTAATGTAGGAAACAGTGCAAGTAAAAAGTCGTGAAAACTGTTTGGCATATATGCATAAACTGGCATTTAGTACTGAGTACTTTATAATGCTGAATACTACAATAAATGTTAAGTATTTTATTTAAAGGTGTCCTGTTCCTTTAAATGGAACCAAGGCAGACTTTAAAATCAAACTATTTCAAATACAATCAGGAGAGAATTTTCCAGGAAGCTGATTTCTCCTGATAACACTCACGAGTAGGGCAGATCTAAAGGTACATAACAAACATCATTTTGTAATTAGAGTTGAGCCCGTTTTCCCACAACTGCATCAGTTTGGCGGAATATATTACATAGAGCAGCTATCCATTCACATGTGTAGCCTTCAGGAGTGTATGTCCTAAACCTGGACAGATAAGGCTTACATGGTGCAAGGATTTACACCTCGAAATGCAATATGCGTGTAACAGTGCATGTACCTGTATGTGACAAAATCAGATGACCAGTGAAGCATGGCCACCTCAACATGGGTGGTTGATTACAGGTAATCTGCTCTCCATCGCATCAGTAATTTGGCAGAATGATTAATGGACTTTATTTATATCTGCAATCAGTGTATTACACCTGTATCAGGTCATGGTGCTGACCAGTCAGGTGGTCTGGCTGCTCAGGTAACAGTATCACATCTGCATGCAGACTCACCTGGGCAGGTGTGTTCAGGTGTGCAGGTCATCGTGCATACATTACTGTGTAACTGCCCTAGCCTTTCATCCTTTTCCACGAATGAAGTGACAAGAAACATTTTCAAAGAATTTATACCACTTACTGGCCAAAAACTTGTACTCTGTACTTATATTAATATGTTCAAACCTGAAATTTATTTATGTAATGGCAACTTCCGACAAGGATTACTACATGATGATGTGAAATAAAAAAGTCATGGAGGTGTGTGTAAATCATGGCTGTTTGTGCTTTGTATTTAAACTCTGAACATTACATCTTAATTGCCTTTTCAAGCAGGGTAGATTAAAGAGCCACTCTGGTCAGAATACAGATTGCGTAGAAATATTACAGTGATATGGAAGAAATCCTACGGAGTAAGCCTAACACCATGTTTCAAAAGGATTTTGATGAATGACACTTTTTAACCCATATACATGAAGATTCCTTGAAAAACAAAATTTGCGGCTGTGTCCGTAAAATTTTCCTCATGTGACGCGATAATATTCCTTGTATGACGTGGAATGAGGCAGATGTGACGTTGAGTGAGGCATTTATGCTGGGATAACGTCAACAGCGTTTGAAAGGGCAGCGTCATTTGTGGAACACGTCAGCTTTTGATGACGTCATGTGTTTGTGGCTGTCACACCAGGCAAAGTGTCTCCTTATACTCTGATGAAACGTAAAACATCGGTTTTAATACGGCGCATTATTTTCACAATTTAGGAAAGCAATTCAGACTATCCCAGTCTTTATCAATTCGCTTTGCTTTGAAGACACAGATGTTTTGACACCAGGGTAGCTCTTTAATCAAAAGTTGTGAGTAGAGAATAATTAACTGTCAGGGATCTTTAACTATGGATCAGTAAGATGGTGTTACATTAACAAGTTACAAACACAGATAATGAATTTCTCTGAAGCTGTTAACAGTTATGGGAGATCATCTGAGTTTTAAGCAGTCTAGCAGCCCTGAGGCTAAATGATTCACATGTGCATACAGATCTCAATAACACCAGCATCAGTGTACAGATCTGTTGGGTGAAGTCAGAGATTGATCTCAATAACACCAGCATCAGTGTACAGATCTGTCTGGTGAAGTCAGAGATTGATCTCAATAACACCAGCACCAGTGTAAAGATCTGTCTGGTGAAGTCAGAGATTGATCTCAATAACACCAGCATCAGTGTACAGATCTGTCTGGTGAAGTCAGAGATTGATCTCATATATCAATTACCAACACTCTCAGTGTAGACTTTTACCCACAAGTGAAAGACTTTACGTACATATTAATCTGCTTGCTTTACTTGTATTTACATAAGCTATTATTGCTCTGAAAAACCTGAACGTTTTTTGTCCTGAGCAAATTTGCTCATTATGCCTGATTCCGAGATTTCTTCTGATATTAGACAAGTGTTTTGTTGTTCCTTTGGTAGGTGGAATGATATTATACTGGAAATATGTAAGATTAAGCCCCAGAAATAATATTTTATGACAGTTATAGGTCTCTAAATATGTAGTGTTTTGTTTGAAACTGTGTCACTCAATACAGATCAAAGGATATGCTACATGCCAGTCCTTACTAGATTTCAAGTATACATGTATCTCTAAAATTTGTCAAAGAGACTTAATACAAATCATGATGGCGTGTTGCTTGATACAAATCATGATGATCATGATTGCTTGATACAAATCATGATGGCGTGTTGCTTGATACAAATCATGATGGCGTGTTGCTTGATACAAATCATGATGATCATGATTGCTTGAAATGCTTGAATTTCTAATGGTTAATTTTTTTTTTTGTGGATGAAAATTTTGACTGAAGGTTTTCTTGGAGATTCTGTATAATTGCATGTACTTGTTCTACAGTTCTACACATTTTTACACATAGCATGAAAAAAGTTCATTAGCCACAGTTCTAAAGGAAAATTTTGTGTGGGTTTAAAGTGAATACCTTAAAATGTTGCTGGCCAATTTTTTTTTTTTTGTAGGGTTTTATAGCTTCATACATGACTGCTCTTTCACGTCACAGTTGACTTGCAAATGTAACACAAGCACACTGTACATGTGTATTTGCCCAGTGATCATTAGCCACATTTTACCAGACTGTATTTGCATTTTTTGTGGCTTGCGTGGATAACTGTAAGCATTCCCTGTATGCAGACCAATGCGGGACGTGTGTCGTTCATGTCGAGGGCTGCGGCACAGCCACTCGCCCTTAGGGCACTTCTGTTCATACATGGACACAGATGTAACCAGAAACAGGTTTGGGAGACCTCGTAACACCTACCTGTGTAAGGTAGACATCTACATGCATATACATGTATGCATTTGGCCCACGTATAAATATATATGGCCGATGGGTAACCAGTCCACTGCAAAGGCTAGAGTTTACTACATGGACTACATGTATGATTTGAATTCTTATCATTCATTATGAACACAACACTACATGTCTCTTAACTTGCATACATACAAGTCAACATAAAAGTACAGATTGCAGTAGCTGAAAGTTCTTGTGTGGTCAGCTGTTATAAAATTTGAAATTCCCCTAATTTTCATTACCTTAATTATGAATTGTCACATAGTCTTAGTTATATTGTGATGTTCTGTATGAAAGGTAACCAGACTCTTGATGTTCAATCATCGTGTACCAGGCTCATTTTATTAGTGAATCAATTGATACTAGTGCTGCCTAGTGTAGCTAGTCTTGGTTAACAGCATTGGTTAACATCACAATATCTTTTATGGACTTGTCAACATAGCAACATTCTATCTGGGCATAACCTAACAGTACCATGTGTCGGCATTGCAATATTATGTATTTGTGTCTACAGCCTACAGTGTGTGAACATTGCAACAATCTGCGTTCTATCACGTTTATGGGTATTTAAGTCTACATGTACCTTAATTCCTCTAATTTTTGAGACAGTTGGTCTGCCCTTTTAGCGGGGTTTTTCTGGCCAATTTCTGTGTAGAAACTCAGTTTGAACAAATCAGGAAACTGATTTTTCATCGCCAATGTATGTAAAATTTATCCAAAACTGATTTATTTTATCAAAATTTTCAATACAAAATTTGTCTAAAACTCAATCTTAAGGTATTTCTTGTTGTGGTTACTACAACGAGAAAATGGCTAGAAAAACCTGTTTATGCCATTATATGTGTAACTGTAAGAGGAATAGAGAACTTCTTTTTCCTCACATGGTTAGTCCATGTCTTTAATATGTGAAAAACTGGAGGACCGATGTAAGTTTTGGCTGATCAACAGCAATGAAATCTGTCACAAAAAATAGAAGATTTGTCATAAATCTAAACTGTATGGAATGTAGGTCTCCAGTGTGTAAGTGTTGATGTAACATGCATCAAGAGCTGTTCTAAAAGGTGCATGGTAATCTCTCTGTGTATGATCGGCCATAAAGGCTATTAATCAGATAAAAGGCATTGTTTTATACATGTACCAGGATTATTGTTTATACATGTCATAGCATTCCTTCTTAACCGCAGAATTTGTCGCAATGCATGACTCCCACTTGCACAATGGCTTGTACACAGACACGACAGATGCCTGTTTATGTTATGAGAACACGTCTAGGTGCATGTACTTGTACATTTGTGTTGAGGTAAGCCCTGGTCTGCATACATGGACATGCACTGTCTAGCCACTCTGATCTTCAGCTTGTTTGTTTTCATGTATGAACAGTTGTGCATGTCTGTGTTCGCGGAAGGAAGTTCTCAAACTGCCCTTTGGTAACGCATGACATAGCTTGTCTCAGCCTGGTGAATCTCTCATTGGGGATCATCTTCAAATATCTCATTCTTCAGTGTATGTGAAACATGGTTCAGTTAGCACTGAAAAAGCATAATGGTAGAATTGAGTAAAAATCTGGAGAATAGAAGTAATCGTTAAAGTTATTTTTTATTGTTTACAACAGAATGTAAAATTGTTCACTTGATTCAAAACAACTTCAGCTGAAGTGTGATTTTCGAATGCTTGATAAAATCCCACCCTCAGATATCCAGGGTAGGCCTATCACTGGCCTGGGATACCAGGCTTAATCACGTGTGTTGTTTACAGTCTGTGGGATTATGAGAGATTAGTTTGAATAGCATTATATCTTTCGGAAACTATATGTGTGTTTCCAAGATGTACTATGTGTAAGTTCTAATTAGTTTTGAGTAAATTGTTTCAGGGTCACTAAAATTTGCAAAAGAAACTTTTTGTACGTTATGTTCGTCTAGTTTAAGGTGGATGTGAGCAAGATCACCAAATGTACATATATTTATATGACGGATGTGTTTTGTTTTGAAACATTACCTGTGTCCCTGTGATCAAGATAACCATGATTGTTTTCCATCCCTTTATTCAATGACAGGTGTACATTTATTTATTTCAAAGGTATTTTATGCTGTGCTCAAGAATATTTCACTTATACGATGGCAGCCAGCATTATTGGGGAGGAAACCAGGCACTTGAACTCTCCAGGCGTACATGTAGATGTCATTGAGGAACAGCCGTTGGGTAAAATGTCAGATGCAGGTGCCATATGCTGATACACAACCATTTAATCCTGTCTTTTTTCCTTAGACTCGCAGTCCTTGCGAAATAAACGAATATAAATACATTACATGTACATGTAATTATTACATCAACGCAATTACATCAAAGATGATATTTATTTTCCCATTTCAGAGAACAAAGCCTATCACAAACCCGTGTCACAGAGCTCGAGGGGAATTCTGCGCGGTCATCGGTACAACCCCATGTATGCCGTTGATGGGAATACCAGTCCTGACTTTCTGAGCTTTACCTGCACTTTGACTGCCGAGGAAAGCAACCCTTGGTGGCGAGTGGATCTGGGAAATTACTACTACATACAGAAAATTGATGTCTACAATACAGGGGCTGTTGGTGAGTTTTTTGGTCTCAGGATCACATGAAGCTGTTTGACCTTCAACAAGGTCACACACATCGGGGTTTCAATACTTCTCCAGAATTGTGTACATTAGTCTGACATTTTAACACCCATTCTTCAAAATCCTTGTATTTGCATAACTAATTAAGGCCAACAAAGCGATATTATTCTGGCCACTTGACTTTCAGTGGCTGAATCCTTTGCTGAGTTTTCTTGTTGAGTGTTAAACTGGATATAGTTAGATGCAAAAGGCAGATGTTAACAGTTGGAATGGTTACAAATGTTGTGGTTCACCAACTTGAAAGCAGGAATGAGCGGCAGTAGTCTGTGTGTGTCTGCAAACAAAATACGTGTATCTTTAACATTTTTCAACCAATCAAGTTCATATTTACATAGTGGCTTAGGGTCAGTGAGAAAACTATTGGGATTAATGTTTGTCAATTTACATAATCCAGTATGACAGGTTGTCTTCCTTGGATTCGCTGATAGTAACCTATTCTGATTTGAGCCAGACGTCTTGGATAGCTTTGAATCCAGTCAAGCGAATTCTGGCACAGTGCCTTGATTTTCGCCACTGAGTGTAATCCTGGGGCCAGAAAGCCACAAAGCTCCCAGGTCATGAATCTGACCCTGTATGATTACTATTGGCATCTTGGATTTCCTGACCATCACACCTTTCTTTACCGGCTGTCATATATTGTACATGTGTTAGTACTGAGACTGGCAATTTGCCTCATAATCGCACAAAAGCAGAGGACTTTACAGCTTAATTCTGAACTTTTGTTTGGCATAATTTTACCAGAGTACAAGAGCCAGCTGTCAGGGTTCGAGATTTACCTGAGCAATTCTACGAGCGACGGCGCTGTCAAGGAGTTGTGTTATCGTCATGAGGGAGGCGACATTGGGCTGCAGATCAGTGTGACCTGTCTGTCCAAGAGGAGTGGCCAGTTTGTCATTATAGAACAGCCTGTTCATAAGACACTGACACTGTGTGAGGTCGAGGTGTATGGTGAGTTGATCAGAACACATTCCTAGATGTCATTTGTGAAATTGACCACATTTTTCAAAGTTTCTTTGAGATATTTTATATACAGACGTACCCTAAATGGCCTAAAATTTCGTCCATGACTAAGTCATTCATTTTCCCACATTCTAGGAGTTCTATTGAATGTAGGAAGGTGTCTGAAAGTTAATTAGGAAGGTAGGATGATATCCTACTTTTTAGTACCAAATATAATATTTTATGACATCTATTTACCTCTTAAAACACACTTTTTTGGATGAGATTTTGGGTCATTTCAAGTAACTGATCTGTAGCCACATTAGTATCTGTACACTGAAGAGTATTACATTCATGTGCACCTTCTTTAAATGAAAACATTTTTCCCCCTAGGTACAGTGGTATGGTTAAGAGCTTACCCAAGACAAATTACATGTAAATTACATGTGTTCAGCAATCATGTAACGTTGAATACATGTATAATTGTCACCTCATCATCAGTTTCACTATCAACTGTTAGCCATTACTACATTCTGCAAGTTGGCCAGGTGGCTCTTTGCCACTTTCACTTTCTCTTTCATGCCATGTGTTTGTACTGGCAGATGTGTGTATGTGGATGTGGTTGATTAAGCTCTGCGAATATCAACAGTCAGTTTGCCACTTTCACTTTCTCTTCCACAGTATGTGCTGGTGGCAGTTATGGACCAGAGTGTGGACAGATCTGTGGTCACTGTGTCAGCGGTCGGCCATGTCATCCTCACACGGGGGAGTGCCCTGACAGGTTATGTGCACCTGGCTGGGATGGACCCAAGTGTGACAGGAGTACGGACTATCAGTGTATCATATCAATGCTGCAAATAGGTGCCTGACACGTTTGAAAACAACCCTTTGGACAAAGTGGTAGAACCATGCTTTGCATGTGACTGAGTGCTGGACAAAGTTCACTTTATAGGTCATGCCACTTCCAACAAAAGGGTGTTTTCAAGAATGTCAGGCCTGTATTTGCAGGTTTGTTATTCAGCAGATCAATCAGCCACTGCCTTACCAATCTATTGTGGACTAAAGGTGATGCGTTGAAGGCCAAAGTCCGGAATAAAAGTTTACAAATAAATAAGCAATCTCCCTCTTCATTTGTATTTTGAACAAGCTATTCATTCACACTTCGTAAACATTAGACGCAGAGCACTGTCGCAGTATTTGCATGTATTTGTTTATTAGCACGTGGTTATTTGAGAATTCTGTGATACCTGTATGAAATATCGCCTTCGTACATGTTTTGTGTGTTCCCAGGATGCCCTGGACGTAGCTTTGGTTATCAGTGTCTGTCCATCTGCGGGGGTTGCCGTGCCAACACAACATGTGACTCGGTAGATGGACGATGCCTTGATGGATGTGTGGATGGCAGGAAAACTCAGTTCTGTAATATTAGTAAGTAAGACGTCAGCTGGATCCTCGAGTAAATCTAGACGTCTAAGTTTTAGCGGATGAATTATTTTGGGCCATGATATTGTGCAAACTTGCTTTCTTTCTGTATAGGTCAGCTGTGGTGGTCAAGATAGTTGTCTTTCATTTCAACATGCGTGATGGTTCAACCTATCCATTGATGAAGGAATTTTTGACATTCCACGTCCTTTGTTCTCCTGGCCTAGGTGTGAACAAATAATTGACAACTGCTTTTGGTGGTATGATATTAACTTTATTGAGGATCAGTGCAATAAACAATGAACACTTTGCACCAATGCGGTCGCTGTGAGTTCAAGTCCAGCTCATGCTGGCTTCCTCTCCGACCGTATGTGGGAAGGTCAGCCAGCAACCTGCGGATGGTCGTGGGTTTCCCCCGGGCTCTGCCCGGTCTCCACCCACCATAATGCTGGTTGCTGTCGTATAAGTGAAATATTCTTGAGTACGGCGTAAAACACCAATGAAATAAATAAATGAACACTTTGTGCACATGAATGCATGGCATCAGTTACTTGCCCAAGTGTAGTGGTTTTAAAATTCTGTTGCAGTTCTCTTCATTTTCCATAACGTATTAAATTGACAGCTCTCATGTAAGTGAAAAATGTTTGAGTGTGATTTGAGTAATGCTCTATTAATCAAGTCATGTGCCAAATACTGTAAACGACCAAAAATTTTCGTCCAAAAAAATGTATTGTTTGACGCAAATAAGTGTCATAAAATATTACGTTTGGAAATGAAACTTATATGAGGATATCACCCTATCTTCCAAACAAACTTCAAATTACCATCCTATAATCAATAGAGCTCTCACAATCTTGTAAAATAAGCATTTTAGTCAAGGACAAAATTATAGGTCACTTAGGGTAAATATATGAGAGAGACCAATGATTATCCTGGCGGAATGTCTAACAGGATATGAAAACACAACTGTCTGTGGGTGGCACAGTGGCTAGCATGACTGCCCTGTAAGTGGAAGCTCAGGAGCTGAGTTGATTGGTGCTGTCTTGCTGGGGGAAGGGGAGGTGAGGCTGTCAGCATATTGAAGAGGTATATCGTAAATGGCCTAAACTTTCACCAAAAAAATGTCTATTTTTAGGTTCAATTAAATATCTTACAGCATGTTTGGGATGAAACCTAAATTTTTTCATTAGGATATTATCCTACCTGCCAAACAAACCTCAAAACATGTTGCTAAAATCAGGAGATCTCTGGGAATCAGGAAAAATGAGCAACTTAGCCAAGTACAGAAATTTAGCTAGGTCATTGAGGGAAGGTGAAGTTCTGGTTAGCCAGGTATCAGTATAATGTGAATGGGTGGTAATTCATGACTGGTGTCTTCCGCATGATGTCCCAGGGATCACCATAGATATGTTGGTATTAGGTATGAGTATCTACAAGGAATCAAGCGTGTATAGTGATAAGATTGAATTGTTATGAAATCTACATTAAAAGAATCTCAGTCAATCAAAGAAACAAACTTCCCTTATTTAGTGGTTTAATACTTAAGCCACTATGTGCTTTTGAATATACATATTAATAGACAGCCTAACTCAAGGTGACATACAGTAATCAAATCAGGTATCAATAATGATTAAATAAGTGACAGAAGCAAATGGTTGCCCATGTGGCTTTCTTATCAGAATATGAAAACGCAAGCCTGTAAATCTGTTTCGAAAATTGCATTCGGTCAAACTGTATATAAACAAGTCAATCAGCCAATCAATCAATCAATCAGTTGTTGTCATTATCAGTCATTATCCTGTTTTGTGTGTCATAAACACCTGAGGTCCAGAGGACACCCATGCCGGTTTCACAGGCTGATACCTTGCCTTTTCAGCTTGCCCTGGGGGCACCTGTGTAGAGAGGTGTGGTCAATGCATCAACAGTGAAATCTGTGACATCAAGTTTAACACTGGCATTTGTAAGAATGGGTGTGAACCGGGCTGGAAGACAGAGCTCTGTAACGTGGGTAAGCTGTCATCAAATTGGCCTTGTGACTAGAGATTTTGTTAATGCTTGTGAATGGGTGATTATGGCTTTACGCCAGCTTAGCAGCATTTCTGCGATATTTGGGTGACTAATGGTTGTTTTGACTGAAGATATGTGCACCAGACCCGGGCCCACTTCCACAATACTTCATAAATGGATTTTTCATAACTTTTCTGGTAAATCACATCACCTTATGGTGCTATAACTCTGACAATGTCTTTGATGAAAAAAGCTATGAGGAATATGACTTACCAAGTTTTATGAAAGTGGACGCTGTATGATTCCTGTGTGGGGCATTGTTTGTGGTGTTTCTGTCCAAAAAATGACTGAAAAAATATAATGTATAAACCTTATGGAAACAGATGTGCTGATACTTTAATTGTTGTCTTTGAAATAAATTAACTAATAACTTTTATTTTGGCTTAGCTGGGCATTAATTGTAGGCACTGTAGGCAGTGTCCAGAACATGGTGAACATTGGTTTCACAGGAGAATGACGAGTGGACTAGGTTATCTCCCCTTATGTCCGACCTTCTGTTTATTAATCAGTAACCACAAGGGCAACAGCTTTTAGGCTAACTACATGGTACATATGTATTCGTACAAAATTTCTCTGAATGTTAGCTGAATGACGTAAATGAATTTAAACTCTATAGGATATGCTATGCACTTAGTCAATAAAAAAGTGCTACCTGACCTATTGTTAAATTTTTATGTACAGACTAATGTCTACCCCTATGCAGATTTCTGTTTGTTGTCTGATAAATACATGAATGAACTGTTAATGTCTACCCCTATGCAGATTTCTGTTTGTTGTCTGATAAATACATGAATGAACTGTTATGAATAATCTGTCTTATTTTTGTTAAGATGCTGTAGCAGTGTGAGCTGATGGTGTGAAGGGGGTACTGGGGAATGTTGAAAAGGGTGAACATTGGTAGGGTTGTCAGAAGGTGCACTGTAAAGTTATCCCCCCTTACCTTCACGACTGTTAGTTGTATGTCTGATAAATAAACAAATAACTGTGACGTTTTTGTGCAGCCTGTCCAGCGGGTCAGTATGGAATTAACTGTGTGTCCCGATGTGGGAACTGTGTGCCTGGTACGGTGTGCAAACCTGACACTGGCGAATGTCCTGAAGGCTGTCAGAGGGGATGGGTGGGCAGCAACTGTGATATCAGAGATGGACGTGAGTTCACTCCCTTCAATTCATGTTTGCCTAAAATTGCAACATTGCATGGGTTGGCTATAAGAAATCATAGGAATTTTTAAAAGTTTTCTGTTCATAGTGAAGTAATCGTTAAAATTTCAGGTTCTCATTGTTTACCCTTAATACACATTATGAGCTATATAAAAAGCATATGTGTCATGTCCCAATAGAAGTGAAATATTCTTAAGTACAGCATAGAACTCCAATCAGATGAAGCAGTTCATTTGTTATGATGCAGAATAACTAACAAGTATCACATGAACTTCACAGATATTTTTACAAAAACAGTGTCATTGTTGCATGGTTGTTGCATCTCCATTTCAGCGGAAGAGCCTCTGCCTGGTGGCAGCAGCAGCGATAAGAACAAAAATGGTGGTAATAAGACAGGGGTCATTGTTGGGTGTGTGATAGCTGCTATCGTCATCCTGGCTGTAGGACTTTTACTGCTCCTCTATTACAAACGGTCAGTGGCTCCTTTTTTTTTTGCACTGATCTGTGTGTATAGCTGATGACTGCCTTCATGGTCACTTTTGTCCGTTTGTGAATGAATTATTGAATCAATGAGTAAATGGGCTTTTATTGCCTAATAGGTAGTATTTGTTTGTGCAAATACCTGCCAATACCAGTGCAGGCTCATGATGTTCACATGGCATTTTATCCTTGTCTTTTTCATAATGCTTATCCTTTGGTTTTTAAGAAGCCTGATTTTCATATAAATTATGACTATCAAATCCAGTTTCGTGTTGGAAAATAAATTGGTATCTCCTATCTTGGATTGTGTAATAAATGGGCCTGGTAAGGAAATAGCTCAATAGTTGTAAGACAGTAATTATAATCCTAGAGAGAGTGCCCAAGCAAAACCACTGTAGTTCTTACCTTGAGTCTTTGATAATAGTCTGAGTGTTGTTTTTGTAACCACACCTGGTCATCCCAAGAGAAATACAAGCAATCCTGGACTGCACAAGGTCATTTGAGAGTCTGTGTCTTCTGAGCTCTTCCTTAAAAGAGACATTATGCAGAATATTTTGGGAAACTCTAAAATGTTTCAGAATAGTGGCTTGTCAAGTTTGAACCGTTATATCGCTGGAGATAAAAGAAGCTGTGCTGTACCGTATGGTCTGTCAGAAATGTTAGGGAACTATTTTTGATTACATTTACAGTAACATGAGCATCTGAAAAAAAATGCACTAAAAGTTATTGAAAGTAGACAAACAGGGCAGAAAATTTAGTCTGGGTGTTGTGTGGGACAGAGGTACCATTTGCATAATCAAAACATGACGGGGCAGGTGATGGATAATTTTAAAATCAACAAATGTTTCTTAACATATTTGACAAGTCACATGATACTGTAGGACTTTCCTCACCTTTAACGACAAAAGAGTTAGATCTCAAAACTCCCGTATGGTATCTGCATATGTTGACCATTTTACAGCCATCCATGAATTGAAACATTTCCTTTTCTTTGGTGGTTTTTAGGAAAAATGCAAAGCCTCGAGATGAGATGCTACCTATCACTCGTCTGAACGGAGACCTAATTAATGGGCGAGAAAACCCGGGCTTGTCAGGGGAGGCTACTGAGCGGTCTCCAGGTAGGTGAAAAAATCCTCATGCTAGGAGAAATCCGGCTTATGAACGAGTTTTTTGCGTGTTGTAGACTTGTGTTTGCTTGTTAGTCTTGTCATTATAAAAAAAATTCACTTTTAGAAGGGGAATTTCGCTTTAAGTGACCTGTGTCCATAAGCCTGTTAAAAACGACAAGGTTGTTTTATCTTATTTGGTTATTTTCATAAGTGTTGTACACTATAGATAAATTGTTTGATAATTGGGTTCAGGATTATGGATGGATGAAAATTTCAACAAAATCTACTGGCCCTCATCGCATAGTAAGATTTCACAAGCATGAAGTTGTCTTAAGATGGATCTTACATAGCTGCGTTTGAGCTTGTGACTTTGTAATGTTTTCTCAATTGCTTGTTGAATTCGACTGAAATTCTGGCAGTGCTGTTGTCCTCTTGAGTGAAGTGCTTTTCATTGACATCAGAGTTTGGGAACAATATAATTCAGAACCATGATGAATTGCCTAAAGGAGAAAATGTTTTATTAGATTTTCACTTAACTTTCTGCACTTAATCAGCTCTTCTGTGTATTGATTAAAAACTGTAGAAAAAAGTATTCAGTTCCAACATATACATATTTTTGAACATGTATGATTTCAGATGGCAATCATAACATGACCCAGTCAAAAGTTCCGCCCTTACAGTTATTGGGAGGAGCTACAAGCCCCGCCCAGATCAGTGCCTCCTCTCTCATTACCATATCACCTATTCCTGTGGGCGAGCTGAAGGACTTCATTGAGAGCAAAAAAAATTCTGATTTCGGCTTTGAACCAGAGTTTGGGGTAACTATTATTTTTCAGTGACAATATTTGCACAATTTGAAGCCCATTTCTTGATATTTTTCTAACAAATTTTTCTTTTACTGCTTCAAAACTTTTAGTTTATTGTATTAAATGTGAACAAAATGAAGTCTACATCCATAAATATCCACAATATATTCAGGTGTAGAATATTTCATTGGTGCTTGTTTCCTGTTACAGATGTTGCCTGTTGGAATGATGACCTATGCAGACATGGGTACTCTCCCTTTTAATCGTCCAAAAAACAGATTCCACAACATTATACCTTGTAAGTATTTTCAACTAGGACTTTCTACCGGTTGCCCTGTGACATTTTGCTGTCAGTACTAAAGACTGGTGAAAATAAATGTTTTTAGCATTTGTTTTTAGTGTTTGCAAGGCTTTAAAAAGAAAACGTTGTGAATATTGGCATGCTCTTGTTGATGATTAGTTTGCAGTCCGGTGATGTAAGCCTTTCTGATCAGGATTATGGTTATTGTGTTATTTGTGTGTCGCAAAGAATGATGCGGGGTAAAAATTGATGTGGGGCTGAAAATGATGTGGGGTAAAAATTAATGTGGGGCTGAAAATGATGTGGGGTAAAAATTAATGTGGGGCAAAATGATGTGGGGCAAAAATGATGGGGCAAAAACAATGTTGGGTAAAAATTGATATGGGGTCAACATATTCGTTCTGGAGTGAGACCGGACCTGGGGAATCTCTTTCCATATCAAACAAACCAAAAACTGTTGTTTAGAAATTATCAAAAGTATAATTACCATTGGTGTTTGATAAATAGTAATGGTAATATATTGAGAATTAGAGCATCAGTTATTTATTCATACTAAATGCTAGTTAGTGTGAATAGAGAGGGTTCAAAGACCACTGATATGCCCCTCTGTATTTCAGACGACTATAACCGTGTGATTTTGGACACACCAGATGGAGACCCACTTTATCAGTACATTAATGCTTCCTACATTGATGTAAGTATAAAACACAGGTATTTCCTGACAAGTCTGTTACAATACTACAGACGTCTCATGATTTCTGGCAGTTTTACTGGATGCATTTGATGTGTCGTCAAAGAGTAATTCTGCTCTAGATTCAGAAACCGTAGTAAGTTGAACTATGTGCCTGTCATAATCTGCGGGTTTATTTGATTGGTGTTTTACGCTGTACTCAAGAATGTTTCACTTGTACGACGGCAACCAGCATTATGGTGAGAGGAAACTGGGCAGAGCCCGAGAGAAACCTTTGACCATCCGCAGGTTGCTGGCAGATCTCCTCATATACGGCTGGAGAGGAAGTCAGTATGAGCTGGACTTGAACTCACAGCAAATGCATTGGAGGGAGTTTTCTAGGTGATTATTCTGCGCTACCCGTGGAGGCCCCCGCATAATCTTTCGGGATTTATAATGTGATGTTATATCAAGAACTTTGTAAGGGCAGGAAATAGATGAAATCAGCCAAAATGGGGGCAAGAAAACTGTTATTAAAATATATTACTAGTTGGCATTCTGGCTTGACATCTTTATTTTTCATTCAACTGATATGTAATTATGTTTTTTACTTCGTTTTACTTTATCACAAGCGTGTTTGTACACAAAACTGTATGACTATTAAACACATGCTGAAAAGTATCCACAAGAATGCAATGGATGAAGATTCCTATGTGAATATTTGATGACTAAAGACGAAGTTTTGTTTACTGTTTTCAGGGATACAAGAAAGGCAAAGCTTACATCATTGCTCAAGGTTAGTAATTTGTAGCGTTTTAGCGGACAGACTTTCACTGCAGGGGACAATTTCACACATCCAGTTTTATGATACCCCGTAAGAAATGAGGAGACTGCTGTAATTCTCTTTTGGTTGGACCATCAGTGTGACATGTATAGAGGGTTCAGGCATAGTTGAATCGTATGCATGTACTTGTGTACTGAGCATCTAAATTTTTGTTTTTTGGCTTGCATTAGGATCCAGTGGGTGGATAATCCTTACGATAAAAATTACGCTGAAAATGACGCGAAATTTAAAATTGATTAGCACCTGTGTCATTGAAGTACGTTCTGCGATGAATCCAAGACTGATGCGTAACTGTGTTGGTTGTGTTTCTGACTAGCTCCTGTAAAGACGACAAGTTTTGATTTCTGGCGGATGATCTGGCAGGAGGATGTGGGTAAAATTGTGATGATCACCAAACTGGTGGAAGCAGGAAAGGTGAGTGTGCCATGAGAGTAGGAAAGCCTACTAGAATGACTGATTGTATTTTGATTTAGAACTTTTGTGTGATGTACAGTTTACAGTGCAGCTGAGGTCTACTCATTGACTACTGTGCACGTCTTTATTTTACAGTGATGCTACATTGTCTTTGTTGGCCAGCTTTGCAGATTTGCCAAAAGCCTAGATTTTACTATATAAATGATACAAAATTTTACTGCATAAAAATTGGTACAATTACAAAGTTTTATTTATATTTTTGTAATTATTAGTTGTACATTTAAAAATGGTAATATATTGTTTCCTTTTTAGTGAAACTTATCCTTGTTAATTCCACGAATGGGCGTGTTTCATCAGGGTTTGTTCTCTTTTTCAACAAACTGGGATGTCATTGCTTCCTAAAACCCTGTCCGTGGTCCTTGTTTCTTTAGCCCTTGGTTCTCAACCCTCTTAGCCTTTATCCTTGTTTCTTCCAGTTTTTGGTACTTGATATTTCAATCCTTGCTCTGTATTCCTCATTCTTATATTTATATTCTGGACTTTTGCCACATTTCAGGTGAAAAGTGAACAGTACTGGTCAGACTTTGACGCACGGTCATTTGGGTCATTCATAGTACAGCTGGAGGATTTTGTGGAATTAGCAGACTTTACGCTGCGGACTTTCAATGTGTATAATGCCGTTGTAAGTTTGCTGTCGTTTCTACCACACTCTTTAATAAGGTCAAGAATTGAGATGTTTTTTCTTGAGAAGTCGATTAGCTGATGTTTTGTGATATCAAATGAATGCAATGTGGAATATTTGCTGCTGGTCTCATGGTGTTCTATCAGTTTGGTTATACAGTTTTCATATTTGCTTTTGTCTTTCTGGTTGTCTTGACTCTTACCACTTTTCTCATTGGTTGATTTGTAACTCCAGACGCAAGAGACAAGAGTAATCAGACATTTCCACTTCACGAGCTGGCCCGATCATGGAGTCCCTCGTCACCCATTGGCCATTCTCTTGTTCAGGAAGAAGATCGTTTCTGCCTTGAACTTTTGTTCTGGTCCCACTGTCGTTCACTGTTGGTGAGTGCATTCACCAGCTGGCATAGATGGCAGTAGTAATGTGCTGTTAAAGTACTTATAAACTCTGTTTTTATTGGGCAGGAAAATGTGGCATGTGATCAGATAGTGTTAATGTTTTGCTATAATGAGTGAGAGTGGCACTTAATGCAAGATTGAAGTTTACCAAAGCAGGTTTTTTGCAAAACTCTTTCCTGATGACATATGCTGAAGCGCTGATGTATATGAATGTGGTATATGTACATCCATGGTGTTACCAGAATGTGTTTTGTGTTACAGTGCAGGGATTGGTAGATCGGGTTGTTACATTGCCCTGGATATTCTGGTACAGCAGGCTGCCAGAGAAAAACGCGCAGATGTCTACAACACTGTGGTCAGGCTACGACAACAACGTGCTAACCTCATTCCGTCCGTAGTAAGCATCACCATTCAGTATGATTGTAAAAGATTTAAACCCGTGTTTTGTGTCTTTTAAACACTTTTGTATGTAAATGCTTATGTTAGACATTCTCTCTGAAGTAATTTATTTTAAATGCCACAAAAAAAGTTCCAGACTGTCATGGAAACATTAAACTTTAGTAAAAGTTACCCATCCATATTTAGCAAATTGTAACTTTATAAATGAGATCACTTTATGGTAATCTAAAATACCATGTCTATAAATAGAATAATGAAAAATGTTGTGGTTGGTAAAGTTATGCACAAAAATGAATTTTTTTCATGTGAGGGTTTATGTTTTTTTTTTCACTTCAGCCCAATTTCTTTCTTTCATAAAGCCAAGCGCGTTTTAGAATAAGATGAGTTTAATTGTGAGGAATTTTTAAGAAATCTTCTTCACTATGCTTGTGTCCATTTTGGTGTGTTTTAGGAACAGTATGCATTCTTGTATGATGCATTACTAGAGGCCATCTGGTTTGAGGACACAAGTATATCCCAGGCAGAGTTTAAAAAGAAATTCCAACAGTTGACTGAGGAGGATGAATCTGGGATGAGCAAACTTCAGGAAGAGTTTGAGGTATGTCTCATGGCAGGGAAGGTAGTCATGGTACAGCTTGTTCTTTTCTATGGTCATCTTTCCGTTATGAGCAGAGGGTCAGGAAGACTGTGATGTGTGCCTTACTCCAGGCTGGTAGCTGTCATCTACTCTTTCATGCAGTAGTCATAGAACAGTAGTCATAATGTACATGTGTACGTGTGTTTTGTGTATTTTGCAGCTTCTGGAATCCGTGAAGCCAATGTTGAAGGAGTCAGAAATCCGCTCTGCGTTAATCCCAGAAAATGTAGTCAAGAACAGACACCAGAACATCCTGGCCGGTAAGACAACCCCGGCAAAACCAATCTTCTCATATACTTCTATATATATATTCTCTAGACCCTACAATTCTCCCCCAAAATACTGAAATATTGCTCTCGGCAGTGGTTGAAAAGGTTGAAGAATTAGGGTCTGCTATTTTATTGTCTCCGTCGCCTGTCTTGAAGACAGTTTCTGTTAAATAACCAAGCTGGACAACTGCTACCACTCGCCTGAATTCTAGATATGTACAGAATGAATAGTAATGCTCCAAGTGAACTGATAAAGAAATAGTAGTGCCAGCTTGTTCATTTAGGGTGCAAGAGGGCATTAATGATGTGAAAAATATATGTGAATGAGGTAAAATTTCATCCATGGCATGGTTGCTCAGTTTGCCTGATTCTTAGAAAGCTGAGGTGTTTTGAGATTTGAAAGGTAGGATGTAAATGTGTAACTTTCAGCTGTAAATGTACTCCGTTTTTTAAGCAAAATTGAAGGTAATTCTGTATGATTTTAGTTTACATTTCATAGTTAACTTTGTACTTGTATTGATTATCCACTGATGCTATTGTCTGGTTTCAGGAGACCAGCACCGTCCATTTTTGTCCACACACCATGCTGGGAGCACAGATTACATCAATGCTGTTAAAATACCAGTGAGTAACAAAGATCTGTTGAACTAAATATGGAACTATTACAACTGTAAAATATCAAAATCTAGGTGTGAATGCAGGCAATCAATACAGTGCCTTTAAATGCTTTGAAATTCAAAGCTTCTAGACATTTACCTTATCAACAGGTCTGGAAGCAAAGATTGATAGGACACATTTACAGATACGTAGCACTTTTGAATATACAAGTCGTGTCACGCGAAGTGGGGGTGGGACAACACATATCTTACGAGATCCATCCATCCGTGATGCCTCAGCCTGGCCGTTTCATATACAGGGATAAGCCATTGTCAAAAGAATTGTCCTTTTATCTTCTGGCACTTGGAAGGCATTCCAAGGCTGCAAATGAGTGCCTGACATTTTTAAAAACACCTTTTTGGCAAAAGTAGCATGCCCCAGGAGACCTTAGTCCATTAGTAAATTAAAATAGTATCGGTATGGACTTCATGGTCCTACCACTTTGTAAAACAGGTTTTTTTTTTTCAAAAATGTCGAGCACCTATTTGCAAGGGTGGCATCCATTTTTGTAACAGTTGTAGACATTGGTATACATGTGTTTGGTAAGCAAAAAGTTTTGATATGAATATGGTTTAATGCGATGTTGATATTTCACAACTGTGGGATTATTTTCTGTATGTTTCATGACAGAGCTACCGACAGAAGACAGTATTTTTCATCACCGAGGTGCCGTTATCATTCATTGTGATGGACTTCTGGCGCCTGGTTTACGACCACACCTGTAGCACTATTGTACTGCTGGGAGACATCAGTGTCAATGATAAGGTATGTCCTGTTCTGCGGCAGGCCAGGTCTTGCTGTCTGCATCGACATACATGTAGACCTTGACATACCTTAGATTGTGGATTAGTATATGGATGTTTGCTAGGTATATCTTACGTGTATTTTTAAAAATAATTACATGTATGTTGTTGAACGCTGAGAAGATGAACCAAAAGTCTTGACTTCAGAAGTGCATAAAAAAAAAAGAGATACAGGAAAATTTTTCCTGAAAAATGGAAGGAAAAGTTAGATTCAAAGGCAATGAAGCGTCATTAACATCAATAGATACTGACACCATGGAAAGTAAAGTTAAAATGATTTCAGGGTGACATTTTCTGAGAAAGGTAAAACCTTTTGACAGGGGAAGTATCATTAAAATGATTTTATGTGGACATTTTCTGACAAACATTGTGCAAGGGAAAGCTTTGTATCAAAAAACGATTATATGTGGACATTTTCCGACAAGCTTCATAAAGTTCATAAACAGATACATAAAATGTATATGTGTCAGAATTACAGGTTTGCCTACAGCACTCTTGATCATGTTGGTATTAATAAAAAGATGGGTGGTGTTGTTGTTGTTGGCTACAGGCTTGTGGTGTGTACTGGCCTGAGGAGATAGGCACTGTCCACATGGAGCGGTTCACTGTGGAGCTGGCCTCCACAACCACCCTGGACCACAGCATCACAGAGAGGCAGCTCAAACTCAACGTCTTACAGGTGATTACACATGGCTGTGCTTGCACATGTACAGTACAGGTGGATCCTAGTTGAATATCGTCATCTCATCGTGGCTATCATACATGGACACTGATCCACCTCCTCCTGCCATTGTGGCTATCATACATGGACACTGATCCACCTCCTCCTGCCATCGTGGCTATCATACGTGGACACTGATCCACCTCCTCCTGCCATCGTGGCTATCATACATGGACACTGATCCACCTCCTCCTGCCATTGTGGCTATCATACATGGACACTGATCCACCTCCTCCTGCCATCGTGGCTATCATACGTGGACACTGATCCACCTCCTCCTGCCATCGTGGCTATCACATGTGGACACTGATCCACCTCCTCCTGTCATCGTGGCTATCACATGTGGACACTTATCCACCTCCTCCTGTCATTGTGGCTATCACATGTGGACACTGATCCACCTCCTCCTGTCATCGTGGCTATCATTCGTGGACACTGATCCACCCCCTCCTGTCATGGTGGCTATCACATGTGGACACTGATCCACCCCCTCCTGCCATTGTGGCTATCATACATGGACACTGATCCACATCCTCCTGCCATTGTGGCTATCATACATGGACACTGATCCACCTCCTCCTGCCATCGTGGCTATCATACGTGGACACTGATCCACCTCCACCTGCCATCGTGGCTATCACATGTGGACACTGATCCACCTCCTCCTGTCATCGTGGCTATCACATGTGGACACTGATCCACCTCCTCCTGTCATTGTGGCTATCACATGTGGACACTGATCCACCTCCTCCTGTCATCGTGGCTATCATTCGTGGACACTGATCCACCCCCTCCTGTCATGGTGGCTATCACATGTGGACACTGATCCACCCCCTCCTGTCATCGTGGCTATCATACATGGACACTGATCCACCCCCTCCTGCCATCGTGATGTGATCGTCCAGCCATGGTGGGCCCACCATGGTCCCATCATAGGTGTACGATCCTGCCGTCCTGATCAGAATTTACCAGCTTTTTATGCTTTGTTTGTTGCGAACCCATTTACGGCAAATTTATCGTGCCTTCATGTAATGGGGAGAAGTATTTTTTATGCTGAACAATTTCTCACAGAATTCTAGCCTGTACTGTAGCATCAGTGTCTGTAGCTTAGTGCTGGGTACTTCAGATAAAAGCATGCATGTACAGAGAACATACAGGTGAATCTGCAGACATCAGATCTAAACAGTTACATTGTTGTAGTCTGTCAAAGCTGACTCTGTACAGAGTATATTGGCAGAGGCTGAAACTTGACGTCTTTTTAGTGTTGAAAAATGTCCTCGTAGCTGTAGCTGTAGAACTGCACTGTGTATGTGACAGGCTCAGTTAAGGTACATATATGTATTTGTTTGTATATGTCCTAAAAGCATCTGAAGATCACCAGACCATGATGTTGCCATGATGTGCACATTTTGATCGGATCATACGGCCATGATGTACGGACAATCGATCAACATCCGACCATGGTGGGCCCACCATGTGCAGACCATGCAGCCAAAATGGGCATAGCGTATTCGGTTAGAATCCGGCTGTACTGTACACCCTGCAGTCAGGCTTCAACTTGAAGGTCCCTGTAACTGGCCTTGGACAGGGAATTTGTGGATTCTGTCGCTCTCAATTCTTGTGGGGTCTTACAGGCAATAAGAGATCTCAAGTGCTCGTGTAACTGATCCCGCTGTCTGGCGTTCATTGAGGACCATATTTTTTACACCTGTATGGTGGCATCTTTAAATCTGATACTATGTGCCTGACACAGGGGATTTTCTTGCTCATTATTTTGACTCTTTTTTTCAAGCATGCAGATCATCGTAAAATATGAGCTCTCTTCGAGGCAAATGCATAGTCTTTTGCAAGTACCGGCATACCAGCATGTGCATGTATTTTTTGGCTACCGGTACTTTTAATACAGCAGAGATTTTTCACAGGTGTGTTATTGGCTGCGGTCGGTAAGACTAGGTACATGGCTAAAAACCTGTCATGGAAAACTTATGACAAGATATACCTGTACATGTAATGCAGGATGATCTGGTAAAAGCCATTCTTCCCCTTTGATTACACTTCTGCCTGCCTACAGGGTATCAAGAAAGAGCGTATGGTGAAGCAGTTCCATTTCCCTGGTTGGGCCTTGGATCAGGACCTGCCGGAATCACGAACAGCCCTGCTGTACCTCTTACGGACACTAGAGAGTTGGCAGCAGGAGTGTGCTGCTCAGCCAATCATCATCCAGTGCCTGTAAGTCTGACACTAAACCAGTGCACTTTTCTTTCCTGATTGGCATATGTTTAATGATATTATTTTTATTAAAAGTTTTCCTTTTTCTCTCTTTTTTGTGGAAATTTTGCATTTCTGTAACGATGATCAATGCTCTTTTTCTCAAAACTTAATTAATAATTGCTAGGGTTACCTGTGAAGATGATTCATTTGTGTTTGCATGACAACTACTGGACTTTCCTGAAATATTCTTGAAATATCTGATCACCTTTGAATAAGACAGCCAACCTGAACAGGACAAGTTCTGGAGTACAAAGAACCTTATTCAAACAAATCAGTTAAATGATGAACCTGAATTAAGTTCTTAACCCTCACCTGTGTTTTTGTGTTGTAGAGATGGCTGTAGATGTAGTGGTGTGTTTTGTGCTATTTATCTGCTTCTGGAGAGGCTGCAAATTGACCAAGAAGTGGACGTCTTTTCCACTGTGCGACTCATACGAGATGCAAGGCCACAATTTATCAAATCCTATGTGAGTAGTGGCACGAAAAATATTTCTAATCATTAATAAATCACGAGGCAGTTGTTAGATGGTATAAAATGATGTGAGGGGTGGTACGTTGGAAGGTCTGTCGGCAACCTGTGTACGATTGTGGGTTTCCCCTGGGTTTTGCCCGGTTTCCTCCCACCATAATGCTGGTCGTTGTCTTATAAGTGAAATGAGCACTCTGTAAAACACAAATAAATAAATAAATTAAGAAATAAAATGATGGGCAATTTTTTCCCCTCTTATTCTTTTCAATGAATGACAAGCTATGTGATGTGATATCTAAGTCATTTCATGCTCAGAAACTGCAGTTTTTCTGTTTTATTCTTGAGTACGATGTAAAACAGCAATCAAATGAATAAATTTAGCTGTTTAGGGTTTTTTTTGAGTACCGAGTATTACTGACACCTTGTAAACATGAATCCCTTCAATCTTTTCAGCGAAAGGCGAGCTGTTACATGTGATGTCTTTTTTCAAAAGTTTTTTGATGTTTAGAAGTGATGTTTAGACGCTGATATAAGTATAAAGGCACCGTTTCCTAAACAATGGTGCAGTTTGGGTGTTTAAAGACGTTCTTTAGTTTTCCGAGTACTGAGGACAACGGACACCTTCTTAAAAAAAAAGTCGCTTTTCCTCGCCAGAGCTGTTCAGTATGACCTACAACTGGTCAGACCTGCAGCGCACAGGCCAGTTTAACCAGTTCTAATGTGTGTTATTTCTCAAAGCCAAATCTTTCCTTTCCAGGACCAGTACAAGTTTTGTTATGAAACGATATTAGAGCATATAGCAGAGGACACAGAAGACATGGATGAGTTGTGACCCAAACTATTGACTGTCCTATAACATCATAGGGACTGATTCTGGAGCCTTGCCTATACAGGAATCAGTGATGGGGAAAGTTTGTTTGCCCAACACTCTGGAGCAGGTAACTTGTTTACCCAGGACTTCCATACACGAAACTTGTTAGTTCAGGAATCTTTATTTGTAAATGACATTGATGCAGGCAAGTTGTTTGCCCAGGACTTTGTTATGGGAAACTTGTTTATTGTACACGGCAGGATTGCAGGAACCATTTTTCTTGGCAGTTTGGAGAGGTTGACTGCTGGTATAGGACAGGAATTACACTGAAACTCCAGGATGTATGTACCAGCCCTGGAAGCTCTTTGTCCTTTGACATACATGATTATGTCACAGGTGGAAGTTTTTTTTTTTTTTGTTTTTTTTTTGACGTATGCACAAGTTAATGAAATTATTTGTCTTTTGGCAAATGTACATGTAGCAGATCTGAACCTTTTTTGTCTTTTGGCATACATGTATACAGCAGTTATGTAAAGTTCTATGTCTTTTGACAAATGCGCCAGTTGTTATGGTCTGTGGCATTGTCAGATGGTGAACAAACCTTGATTGTACACAGAATGTGCTAGAAAAAAGCATGCAAGACATGTATTTTGTTGCTGTCTGAAAATTTCATGAGACCAGATCATGTGCCAGAGTTCCAGACTTCACAACAAGTTGCTGTGTATGTTTCTGTCGTGTGTGTCACCGTTTTGAGTAACAGCCCGTGTGACAAATGAACTAAGAGAGCGGATCTTGAGAGACAAGAATACCTTGGTCTGTAGTTGTCTCGATTTATACATAATGTATGTTCTGTGATCCTTTTATTGGTGCTAGACATGTATATCAAAACGGTAGAAATCATTTAGAAAACCATGTGTCCATGACAACAGAGGAGGACCGGTTATCACAAGTCCATCACGACTACTTCATTGTCAGTTTTACCCTTTACAAGAACCTAGTGCTGTGTGATCATTGGTATGTGTTGAATCAATGGTTAAAATAAGTTTATGCATTTTTTATTAACTGGTGATGCATCTGTTCGTGTATTCATGTACGCTGTAGAAGAACAACTGTGCACAATTTAAGAGAACTGATATTTTAAAGATCCATATCATTTATATATTGTTGGTTTTTTGCTTGTACCTTATATGTCAGAAACTATCTGAACGTCATGCAAACACACTTTCGTGTGCATATGAAGCATAGCCTGGCATTCACTGAACACCTTGTTCATTCTAGGACCTCTAGCAAACATCTGAGGATCTATGTCTGAATGAGAGCACACATACATGTATGAGGATGTGTAATGTGCGCAGTGGGGATGTGTAATGTGCACAATGGGGATGTGTAATGTGCGCAGTGGGGATGTGTAATGTGCTCAGTGAGAATGTGTAATGTGCACAGTGAGAATGTGTAATGTGCACAGTGATTATATGTAATGTGCACAATGAGGATGTGTAATGTGCACAGTGAGGGTGTGCATAGTGAGGGTGTGTAATGTGCACAGTGGGGATGTGTAATGTGCACAGTGAGGATGTTAAATGTGCACAGTGAGGATGTGTGATGTGCGCAGTGGGGATGTGTAATGTGCACAGTGGTGATGTGTAATGTGCACAGTGGGGATGTGTACTGTGCACAATGGGGATGTGTAATGTGCACAGTGGGGATGTGTAATGTGCACAATGGGGATGTGTAATGTGCACAGTGGGGATGTGTAATGTGCACAGTGATAATGTGTAATGTGCAGAGTGAGGATGTGTAATGTGCGCTGTGGGGATGTGTAATGTGCTCAGTGAGAATGTGTAATGTGCACAGTGATTATATGTAATGTGCACAGTGAGGATGTGTAAGGTGCTCAGTGAGGATGTGTAATGTGCACAGTGAGGGTGTGTAATGTGCACAGTGGGGATGTGTAATGTGCACAGTGAGGGTGTTTAATGTGCACAATGAGGATGTGTGATGTGCACAATGAGGATGTGCATAGTGAGGATGTGTAATGTGCACAGTGGGGATGTGCACAGTGAGGATGTGTGTGTATAATCTTTGCACACACTAGTGTGCGCTGTAACTTCATGTGAGAACCTGCTTGTAAGCAAGAGAGTTTCTTTTCCAAGTGCCCTTTCAGAATATATGTGTGCACACCTAAGCCTTACACCTCCATTCAAGTGTGCAGTGTGAATCCTCAGGCATGCTGGATCTATGTACCTATAGGATGAAGATATTAAAGATAGGTGGATAGAATTCAGTTTTCTCTATAATATATGCTGTATCTGTGGCTGTGCCATACATCTGTTCAGTGAGTAATGCTTTATTTTTTAGGATATGTTTCCCTTTTCACCTATCATTTCCATATTTTTAACAACAAAAGTGTCAAACATCCTAATGCACATGAAGGTATGAAATACATGCTCAATGTGTTTTATTGTCTGGACCAGTTTTGCTTAGATAAAATTCAAAACCTAATGTCAGAACACCTGAAAACAGGCATTAATAAACAGTTACCTAGTATATATACATACATACCTGTTACCTGTTTATTAATGACCTCACCTGCCATGTCCGTTAGGACTGCATCCCCCACAGTGACTGTGCTGTATATACTCATTACATGGCAGGATATTTAACTTATATATATATATTACTTAAAAGTTATTTTTTTAATGTATTTTTATGTGAATATATTTTAGCAAAAACTTTTCAAACTTCATGATTCGGTACACTAACATCCATTTTGTTTTTGTGATTGATTGATTCCCTCTGATCGACATTGTCCACATTTACCTTGTTCCTTTCGATTTTACAATTTTCCTATTGCAACAGTTGTTATTTGTCTCTAATTAATTGAATTTTTATTGGGAAAAAATGGTTTTGGAGGTAAACTGTTAGTTAGAATTTTTTCTTCTGAATTTTAAGAAAAAGTTCAACAGTTTCAAAATGTGTGCTTGATTTTATGTAGTAAGATTTGAATAATCTTGGAAGATGATGGTTTACCTTTCACAGGCTACATAAAAAGTAAATCCCTGTCATAGGACATTTGAAATTCAATCCTTTCCACGAAGTTCTCTGAGATGAAACTCTTTGTTTGGCCCAAAACTTGTGGTTCAGGGAGTCCTGTTGAGTAATTCAAAAGAATCTCACAGTAGGCCTACAGTCACATTAAGCTCCTTTAGTCACTACCGAGCTTTGATGTCAGGGATAGTGAGCTGTCACAAGTGAGCTCCTTCATTCTCTAATGAACTTTGATGGCTTGGGGAAATTAAGTCATCACAAGTGAGCTTTGATGGCTGCGAAAGTTAGTCATCACAAGTGAACTTCTTCATTCACCAATGAACTTAGAGGACTCAAGGAAAGTTAGTCATGACAAGTGTTCCTCTTCATTCTCCAGTGAACTTCGATAGAGTGGGGGAAATAAGCCATCACTAGTAAGCTGCTTCATTCTGCAATGAGCTTTGATGGCTTGGAGAAAGTTGGTCATTACAAGTGTTCTCCTTCATTCTCCAGTGAGCTTGAGACAGGGGAAGTTAGTCATCAGAAGTGAGCTTTTCTTCATTCATTAGTTGAGACAGGGGAAGTTAGTCATCAGAAGTGAGCTTTTCTTCATTCACTAGTGAGCTTGAGACGGGATGTTAGTCATCAGAAGTGAGCTTTTCTTCATTCACTAGTGAGCTTGAGACGGGATGTTAGTCATCAGAAGTGAGCTTTTCTTCATTCACTAGTAAGCTTGAGACTGAGGAAGTTAGTCATCAGAAGTGAGTTTTTCTTCATTCACTAGTGAGCTTGAGACAGGGGAAGTTAGTCATTAGAAGTGAGCTGTTCTTCATTCACTAGTGAGCTTGAGACAGGGGATGTTTAGCCATCAGAAGTGAGCTTTTCTTCATTCACTAGTGAGCTTGAGACAGGGGAAGTTAGTCATCGGAAGTGAGCTGTTCTTCATTCACTAGTGAGCTTGAGACAGGGGATGTTTAGCCATCAGAAGTGAGCTTTTCTTCATTCACTAGTGAGCTTGAGACAGGGGAAGCTAGTCATCAGAAGGGAGCTTTTCCTCATTCAGTGGTGAGCGTTGATGACTCACTTTCCATTGTACTCCTTTATCTTACTTGTACTGTAACATTAAACCCCTATGACCTGGCGAAATAAGCCATTGGTGTGACACATTCTGATGTCATTGAGCAGCCATGAACTCATATTCTGCGAGTTATGTTCTTGCCTTCAACTGTAATACAATTTCATAATCCAATACTTGGCCTTGAGCTTTGGGGCTTCCATGTGGGGAATCCTCGTCTCAGATTTTCTTCTCAGGAGATATTAATGTGATATATTCTGCTGTTCTCCAGCAGATCTTGGCATAATAATTTGTCGCTGTGTGTATAAAGCCTGTAGAACTTTTTGTTGTTGTTGTTGTCCTGAGTTGATGTACTGAGTTTACTGAGTCATGTAAATTTGACATGTCCTTGTGTGTTCATTTCCTGTTGTTTTGTGTTAAGGAAAAATCTTGCTAGAAAACGAATTTGTTTAAAAAAAAATGTTATTTTTTCTATATTTGTAAGAACCCACACAGCATAAATTGTTTGTGTGTTTACATATGTGTTTTCATGCAAAGTGAATCGTTTCTGTGGTAGGCGACTCCTGGTAGGTCTTGCCCTTGTAAGGTAGGAATCTTCGAAAAATTTGGCCAGTCTTAAGATGTTGTGGTAGCCCATGACAACCTACATTAAAGGAAAGCCATTATTTGAATGATGGCGCAGTAACGCTGATGCTGAAAATTGCTAGTTAAACTGTTAATCATATCAAAAGTATGGATTGCTGTTCTACACGTCACCAGAATGGGTATATTTTTCAATTTTAGAACTGTTTTGAAAAATAAATTTTAGGTCGCCTTACATAAAGTTCATCTCCAGATCTTTATGTAAAGAACTGAAATTTGTGACGTCTAACTGAATATTGAACTTGTCATTTGAATTGGAGGCGAGACTTTCAACTGTCAATATTGAAAAGGACCAGGGTAACCTTTATCTGTAATTAATTATGCTTTATACTAAGGGCTACCCAGATCACTCTAATCCACCAGCATGGTGCCATCCTAGTCTTTTTGTTGACATTTTCTAGGCGTGAACATTCTTCTTTACACTCTTTCATGTGAAAGGATAGAAGACAATTTTCTCACAGTCCAGTTTCACACAACTGTGTGTTGCTATTTTGCCCTTATTGCTGCTGGCGGCTAGGTTGTGAGGTCAGTGACGCACCTGCAAAGCCATTTTACAGATTTGTACAAAACAGCTGATTTTATATCAGGGGTCATCTGGTTAATTCTGTGTACTTTTAGGGGATTTCATTTTTACATGAGAAATATAAATGTTCCTAAATGCCGGTGTTTTAAAATGCATGTAGGTTTAATGGAAATGACCCATTGAACTGAATTATTTGAAACCAGTTTAAATCCTTTGAAGGTTTATCTATGCAAAACATCAGCCGTCTTATCAAGAATCAAAAAAAAAAAAAAACACATTTTTTTTGTTCGTCATTACATCTGTACATTAGTAGGTGCGGTAGTTATCTTATACTTTGAGGAATGTCACCGCCATTTGTGGCGGAAATATTGCTAATGTGGCTTTACATATCAAGTATTCATTTATTCAATCTTCCGGGAACATGGCCTGTTTAGAAGGGCAATTCTTGATTTCAGCCACCATTTTGTGGTTTGAACATACAACCACATGGGCCAAAAGAAACATTTATCTGTGTATAGCGGCAAGTGAATTCTGCACTATTGCTCTATGTTATCGCGAGCTTCATCTCCACCATCATAAATCAATGCATATTTGAATGTTATAATCCAAGTATACGTGCGTGTAACAATATGACAGCCAAGCGAGGATCTCATCTTTACCAGCCCAGGGTTGACCAGTTTGTTGTACAGGCCAGTCTTGTGTATGATATGAATGGTCTACGCTGTCCTTACCTCTGTAATCTGGGTGATTTGCCCGCACTGTTCAGATGCTGTGTTGCATGGCTACGGCCATTGCCTAGCTGAAAGCATGTTGTGCGCAGTGGATCTGCATGGCACCGAAATTTTGTCTGTAGGCGTCTACATGCCAGTCATTGCGAATAAACAATCATTATCACTCGCAAAACCCATGCAAAGTCTTCGTGTTGTTTGTATTTTAACTGATCCTGTATTTCGGGCTTTTGGCATTAAAATTGTCCGAATATTGTTGTCGAAATTCCCTAAAATTTCACTAAAGCTTTTATCTGCTCGTACCCCGATCTTGACAAATAGTACATGTCATTTAGTATACACGTGTACACGAGGTGGTAATCGCGCCAGCGCAGCGTAATGTCCCAAGGCTCCCTCCGCAATGTGGACAGATTGAGACAGAAGTGGCAGATTCTTGAGTTTGGCATTAAATCAAATAAATATCGACGGGCCGATGACCGTATATTGTGAATAAGTGAGGTGTCATTTACGCTGTCTGTACCTGGCGCTGCAGTGAGACGCCATTGAAGATTAAGTCTGATCTGTCACTAGAAGACACCGTTGTGACAAACTGGTGACATCTGTGGTGAAAAGTGATGTTAATCCCCAAGCTGACATCACTTCTTAGTCTATAAATCAGGAAAGGATTGATGGATTGCCTTCACTCTCTCATAGGTTTATTTGTTAATTACACTCGCATGACGGGTATACTCAGCCTAGAGTGCCCATGTTTCCCAGGCAACGTTTGCCCAATGTTTGGTGGATTGGCCCCGTGACAATTGGTGTTCTGGAATTAGAATGGAAAAGAAAACCCAATCGTGAGGCGAATTCGTGCTGTGGTTGCATTAAAATATAAAAGCATAGAAACTCCGAATAAAGAAATGTAACGCACGGTTGACGTTCTCGATATTTCGACTAAGTTTTACTTGTCATCTTCCTAAAGATGTTTTCTTCCTGAAGATGACAAGTGAAACTTAGTCGAAATATCGAGAACGTCAACCGTGCGTTACATTTCTTTATTCGGAGTTTCTATGCTTTTACACTTTGCTAAGCTAGTTTTTGGATCAACAAGATTTTGCATTAAAATATTAATCAAAAATGGCAATAGGCGAAATCAGTCGTAATTTAGCTGGTTTCTGTCAGTCCGTCAATCTGTTCATTTTATTTATTTATTTATTAATAGTCAATATGTCAGCGTAATAGTGAATTGGTTCATCTACCAGTTCGTCGTCTCGGGGTTGGCAGTTCCGGGATTCGTCCTGTCATACCAAACACTTAAAAACTGGTACTAGTTGCTGCCTGGCTTGTCGCTCAGCATTGAAAGGCTAGACCAAGGAAACGGGACTGGTCAGCCCGGTGTCAGCATAATGTGACTGAGTGGGGTATCATGTTTGGCCCCTTCGGCATGATGTTCCAGCGGCGGTCAAGACAATGGCACGGACTCGCCCTGCTACAAGAAGCCACAGTGTATATATACATTCTCAGGATCCCTCATCGTCATATAACTGAAAAAATGTTGAGCGCAACGTAAAACCCAAGCATACATACATACATACCAGTTATAGTCGGTCATTACGAATGCTTGTCCGTCCGTTAGTCTGTCCATTATGAATTGAAAACCGCACACTTACTTTTTGCACTCGGGATCGAAGTAACAGCTCACTGGTATACAACGATCACAGTAAGCGGGCATGGAACAGTCTACCTCTCTTTTGCGGCCCAAGAACAGATCTGATGTCATTTTAACAGGCTTCCTGAAATACACGGCATCCAATAAATGTCAAGGGGCCTGCCTCCGTGGCTCAGTCGGTTTGTACGCTAGCGCAGCGCAATGACCCAGAAACCTCCCACCAATGCGGTCTCTGTGAGTTCAAGTCCAGCTCATGCTGGCTTCCTCTCCGGCCGTACGTGGGAAGATCTGCCAGCAACCTGCGGATGCTCGTGGGTTTCCCCCGGGCTGTGCCCGGTTTCCTCCCACCATGATGCTGGCCGCCGTTGTATAAGTGAAATATTCTTGAGTACGGCGTAAAACACCAATCAAATAAATAAAACAAGTAAATCCAATATATATCTTCAAATGTAGACCTCTTCCACTGGAGTCCGCTTTATTCAATTTCATACACAAAGCCATGTCCTCACTAAGTCGTGACTGACCTGTAAGGCGTGTGGAGGATGGAAATCGGGCAGACTGATGTGTAGGCTTTACACCGTAAGACGCCACCGAAACGGTGGCATGTAGGCGTTAGATCTACAATTCAACGACAAGTACCCGTATCATTTACTTACTTACTGCCTAAAGCAGCATTAACCAGGCGGAATGTGTCTTTATATCGAAAATAGACAATAAATCAAGAATTGGAATAGAACAATAGAGGCGGGTACAATCACGGCCTTGCGAGTCTTCGACAACACTTGTGTGGTCGTTTGCGCAGTTTAACTTAATAAATTAGAGGCTAAATTCAATGCTGAATGGTCATTGTTCTTGCCTCCTCAACATCAAGATAAATGTTAAGGTTGCTGATGTTTCAAAACATACTTTTCTGCATTAAGCTTAAGTTATGCATATAACTGGATGAGGATATTCCATGTATGATGCCACGCGTGGAGCAATGGTCGCACTCAGACTTCGCTCCGTTTCCTCCGAATATTTATACTGAAAGCATTTGGCCAGATGCGATGCTTACATATAAGCAGGTGCATTGATTTCACCATGGCCTTGCTTATTTGCTCAATTTAAATGACCCAGTGAATAAAACCGACTCGGCAGATTACCTTTATTTCAACAGTAATTGGTCAACAAATATCACCTTACATATAATAAATTCCCCAGTTTTGTTATAGTTTTGCGTCTACATTCACAGAAGTCTCATCAAACCATTTACTTATCATTGCGGTAATCATTACACCATAACCTGCATGTTGACAGGCAGATTGATAAAAGGGAACAGAATGGCTGTCCTTACTTGTGGCATTGCTGTGGGAAGAAACAGCTGGCGGGTATTGAGTTGGTACAACCAATGGGTTGAGAGCAGTCTATCCCGGACACACGCCGTAATGGTTCAGCCCCAGCTGTAACAGACATGCATATATATATACATAACCATATTCACATATATGGGAAGGCGGCATATTTTTAATCCCGTTAGGTGGCGCTAGTGTAAAGCAGGACCATGAGCGATTGTTGCGTCAGAAATTCATTGCAGCGCAACATGTACAATGTTACAATGTATCGGTTTCTGTTTTAAAGTCGCGTGGTCTTTATGTAACATCATTATGATAAGAGGAACGAGAAAGGAACATTGACGTCAATAAAATGACGTCAAGGTCCTGCTGACAAGCGTTTGACGGGTCCCATTGTGCCTGCTTATCCACTACACTCAATTTAAAAACTAATCTGTTAAATTGACAAAATACCGTGAGTGATGGCAGAATAGGGTACATTAGCGATAAGTTATAGTGAGTTAAAAACATTAAAAACTGTATCTGAAAATATCTTCACTGAATGTTTTAGACATTATTTTTACCAGATTAAGCACAGACAGATGTTTTGATTTTGTGGTGGGTTTTACGAGCCATATTGATGATATGGTTCACTGGTGACGTCAGAAAACTTTTTTACTCATTTTTATCTTTAGCTCTACATAAAGTTCATGAGAAGTGTATTCCTGTAATGTTGGCCAGTGTGTTAGAAAGGTAATATGACACTAAATTTCTGCTTTAAGGTCAGAGAAAACTATAGAGTTGAGGCCATTGATGGATCACATAATCAGTATGGTTCATAAAAGCCACCATATGATCAAAACATCTGACTGTATTTAATTGACTGGAAACAAATCTAAAAAAATCAGTGAAGATATTTTCAGATACAGTTTTTAGTGGTCTTTTTACTCACCATATCTTGATTTTTGAGTGGTCTTTCCCTTTAAATATAACAGACTTGTTCTTTTAACAGAATTCTTTTACTGGTATAACATGGTATTATGCTGTCCGTAACAAGTTGAGTTGTATTAACATAATCCATTCTAGCATCACACAGCTAACTTAATATTATGCTGAATTTACGATAATAATTATTTTTTGTTGTGTATATATAAAGCGTAGAAAAAGTTACAACTTAAATGCATATGGTAATTTGCGGATACCGTTCGGCTGAAGGATGAAAACATCTCGAGCAAATGTCGGCACAAAAATTCAGCCTCATCAAAATTTTGAATCATTTTTTCAAACGCTTGTTTAAACTTATCAGATTTCCCTGATGTAATATCAGATTTCCCTGATGTAATATCACATATATATTATACACCTGATTTGTCAACTTTCTGTTAAAGGCACATAGCAGTAAATGGTAATCTCGACACCGAAAGTTCTATCAAAAGACAGATGTTGTTTAATACCGTGAGTCATTCACGGAGTATTTTCTATACTGGCATTACCTGAAAACATGAATGTTCACTCTAGTTCGCCAAGACATTACCATAAGCAGATCAACATGCTGAAAGCATCACTTAAGTGTGTTTCGAATGTTACGTCTAGAAATGATAAAATGGCATGAAATAAGAGAAGAATAATGGACCATATGTTTACCAAAACAGCCGGCAACAGTGAGGAAAATCACGCCCGACAACCACCCCGCCGTCATGGTGAAGAGCTTCGCTGTGGAATGAACTTATCGCTCAGTGTTCAGATTAGACAAAGTAGGACAAACATTCGTTTTTGTTCACGTGTGTTTAATGACGACAATCTATTGGCGGTATATATATACAGCCTGAAAGACAAATAAGCTCTCCTTCACCGTGCTTCCTCTCTTGAAAATGGTTTAAATAAAACCGAAATATTCAATCCAGCAACGTCTTGTGTTACTTGTTGGATTCGTCACAGAACTCTACAGTGTGCTTATGATGAAATATTTACAGTCTGTGAGCCCAGAGACTTGTGTTCATTATCGCCATACTAAAGGTCTGAATGTAAAATACTACAGCATAGAGATTACAACAAGAGCAGGGGCGACAGTGTATAGTTCTCGAACATCCACAGGTAACCGGTGAAACTCGGACTCCTGTCAGTTCAGCTCACTAAGGGAATTATTTCATCGGTTCACGTAAAAGGTTTAAAAGGCAAAAACTTCCACGTGCTCGAAAGTAACAACGTACACGCCTCTTGAGGCCTAGAATATGTAGTAAAATAACTGTTAACTAGCTGGTAGGTATGTCTAAAACAGCCAATAGTATGCACGGTCTTCGCACAGCCTTGTATGGACTTTCTCCTGAAATATTAAGTAAGGTGGTATCAGAAGTCACATCTACTCCTGCAATTCCTACGCCAACCCATGAAATATGTATGTGTCAATACACAGCGAATTGTAGACTTTATCTACCTCTGAGAACAATTAAAACAACTAAAAATAAACCGTTCCTGAAACTAAAGTATCTCGATAAAGGTCTTGACTTTATCAATATGCCACAAATTTTATTTCATCCAGAGGTCTGCAATGCCGTGCCGAATTGTTTCAACATAAACCACCATTCATATCAAACCAACATATCAAACCAATCGCTTCTAAAATCTTGAAATACACGAAAGCTGTTAAGAATTTTGAGATGTCTAAATATACAATTCAGGTAGTTACAACTCTTACTGTGAATCGTCTAATTTTATTTACCGTCCATGTAAGCATGTCATAACGGACAACCTCAGTATTTGTAAGTAATGATGACCTGCGTGATTTGCTTGTAAGGGGCCCGTAGTACAGAGAGCCGAGAAACATAAATATAAGAGCTAACAAAAAAATTTGTCCTCTGGGCGCTTGAAAATTTTGTTAAAAAATGGTACAAGCTGGAGAAAGTAGATCCTTTAGTGTTTAACACTTGGCTTGAGCTTGTAAAGAAAGGGGTTGTATATGCAATCCATAATATTAACGCCAATGCTCTTCCAGTGACCAAGATAGTTCTGAATGACCATGCCGTATTAATGGTGCTTGCTGACCTTCCGAGAAAATACGTTATAGTTCCAGCAGCCTCCTAATAATATTGTATTTATCTGCAAGGATCATTACTGTCAAGTTATTGTGGTGAAGTTGAGCACAGTTACGACAACTGCCGCTTCATCAACGTGTTGTGTTAAGACATATACTCTAAATGAATTATTTAAAACTCATAAAGACATCCGTCATTCCGATATACCACAACCCTACTGGATTCCCAAAATGCACAGTTCCCCTATATAACGCTCAGGAGTCAAGAAGCTATACCACAAAACTTGTATCTACCCACTTAACGAAGGCATTACAAGAAGTACAGTAATTTTGGAACAAGTATTGTTGAACGATCACCAAAAATCAAGGCGTCAATTGTATTTGGATTCTTAGGAACTCGAAAAGCCTCACTGAGGAACTTCACTGAAGACGTCAGTACACAAATACCATATATGGGCATTTCTACTTGGGATTTCTCCACTCTCTGTCCTACAATATGCCTCACGCAAATTTAATTGATAGAATTCCGTCATTAATTGTTGCGATGTTTAATAAATCCGGTCACCGCTACATCAATGTCAGTATGCGCAAGCTTTCTCCAGTTCCACTGCATACAAGGGTTACAGTCCATGGGATGTCTCGTTGTTTATTGAGTTACTGCAGTTTCTCAATAATAATATCTATGTGAACTTCGGGGAACCCATGCATTTATCAACAGTGTACAGGTATTCCGATGGGTAAAAATTGTGCCCCACTTTTGGCACAATGATAGTATCCACCTAGGGCATTCACTGCGTCTTTTCCTCATCATTGAAAACTGCTGACTGCTTCTCTTGAATGAATCCATACATTACATATTTTCTTAGTTCTTTGGTGGTTTGTATTGTTTTTCGTTTTAGTAAATAAATAAGTTTTGTATCCTTTACTAATTACCCCCCTTCCAACACACAATCCATCATCTCCAAAACAAAAAGGAAAAAGAAAAAAAAAACACAATGAAATCTGGTTGAGTAATAGTACATGAATCAAAGTAGTGCTAAAATACATTCAGTTGTATGGTATTTATTAAGATTCAGTTGACAATGGCGATGGAACCATATGTTGGTCACCAACTATATGTATATAGTCCAAGAATTCGGCATCTCTTAAGTGAAACAGTATGTTAAAAACAGATGGCCTTACCTCGTTTATTGCTGAATAAGGACTTACTTCATAATTAAAGAGGAAAGAGGTGAGGAAACATTTCGACTAGGACAACCTCAACACTCAATGTGCCGGCCGCTCGTAAATCTTCTTCACTAACTTCACGCAACAGTTTTAGTAGCATTTTTACAGGAAGGTCATCCTGGAGGAAGTATCTGGTCAGCTCAGGCAGCTTATGGCTAGACAAGCCGCCTTGTTTGTCTTTTGGATACTTGCTCCTGAATACCGGAAGTGTGTCCACGAAGCCAACCACGTGATCGCTAAAGACATCAAGTAAGTCGTTTTCATTAAAGGCTTTCAGGAGAAAGCGTGCATTAAATTCCCAACAGTTATGGGCAGCCAAATACACCTGCTTGCCATCGGATATTCTCTCTAACCATCTAATGGTCATCGGTCTTTCGTTGCATGAAATCCACGTGTATTTCTTTATATTTCATAGTTTGACTTGCTCTGTTAACAGTTATATGCGTGCAGTCGAGAGAAACGCTGTGATGGGTCTGTCAAAGGCCACACATAGCTAGCAAACAGGTCAGCATCAGCTGCATTCTCACTGGTCATCGCTGCTATCTGCGTGATGGATTCATTCCGCAATTCTGAAAAAAGGAAGATCTTAAGACTTAACAAAAAATGAACTTTATACTGAAATATAATACAAAATACACATGTAATGGGGGGGGGGGAACGATAGTCTAGTGTTTAACACATATGCAATTTCCATTGTACAAGCATTTAAATACAGAGCATTTATTATTACAACCTTAAAGTGTATTGCGGAGCAACGTAAACTAACGGAGTCAGTTCGGGTACATGTGCTCTTGGGTGCATATGTTAGTGGATGAATGATTTGGAAATACCATATACAATGATCATGAGCCATTTCTATTCTGCCTCTGCCTTAGATAAATCCTCTATTTACAGTCTTGCAGATTTTGCCATGTCTTTTAACATACGTGATATATTTCAATTTCAGATTTGAACAGGTATTCATTCGCTTCGTCTCAGTAAACCTATTTTGCCACAACAACAAAAAAGACTACTGCAAGGAAATTAAGACCGGTGAGGCGAGGATAGTGTCATAGTTTGTAAATAATCAAACTCACCTAAACCGGTTGTTTCCAAGTCGAAAACAACGACGGGAAGACTGTGTAGCCTATGCTGAGGGTGCCGAAACGATGGGCCAGGTGTTTCTTTGTCACTCTCTCTTATATATGTAGCTTCCGGCTAGGCCTGAGTTCTTCTGTACAGATTGAAAGTACATCGTACAATGCACACACAGAGTATTTTACTGACCTATTGAAAACAAGTGTAGCGCCTACATCGAAAATCAAATCCTGCCTTTGTCGTATTGGAGATGGATGAGCAAAGAGACGGGACGCATTTGGAATTGTATATGCGACAGGTTTCATAGTTCAACAATGTCACACAATACTAATTCATTTTTTTTCCAGATTTAACGAATACTGCGAAAAGTCTAGTTTGTCTTTCCTCGAACATCTTACGGGGTATAGCGCCATAGATGCTCCATCCATCGTGTCCAGGTCAGTGGTTGTGTAAATAGTCGTATTACATTTGGTTTTACTAGTTATTTACAACTTATCTGGATTACCTTACAGATCACATGAAAGCAAGCAGGCCTATACACGTCAAAAATTTAATGATCCATTTTTGTGGGACATATGTCCCAGAATTATTGTGCTAGGGGTGGGGTTTTTATACGAGTAGCCCTACATGGAGATATATGTTGTCTTGTCCCATTTCTTCTCGGGGTACGTACCTGTATATACATACTCATGCTTTGTCTCTTTGCTTACTCTGTGTGCCTTACGACGCTGAAAGAAGGTTGTAAAATGTCTTGTTTTCAAATAATATTTACGTTCACCGACTGCATCGTCCTGTTATTAATGTCAGAGTTGTCAAGATAGCTTAATGCCATGCCGTTACCGTGCACAGACTTACTGTCAACTGTCATCACAGTCGCAAAACAGGTGATTTAGGTCAAGGTCAGGGTTAGCGAGTCAAACGAAAGGCGCGAAGAAGATGGGATGACAGCAGATCGTTATGGATGTGATTTTTGGAGAGTTCGTTTTAGAAGAAGAACTTGTCGATGTAAATGACGATGTACATGAATAGTTTCCGCCCATGTCAAGTTAGCCACATTCACGAACACGTACGCCGATTGACAAATTCTAGATGAAACTGATCATCCCTGCGGACATCTGCGTCCGGGCAAAGGATCTTTTAGATGGTGATTTAACTGTGCATGACCCAACCATTCAGAGGATTTAGACAGCAAGATAAACTGTGTTCTGGGACTTTATCCTATCTTTCTGGTTGAAAGTGGAAAATTTTCTGACTGCACTTTTCAGTACGGTAAGACCTAACTGTATACTTCAACATGCTAATTTAATTCTTTCATATTTTTTGGAATAACACGTACTATTTTTGTCAGAATCCTTATATTAATGTGAGGCGGGAAAAGCTTATTTTTCCCGACGTTTGACATGATCAAAGCAGACGACAAAAAGTTGTTTTTGCTTGCGCAAAGTTATCTCCCTTCTTGTTTTCATTTTGCGTCGGCGCGTTTTGCCTTGACTCCGGGGATATAATAGCACGTGAGCCCTTGACTCCGGGGGTATATGGACACAAATATACCCCCGGAATCCTGTCACATTCGGCCTGGTCAGTTGAGCAATCAAGTCAGTAGAATTTTCTTTGAATGGTGATAAATTTCCATATAGATAAGGTTTTGATGGCATATTGGACTAAGCCATAAAAAGACACAAGCCAATGAATAACTATCCAGTGTGTCAGATGAGCGTGCGATTAAGCATTGAAATATTGAAAGGTCATTGTTTTGCAGCCTGATTATCTGGTATGCAAATTTTTCATTGCATATAATTCAGTGAAAATCTCCACGGGAAAAGAAATCTCGAAGCATTTGAGTTGAAGAAATCCTTGTTTTGCAGTTTCCGTGAACTTTGGATCCATGTAGTGGAAAATATCTCTCAAGGGAACGTTTCGTCATGTTTCTTATATTATCAGCATTCAAGGCAGTTTTCTGTCTGCATAATCAAAAAGTAGCTATTGCACAGCAGTAAAAGTTGTTGATTTACGATGGAGAGGTATCTGTTCAATGTCAGCCGCAAATTGCGACCGCTTCGCAAAATTGGCCAATGCCAGCACGCTTTGATATAGGGGGCAAATGTGGTACCTATAACAGTATACCTATATAGGTAACTCTTATCTTGTGAACGTGTCAGACAAGAGGTATCTAAGCTGTATGACAAAGGGATCTTTTGTCAGAACAAATCCCTGTCTTACCTATCCAAAAATCTTTATCCTCCAGAAATTCAGAAAAGATATCTTGTTCAAATTGGCTATGAATGCTGGCCAGGGCTTCCGGTCTTACGACATTCCACTTCTCCATCTTCAGGATCATTCTCTACGGAAAAGTCGAACGCATTTCCCGCCAATCTGAATTCTGTTTTTCCAAATTGTTTTACCTATAACCAAACACAAAAGCATTACAGTATTTTAATCTCATGAATGTAACAACATTGAAAAACTACTGTTTACAAGAAAAGGTTAAAACTACACTACTGGAATAGATGTACCGAAGGTGTCGATTCCAAAGCTTAAAAAGCGTATTTCTTTTTATTCTAAGAGCTTGTATAAAATATATCTTGTATATAAAACATTAATTCTATTAAATCCCTGAGTTTTTATCCCATAACTAAGAAATTTTTTCCAATGTCCATACCTTCAGTGTCAAAGTCGCAGCCTAACAATTAATAAAAAAAATTCGACCCTCATTTAGTCAAATGACATAGGCTGACTTGACCAAAGGTTTAGACGGAATGTGGGAATCCTTAGTCAGTATGTCTTTCATAGTAATACACCAATCAAATAAATAAAATGATAAATTAAAAAAAAATTTTGTCGTGGGTTAATATCAATACGCCCTCAGTCAATTTTGTATCACAGAGGGCAGTATCTATACAATCTATGGGTACCCAGGAGGGCGTAGTTTTCCCTGATACGTGTAGCTTGTGCTGTGTTGATACTCTGCTAAAATTTGCACACGCTTCGCTAAGCCTCTCTAAAAAGCAAACTGATTAAATAACTTTAACATATGACATCAACCTTTGCATTACGAACTTAAAGAGCATAAATGTGTTATACTTTGCTGGTAACGCTTGCAAATATAGCCCAATTTAGTGTTACAGTCCATAGGGTCCAAAACCCTGGCCCTAGATATTGAGACACACGTCTCGTCTGCGTTCGTACTTGGTTAACCTTCAGCCCAGTATTCCACAGTTGACAAATCTGACCAGGTATAATTGTCATGCGCTGGACGGAAAACGCCAGAGCACGTTAACTCTCCGCCGTTATCCGTTAATCCCTTTGAAAGGCCTGTTCGCGAAGTTGCTGGCCCCATCGCCCCACCGAGCACATTATCAACACATGAACGTTTAAAATCGAGTCTTTCTTTTGGTCTATATGATTTAAGTGTTCTATTTTGTTTATTTACTGGTGCTTTGCGTCATATTCAAGAATTTTTCACTTACACGACTGTAGTGAACGACCACAACCATCCGCAGGTTGCTGGCAGAATATCCCACTTACCACCAGGGGGGAGGTCGACCTGAGATGGGCTTGAACTCAAACCGACCCCAGTCGTGGGAGACTTCTGGGTGAAAGCGCTCCGCTAACACGTTAACCACCCGGCGTCAGAGAGCCCGTACAGTTTTTCTCTCCTCGGGCATGTTGTGATATATACACTGAGATGTGAGTAAGATGGCATTGCACGCTTTTGGTCAAAATGCAAATTATTTTTCTCATCCGCATGATTCATTTATTTATGAATTTCTAATCATATATTTCATTGCTTTAACGCCATACTTTCAATTAATAACTTTAACCATGACGGCTAACTTTAAGGGTGGAGATAAAAGGACTGCTCGGGATATACCACCGACCTTTGGCAAGTTACTGACGATCCCTCAGTTCATCTTATACATAACACAAATATATGACACGAGATCATGATTATAATAGTTCTCATTCCGAGCTCCTCTAAGACGATCTTGTCATAATTACAAGTCATACTGGCATCACTCACCTGCTGCGAATGAAATCTTGTTCACTGTCCGAGAATAGAGGCCAGGTGTCCTTTCTTGTTGACACAGGATATGTAGGCCTCCCGGTACGTCACTTCCTCCGGAAAGTAACGGTAACAATCGTCACCAAATCTCTGAAGGCGGTTGATGGCATACGCTTGACACTAGTTTTCTCAACACTAAATACTGACTTTGACCAAAATTACTGACTTTGACTGAAATCGCCAAACTACACACAAATAGTGGCAAATGCTACAGTTTCAGTTCAAAACTGTCAAAGGGTCCAAAAATTTTAATAAGCTTTCAATAAAAACAAATTGTCAAAATGGAGATCACGATGACAGAAGAAAGCAGTCTTATGAGCGAATAAACTAATGTACTCACCAAACGGTCCATTTATTCCCAGCACAACAACGAAGGAGTTTGGTGTTAAATATAAGGTCTGCTGATCATATAAGACACAGTGATATAAATACAGTCTTCATTTCGGCCAATGAAGTACCGTGTTCGTATACAGCTGTGGATGATTCGCTTGTGATTACTCAACAAGGGGAAAGTCGGATAATTTGCACGGGGAAGAGTTAGCTTTTCCCTCCCTTCAACCGATTTAAAATCCTAATCACCGACGTTGAAATGAAACAATCTGTATAACTCAAGTACAATAACATATTTTTCTTTACAAAGTAACTTTTTTCTGTTCAAAAATATCTACAGTGAATAACAAATATTTATTGTGACAAAAAAGGCAAAGGATTGTCCGAACACTCTTTAGAAAATTCACAGGATAATGTGCTATTTTTCGATGCTACTAATTTGGTAACATTTAACTTAAAAGACAAACATCATGCTAACCCAGAAGATGCCTAAATCTCTATTTTAAAGCACTTTAGTATACGAAAGGCTTAGCGTTAAACAGTGCACGGGTTTTCCAATTGAGTCAGCTGATGAAAGAAGCCAAGAAAATCAACAAATGGGACGGAATACATAAAAACATAAAAAAAGAAAGAGGATCAACTTACCGCTGATAACTTGCAAGGAAACCAAGTCGGCGATTCCGGCCATGGTTTAATATTTCATCCACTGCAAGCAGAGCAAGTCGCTTTGTCTCGTCAGGTTGTGGGTGTACCTACATGAATAGAAGAACAAAAATCTTTCTTTTCTTTTCTTTTCACTCAGAAGACATAGCACTCAGGAACACAATTCCTGTAAATGCACAAAAACTAGGATAGGGCTTAGTGCTTGTAAATTTAGACAAAAACAAATGATAGAGGCCTGGTCGTTTGCACGCGGTTGCAGTATACTGACCAAGGACCCCCTGAAAAATGAGTTCAAATCCAGTTCCAACTGGCTTCCTCTACGGCCGTATACGTAGGACGGTGTGTCAGCAACTTGTATCTGGTCGTGGATTTCCTCACACCATAATACTGGCCACAGACGAATAAGTGAAATATTCTTGAGCACAGGGTATTAAAACCAGTCAAATAAATGAATAAATACTAAATGCACTGTTCTTTTTAAAGACACGACAGCTTTCACCACCACAGTCTTAAATTTGTGCGCAAAAGAATATGTTTCCCCTCTCAGTCTCTCTTTTCACATCACCTCTTCAAGAACTTGTTAATGAGAATGACTTCGCAGTCGATTTGGCTGCAGTTTTGAAAACAAAACCCAAGCATCTGTTGCATGTTTACGCAACCCAACCTTTCCCTTTTCATCGTTTAGTACTTTGAATTTGAATGTATCAAACTGGGTAAATAGACATGTGAAATCATCGTTTCAGAAGCCTACTAGATCTTGAAGATAACCTGGGGTGGCTGTACCTTAGAAAGAATGATCGAATGATCGTGGTTTAACGCCACGTCGACAATACATCGGCCATATCGTGACGAGAACATGGCGACGTATACCTACGAAGCACCTGACACAAAACTGATGTTTAAAATATTTGAATATTTGTCAAATCTTACAGATTGCCTTTGAGTGTATATTAAAACAAATTTTTAGAAACATTTATTCTTGAGCATATTAAATACTCTTGTAAACGTATCAAAGGTGGTCTGTTAAAAGAAGATAAGGGTATCGACGATTTATATAACCAAATTTCTTGGAAATCTTATAGATTACCCGTGAGAGAATATTAATACAGAGAACATAATAAACACTTGATTTTTAGAACAGTAATTTTCCTTTAAACGCATCGAGAAGATCTATTACGATAAGATTGGCTGTACTCTTTTGGAAAACACTTTCAGCATTAATCAAATAGTTAAACGTTGATAATCATATTAAAGAGCTGCGTCAGGCATTGTCGATACGTTGCTTAATTTCACTGAAAAAAAAATGATAGCTTTCAAAGTTCCCCAAACGTTCAATACGAGATAAAACAGCATCAGCTGATATTCTGAAGGAAATATTCTGGGGAGTAAACTTGTATCCGATTAATAAAGTCCGTGTAGTCATCTAAAGCATGTCACTTTGAATAGGTCGATATATAAACGCTTGATAAACACTGATATGAAGTGATTAAAATTATTTACAACAGTTTACATCTCCAAAATTAACTAACGGAAAAATTTTCTCCGATATTTCAGGAACTTATTATCTGACGAAATATATCATTATACACTTAGAGACCGCTCTATTGCCTGGATCATGGTACACTGAGAGACCGCTCTATTGCCTGGATCATGGTACACTGAGAGACTGCTCTATTGCCTGGATCATGGTACACTGAGAGACTGCTCTATTGCCTGGATCATGGTACACTGAGAGACTGCTTTACTCGCTGAATCAAGGTTCATGAGAGACTGCCCTATTCCCTGGAGCAAGATACATTGAGACTGCCAAATTCCCTGGGTCATGGGACACTGAGAGCCTGATCTATTCCCTTTATCAAGCAAAATTGAGACTGCCATATTCCCTGGATGAAGATTCACAGAGACTGCCCTATTCAATGGATCGAGATATACTGAGAGACCGTTCTATTCCTTAGGTCATGGTACACTGAGACTGTCCTATTCAATGGATCAAGATACACTGAGAGACAGATCACGGTACAGTTCAAGATTGCCATATCCTGTGGATCAAGGTATACTGAGAGACTGTCCTATTCCCTAGATCATGGTAGAGTGGATCAAGATACACCGAAAAACTGCCCTATTCGCTAGATCAAGGTACACTGAGAGACTATCGCATTCCCTGGATCACATTACACTAAGAGGGTGTCCTATTCCCCGGATCAGGTACAATGAGAGACCGTCGTGTTCCCTAGATCAAGATACACTGAGAGAGTGCCATATTACCTGGATCAAGTTACTCCAACGGACTGCCCTATCTCTGGATAAGGATACACCAAAAGACGACTTTATACCCTAGATCAAGGTGCACTGAGAGGGTGCCTTTTCCCCCCGGATCAAGATAGAGACTGCCCTATTCCCTGGATTAAGAAACACTGAGACTTCCATATTCACTGGGTCATGATACACTGGGAGCCTGTGCTACTCCCTGGATCATGATGCACTGAGAGATTGCCAGATTCCCTGGATCTAGTTATGCTGAGAGGCTGTCCTCTTCCCTGGATCAAGGTAAACTGAAAGACTGTCCTATTCCATTGCTGCAGATACCCAGAGAGGCTGTCTCATTCCCTTGCTGAGGATACACGGAGAAACTGTCATCTGGGTACAATGACCTGTTCTCTTGATGAAGATACACTGTGAGACTGCCCTATTCCATTGATTAAGATAAACTGACAGACTGTCCTATTCCCTGGATCAAGATACACTGACAGATTATCGTTTTCCCTGGATCAAGGTACACTGAGAAACTGCCCTCTTACCTGGACCAAGACACACTGAGAGTCTGTCCTATTCCTTGGATCAAGATATACTGAGATACCTTTGCCTTCCATGGATAAAGGTACGCTAAGAGACTGTTCTCTTCCCTGGATTAAAATACCCCGGGAGAATACACCGAGGGACTTTCTTACTCTCTGGATCGCGACACAGTGACAGACTGTCCCGTTCCCCGGATCAAGATACAGTGAGAGAGTGTCCTATCCTCTGGATCAAGAGCCACCGAGAGACTGTCATATTCCTTGGATCAAGGTACACTGAGTGAAAACAAGAACTTTACAGATACTAACTCATTTTATGATGCTCAACTCCAATTCGTGGCGGTAAATCTCCTTAAGTATACTGCACTTATTCCAAAAATTCTAAGCCCAAATTGGTCCGGTATTCTATAAAGACTACAGTGAACTACATATACAGTGAAACAGCGATTGGCAGCGATGATAATGTAATAGTTGACAAATGATCCCACGGTAACCAACAGTGAAATCCGGCATCTTGTCAGGTTACCTCATTTAGGGTTTCTTTTTCACACTGACCTAATTTCTACTGTTGGTTCTTACTATGTCACAGTAAACGGAAATAATGTGAAACAGATGTGTTACATTAAACCTATGACCTAATGCTGATCTACAATTCGTCACGTTAAAGTGACACATCAACAGAGCCAAACATGACCTCTATCCTAATACTAAGCCCTTTTTGGTCAAGGTACACGGACAAGAACTATACTGGACCTATTTCATTTCTACGGGGTCACGGTTCACTGACACAGGGCCGGAATTATACTTGACCTTACTGTGAAATCCAAGAAAACTTCGAGGATTAAAACCTCTACATGTTCAAATGCAGACCTTTCCGGGAAAAAACCCTTGACTCATGGTTAGGTGGTAGATCATATCAGCATATAGAAAACTGGATGAGTCAATTTCAGGCGAAAAGGAATTTATAAATTTGAGGTCACATATCCCGAAATAGGGATGTATGCAAGTTTTAGTCTTAGGCATAAGTCATAAAGACATGACTTGCTCCGTCACATTGTTTTCCTATATCCCCTCATCTCGGAGCTAGCCTTTACCAAATATAACACTGCATCTACAACACGCAGAATAAAAGGTTTACGATACCACTAAAGTTAGTTATAGCCTATATTCTCTCTCATCGCGTTATCTGAAGCTATATTGTGCCTATGCCTGATCTGAGTACATTTACAACTGGTCGTAATTCTCCAGTTATCGTATGGCGATATGTAACTATTACACTGTCGTGATGGTTCAGCCATCTATGCTGTAGTGCTTTGTATTAATGGTGGTTAGCATAAGCACGCGTGGGACTCGAGATGGCCACTTGTTTATGGACCGTGAGGTGACGGATCCGCATTTGACCTCGTCCGACGAATGAATGAATGAATGAGTGAATGCTTATGGCTTTACGTCACATCGGCAATTTTTCAACCGTATCGTGACAAATCCCACAACTGACTGATTTAACCGTATTCACTGATAAAATCTTAGCGAAAGAAAAGCGATTTTGGTTATACCAAACGTTGAATACTAGACGTCAGCTACATGTGTGAAGGACAATCAATAATCGTAGTCAGGGTCAATAATCGTAATCAGGGTTAATAATCGTAATCAGGGTGAAAAATCGTAAGACCAGTTTTCAAAACAAGGTTCAACACATACCAAAAAAAAAGTTTATAAAGTGAAAAATTACAACATAACAGTCAATAGTTTTCAAAGATGACAGGCAGACAAAAGGAGTGTTCCATACGAATAAATTACATCAGCATTCAACTCGAGAACCATGCTAAATGTAGTCCAAAAACTATCGTCATTGGGACTTTGATGGCAATTGTTCATATATCCAATATATACAAAACTATAAATATACAGCCCCGGGTTATGAAACAGAGAGGGTGCTAGAAAATCTGGACACCATGTCTGTACATGTACCTGTATGTGCTTATAAAAAAACTGTGCTCATTGTAAACTAAGACAACTAAGATTTATTTGCTTGACTTGATTGGTGTTTTACACCGTTCTCAAGACTATTTCGCTTATACGACGGCGGCCAGCATTATGGTGGAAGGAAACCGAGCAGAGCCCGGAGAAACCGACGACCATCCGCTGATTGCTGGCGGATCTTTCCACGTACGGCCGGAGGGGAAGACAGAGAAACGCGCTTAAGGAGTATACCTAATAATTTTGACTTTAGAAGTTATTACCATTCTACAAAGTAATTCCACAACGTAATTAGGTATACGTGGTCGATATCCACCATGGTATATTAAAAATGGCTGTAGTTCTGTACAATAGTTTCACTGCATATTTTCTTTAGTAATGCATTCGAATCTCCTATTCATTTCTTATTGATCTGTTCAATTTATCAAGAAATAAGAACCAGTATGCTGTACAAGATAAGAGAGGCTGGTTAAAACAACCCTATCACAGATATTGTTCTGCTAAACAGTGACAGCAGTGTCAGTATCCAAAGAGCTCAATGTGGAAGTGAACACCTGAAAGCCACCAAAAGATTTTTTTTTAGTTACGACGTCTGAGCTTGATTTCTTCTACCTGTAAAACTTTCAACTTCCGTCCATGTTATTCTGCTACTACTCCATGTGATTGCAGTTATCATAATTAATACTTTCATTATTATTGTTACGATCATTACTATTAATGCAGTTGCTGAATTATTAGTTCTATTATTGATGACAGGCAGCAGCCAATCATGTATATAGACTCCGTGTGATTGACAACTGTTGTCATATGCTGGGCCACGCTGTAAGCTCCACATACGGTGGTCCATGATTCTATGAATTCTGAGAAAAAAAATGTAAGTGATCGCATTGGTGAAAGGCACTTCGGTCACTACGCTGCATTAGCGCTCCAACCCCCTCGGCCACGAGGGCTCCGTCGAAACTGAAACTATCCCTCTTGTATTATCAGTATGATAGGAAACCGTTGTGACCTTTGTACTGACACAAGGACAGGTAACCTATTCCATGCGGAGACACCACTGTCCTTTGAATCCAGCGAAAATGAATATATATGTATATATATATATATATTTCCCATCCTTTGCTACCTAGGATCTGTGTAAAGGATTACTCTTCAGTAATGTATGCATTTAGTCGTATTCATATATCTGCAGGCAGAGGTCTTGCAAATGGTTTCCCCAGATTTCGCTAACGAGAAATTCGAGTAGCTCAATGCTCAGCGACAGGTCCCATGAAGAGGAGCCTCATGTATGTAGTAGAACTGAAGAAGTCCTTGCTGACTTTGACGCTGTTAAATGCAAAGTGGGATGTCCTTATACGATATGTTTATCCTTTGCAGAAGTACGTCTCTATTGAAAGCTGAACTGGTCCCTGGCTTGCTTGGAAAACAGCCTTTTAGTAGAGGTTTTTTCTTGATGTTAAGTGGCCGTATATTCTTTGGTGTAATTATTGGGCACTTCCTGCCATGTTGTAGTGTTGATTTGTTTGTTTTTGTCTTTCTCTGTTATATGGAATGATTGATTATAGCCTTATAACGCCACGAGAGCAATGTTTCAGCCATATCGTGGAAATCATATCGTCATAAAAGACCGACGTAAAAATGATTTATTATCAGAAAATCGTTGTTGGCGCATTTTTTGGTCAAGTTGTAAAAGCGCACGTAATGGATTTAGTTAATTACGAGTTGTAAACGCTATGTAACGCACTCGAGTATGCGAAATTTGAAAGCCACTTAATACATCAAAGTCACACTCTCCATAAACAAAAAGGTACGTTCGTTTGAATCGATGTACAGATTGTATCGTTCGGTGTGAAAGATTTCATCAGTGTTTTAATGCAGTCCCCTAGCTCACTCCATAGGGTCACGATTGAAAGCTGTTGACGGCTTCTCTCTTCATTGATCCGCCACAAGTCCCTACATTAAATACATACGTAGTTCTTTGATGTTTTATATTGAACGTTCTCGCCGAAATTGGTCTTGTGTTATTTGACGTGATACTTTCCTTATTGTCGAGGGCTCGTATACGAATGTCGGTTTTAGAGCATCTATTACGAATGAAAACACCGTTCTTAACAGACTCTGCTGTCCAGAAAATAATCACCAAAGCGCAGTTTACCTGGTTCAAAAATCATTTGTCAGTATTTGATGTCAAGCTGAAGAGTTCTGGTATATTGCAAAGTATTATGTTCGTTCACGCAATCATATTTTTTTAAGTTGAAAAAGTGAACTGTTTTCTATGGCAATTGGAACTGGATATGCAGGGCAATCGTTCATGGTTTATAGGTCGTTCCCAATAGCACAGCGATAACTCGCGCTGTTAACAAGCGAGCTGCAATTCAGGAGTTCGACATACCATGATTTGATCAGATTTTTTTGGTAACATGGGTTACGGACAAAATTATTACGCCAGGCAAGAGACTTGTCGTAATGTCAACATATCAGCAAAACTTTGTGCTCATTGTACCAGCCCAGAGAAGAATTCACATCTTTACAGTCTAATTTGCTTTCAAACCAGCGAAGATATTTATCTTTTTTCATGGGGTATGCTATATATGGGTTGTCTAAAGTCTGCAAATGCACAACGTACAGTAATGTGAGTGAATAACATCCAGGTTTTTAATAAATCTCGCACGTAGTCGTATTTGTATCAAATGTGAGGGAAGGGTGGGGGGGAGGGGGTCTCACCAGCCGGATTCCTCGGGAAACGCAAAATCATCCGCAGGTTGTCGAGAAACCTTCCTACGTACGACCGGAGAGGTAGACACACTTGAACTCAAGGCGACCGCATTGTTGAGAGGTCCCTGAGCTAGCACGCTAGCCTCTTGCCCACGGAGTCCCCTTGTCAGCTTAAGGAGTTATGATAATTCACTTCAGTGAGTGCGACAGGTGACCCATTTCATTTCCTACGTGTAATTTTTCCCAAGTGTATGTTTCATTCGTGAGACACTCTATGTTTATAGTCCACTGACGTCTATTGTGTTTTATGGGTTAATTGAAAATTTATAATAAATACTGCTCTGTGCAAAGCCGTGTTTGAATCGAGCGGTCAGGCGAATCTGTCCTCATAATTATAGGTGCAGTACAAACTGGTTACTGATTGTAAAGCAGTGGAGTTGTTCTCCACCCAGCGTTCATAAGGTCACCTCATCATCCCAAGAAACCGAAAACTGTAAGTCTTTTCTTCACCTATGCTTTTACAATTCCCAAGCCTGTGCCTCACCTTAGCCATCGCCATATGTAAGTCTTCGTCAAACTTAGGCCTTTGTCCTACCTAAGCCTTCGTTCCATCTTATACTGTACTCCACTAAGACTGAACTTAACCTCAAACTGTGCACGACTTATGCCTTCTCCTCACATTTCTTTGAACCTCCCCTAAGACTGAGCCTCACTTGAGGCTAAGACACACGGACCCAAGTAGGGGCCGGCGATATCCCTGGCCAAAGTCCTTCAGCTACTTATTTGTGTCGTGATATTTACACGCTACTGCGCTGAGTCAGATTCATTCAGTTGCACACAATTATCTATTACTTCACATCATACATACATGGATGTCTTGTCTGTATGGTTGAGTCAGACGTATGCGGAAACGTATGTGTGTGTATGCGTGTGTGTGTGTGTGTGTGCGTGAGTATGCATGCATGCTGACAGCCAGCCAGCAGACGACCTACTCCCACGTCCCCCCCCCCCGCAACGCGTGACGTCACACACCATAACTTCGCATGACAAATGCCAAGCTCAGCCCCAACTCACTCCTTCATTCACAAAATCAGGCCTGTCTCACACACACAGACGCTTATATACCTATTCTATATGCACTATTCTAGAACGTTTTCCATACCCACACAATAAAATTCGGTTCATTCTCACCACGTATCATGCAACGCGGTGCTACATCCCCACAGTTATTTTCCATGACGTGACCACCATACCCCCAAGAGGGCACTCACCAGGACCTTCCAGAACTTTCACACCAATAATTAATCAATAATTAATTATTATTTGTTAAATTGTGCACACTGGCCCTACCGTACCGGAAAGCGGCGACGTCAGGTCATAAAGGGGTAGCACTTTGTTGTCGTGACATCGCATATGGAAACCTGCGTTTTAAACATGTACGATTATTTACGAATATATCTCGAGTGTACAAGAAGCCTCCAATTCATCGAGGTTCGATACGATTGAGGACAATTTTTGCTTTAAACAGGCGCCTCAAACAGCTTTTCTTTCTTTCAGTAGCTGATTACATATTTGTGCCTAACCACTGACACATCTGTTTCAGTGCTGTTTCATAACGTAACAAACATGTGCACCTGAGAACCGCCTTACGTTCGCTCGTGACATCTGGCTCTGGCAATTCATCAAGATTTGACAACATCACCCACGACTGATCGCCCGATCATTCCAACTTGTTTTAGCGACATTTAGACGTTGAAAAGTAAGCACACTGGACAAGTCTTTCTTATGGATATACAACTTCTTGGTTTATTAACACGACGTTTCGATGTTAGTCACTAAGTTGGGTGATCACGAAAGCGATGTTACTAACTACCTAGAAACATCGTGTTAATAAACCAAGAAGTTGTATATCCATGTATGTCCAGTGTACAGTCATTCCAAGATTCACGACTACTGCTAACGATTCTTCCATCGCAGGTTATTTTCACTAGTCACATGTGTATGTTTGTGTATGCTTAGGAAGACTATTGATCGCAACTAATTTTTGTACATGCTGGTGCAATCACTCCGACCCCCTCCCAGTAGTTGGTGATATCTTGAGATTCATAAAGATTCCACAAGATTCTCCACAACTTATCATACGATCACTCCACGATTTGTGACAGTTATATCTGCGATTTTTCAGTCGCAGGTTGTCTTAACTAGCCGAAAGTGTTGGTGTGGCTGGGGCTTAAGTGATTTGCTACTCAGGTTTGAACTTAGTATTTTTTCTTCACATCACATTTAAAACAACAACAAAAATCCCGATGTTTTTAGTGTCTGTACACGTGCTTGGTTGTGGTACATCAGGCGTTACCTCCACCTGATCCAAAAATATCGGGTGTCATGATACTCCATTCTTCACCGGAGTTGTGATAGGGAACAGGTGGGACAAGTGAATTGACATTGCTGTCCAGGGGCCACATAATGGTTATTCATGGATGTAAATATACTAACGATTCGATCGTTTGACCTTTGAAGGAATACCCTTTTGAAGGAATACATTACATTTCTGTTATTGTGTTCCTCTATAGTGAAGGCAGCACATGTTGGTTATCATATTCGCTGGCGCATGCAGACCCCTTGTGTAGCGACTATTGCTGCTTCTTTAGTATGACAACGGGGAAGAACAGACTACAATACAAACATGATGAACCCATACATGTATTGCAAAGTACTATTACAGCATGGAGAGTAAAGAGCGTGGTACATGTAGTTTGCAAACGTCATTCGTAACTTATGCAAACGTCACTCGTAACTTATGAAATCCGACATCTAGTCATTTCACCACAGTTAGAGTTTTATTGGGACCCTTCATGTAAATGCTTAATTAGTAGTAACCTACACTCCCCTAACACGATGGCTTGGGCGGGATTTGATTGTAAAAAATAGTGATGTTAGTTGAAAATTTATTAGACTTTGCTGGTCTAGATTTCAACCACCATGCACAGCCTTGTCATACATGGGAATATCAAGACGCTCGGGTTATCGTTTCATATGCAACATCCATTATAACACATCCATCATATCGAACCACTCATCGTTTCATATACCACACCCATTCGTACAGCACACATATCATATTGGACACCTCATCGTTTCATATACCACACCAATTCGTACAGCACACATATCATATTGGACACCTCATCGTTTCATACAGCCCATGTATCATTTCCTTCACTTCACCCTTTCACACACCACATTCATAATTTCATACATCCACCCATCATTTCAAACACATACATCACACTCACCATTTCCAATGCCCCGCCCATCTTTTCATATCTATCATACATTCATCATTTTATACACCAATCCAATTACTCCATACACCACACCAGTCTTTTCATATACACTAACTATTACTTCATACACCACAATCATCATGTCATACACAGCTATGCACAAACCACATTCATCGTTTCATACACCACAATGCATACACCACACTCATCATTTCATACACCACAATACATACACCACACTCATCATTTCATACACCACAATACACACACCACACTCATCATTTCATACACCACACACATCATTTCATACACCACAGTACATACATCACACTCATCATTTCGTACACCACAATGCATACATAACACTCATCATTTCATACACCACAGTGCATACATCACACTCATCATTTCATACACCACAGTGAATATATCACCCTCATCATTTCATACACCACAATGCATACACCACACTCATCATTTCATACACCACAATGCATACATCACACTCATCATTTCATACACCACAATGCATACACCACCCTCATCATTTCGTACACCACAATGCATACATAACACTCATCATTTCATACACCACAGTGCATATATAACACTCATCATTTCATACACCACAATGCATACACCACACACACCATTTCATACACCACAATACATACACCACACTCATCATTTCATACACCACACTCATCATTTCGTACACCACAGTACATACACCACACTCATCATTTCATACACCACAATACATACACCACACTCATCATTTCATACACCACCCTCATCATTTCATACACCACAGTACATACATCACACTCATCATTTCATACATCACCCTCATCATTTCGTACACCACAATGCATACATAACACTCATCATTTCATACACCACAATACATACACCACACTCATCATTTCATACACCACAATGCATACACCACACTCATCATTTCATACACCACAATGCATACACCACACTCATCATTTCATACACCACAATGCATACACCACACTCATCATTTCATACACCACAGTACATACATCACACTCATCATTTCATACACCACAATGCATACATAACACTCATCATTTCATACACTACAATACATACACCACACTCATCATTTCATACACCACAATACATACACCACACTCATCATTTCATACACCACAATACATACATCACACTCATCATTTCATACACCACACTACATACACCACACTCATCATTTCATACACCACAATACATACACCACACTCATCATTTCATACACCACAATACATACATCACACTCATTATTTCATACACCACACTCATCATTTCATACACTACAGTACATACATCACAATCATCATTTCATACACCACACTCATCATTTCGTACACCACAATACATACACCACACTCATCATTTCTTACACCACAGTGAATATATCACCCTCATCATTTCAGACACCACAATGCATACACCACACTCATCATTTCATACACCACAATGCATACATCACACTCATCATTTCACACACCACGGTACATATATGACACTCATCATTTCATACACCACAGTGCATACATAACACCCATCATTTCATACATCACCCTCATCATTTCATACACCACAATACATACACCACACTCATCATTTCATACACCACAATACATACACCACACTCATCATTTCACACATCACAGTACATATATCACACTCATTATTTCATACACCACAGTGCATACATAACACCCATCATTTCATACACCACAATGCATACACCACACTCATCATTTCACATACCACAGCACATACATCACACCCATCATTTCATACACCACAGTACACACATCACACTCATCATTTAAAATACCTAACCCATCATTTCATACCTATCATAAACACATTCATCATTTGTTACACCACACCCATATTTTCATATACCTGTCAGGAAAGCAAAAAACAAAAGGAAAACAAAATTCATAAAAAGCTTCACCTAGATAGTGTCAGACTAGATGTTCACAAATGTTAATCCTGTAAGAGGTGAATAGGATACACCGCTTAACTCTTTTGAATCTCTTGGGTTACATCCCCCTTTTAATTACCTTGCCGAAAGAAATAATATCGCTTCTTCTTACCTGGTTGGAGAAAATCGTAATATCAGTTGGATCAGAGTACATAGCTTTCGAGAGACACTTCTGTCTCTGGGACCCTGTTTCGTTTTGTGTCTAATCCCGCTTTTCCCAGGGGACATGGGCCGTGTGTTCCGTATGGGTTATGACCGCCACGTTGGATGCATGAACATTTGCAATCATATGGCAAATGAGATACATATTTGATAATCGACACCATATGTACTAATATAGTGGAAATTGATTTTATTCACTATGGTTTAAGGCAACAATCAGATGTCACTAGCGCCTCTCTCGGTAAGTCGTTCAGTAGCGGAGTATGGTATCAGGCAACAATCAGATGTCACTAGCGCCTCTCTCGGTAAGTCGCTCAGCAGCGGAGTATGGTATCAGGCAACAATCAGATGTCACTAGCGCCTCTCTCGGTAAGTCGTTCAGTAGCGGAGTATGGTATCAGGCAACAATCAGATGTCACTAGTGCCTCTCTCGGTAAGTCGTTCAGTAGCGGAGTATGGTATCAGGCAACAATCAGATGTAACTAGCGCCTCTCTCGGTAAGTCGTTCAGCAGCGGAGTATGGTATCAGGCAACAATCAGATGTCACTAGTGCCTCTCTCGGTAAGTCGTTCAGTAGCGGAGTATGGTACCAGAGGCGTGTCATTTTCTTGTAGCAATTGAGAAATCCGTGTCAGGAATTGCACGGTTTTAGGTTCAACTGAACATTAGAAATTTTGAAACCGGTCTGTCATATCAGTTTCAAATATTATTAACTTACTTTGTTGTATGCAAGTGGATAAGAATACTGATAGTGAAGACAAAATGTTGAAAGTATTTCCACGGGAAACCATTTTAACTATAAACACTTAGTTGGTTTAACCATATCTCTCATTGTATAGCTTGCGTTCACAAAGATCGATCTGGCCCAAGCTCTCTTCCTTTAATTAGCTACATAAAAGAAAAGAAACACGTATCTAGAGTCCTAGAGTCACTGACGCATGACAATCACTTGTTCTGTACATGTATAATTATATACATATAAACATAAGAAAGGCTTTGGTTTTATGGTAGTTTTCTGTGGGGCACTCTAAACTCCGCCAGTTCTGTCTCAGATGACAAAACTGGGAAGCGTCCGTGAGCGATAAGCTCACCACAAAGCCGGGTTATCAACTTTACCCTTTCGAATGTAATGCTTTTTACCCAAGAATAAGCCGACTCCGTGGAATTTTTTCTAAACGTGTCCAGCACCTGTCCATCCTTGTCAGAGTTTGTACTCTTCACTATCCAGTCAATGACATCACGTTCAACGGCCACTCCCAACCACGCGTATATCTTGTGTAACATCTCCACAGGGTGCTGCGCCAAGTCCTCATAAATCACCTCAAGGAAAGTCCCAGGATATTGTTTTTCCAGTTCCAATCTTGTCTCCAAATCATCTCGTACCGAGTCACAAACACGCTGCGGGATCAACTCTCGGCCCACTTTCGGCGCCTCTAAGTTCAACCAGGATTGAATATGTCCGCGAGGATCTCGCAGTAAATGGATGACCTTGAGAGAAGGATGTTTTTTTAACAAATCAGGGACAAGTTTCATAGGCGTCCGAATAGTTTTGAGCATGCGTATTGGAGCCGTTAGACATGCACTTCGTATATCATTGGCACATTCCTGGATTGTTTCCAAACAGCTGCGAAATTTTGAAAGCACATTAGATTTAACTGAGAAATGCATGAGTGTCGGTTTGTCTACACCTGTAATGTCGCAGTTGAATAAGGACTCCAAGACATGCAGTTGGTACTGCGTCTGAAGCCCTTCTCGGATCTCTGGCCTGAAAGCAAACAAACAAACTAAATGTTGTTTTTGCTGATTTGCTAGGTACAGTAACATTGCGGGGTGGTTTGAATCGGGAGCATACGAACTAAACGTTTTTAACTTACATGTATGAATTGACAAATAGTAACACAAAATGAATGGATTCACTCTTATATATTAAACCATATCTCTGAAATATCTCTATTGTCGGAATGATTAATTATATTAAAGATTTCACCGCCTGCGGAAGAATATGTTTTGATAATCAACTGTGAGTGGGTTTATAGGGCCTGTAGCGGCTGGAATATCTAATTTACGGCCTTTTCAGCATAGATAAAGTAAACCGGTAGCTAATACGTTCGACTGAAGTCAACGGAACGCGTAAAGTATGGCATAAACACCAAGCAACTGCATGTTGATTCGTCCAAAAAAAAAAAATCATTGTTTAAGTGAAAACTTCTTGAGCATGGCATTAAACAACAATAAAATAAATAAATAAATGACTATATCGAGAGGAAATATTCTATAATCATTTTCTTCTGAAAATCTCAGAGGATTATAAAAAATCCGCCGATGTCTAATTGAAGAATTATGGATTCAATGTGAAACATTTGAACAATACATAATCTTTAGAAACTCTTCTTCGTTATTCTCTGGGGTCAATAGGACTTACCACTTTGTACCATTTATAAGTACAGGGGCTTCGTCCGTCTCTGAATAACGAAACTGCAAGGCCCAGAATGGCTCAAAGACGTAAAACGTGCGGTTTGTTCGCTGTATGAGCTCAGAGGTCAGCGATGACCCCGTACGAAAGTAGGCTAGCACCAGCACTTTCACCGGTTCACTCTTGGAACTCATTTCATAAGAGAAAACTGAATCTTGTGGAGTAATCATCCCAAAGTCTGGTTTATCTGCAAATGGACAAGAGGAAAGGTTTTATCATCCCTGGCCTATAACTATCGGTTGGACTTGTCCACAACAGAATACTGGAAAATGACTGTGTGCAAATTATACAGCGGAATCCCAGTGGCACACTGTAAATATCAGTGTTTAACTTATAAACACTTTTATGCATCAGATATCAAACACGTTTAGTTTACTATAGGTACTAAAGGTCTATATAGTGTATGCTTGTGTACTACCTAAGTGTTTCATTAGCATACAGGGACCAAAAGGCCCGACTTACTTCAGGACTTGTAAATACTTTTATGCATCAGATATCAAGCACTTGGAGATTATAGCATTGTACTATAGGTCTATATACATGTTTTAGAGACTTATGTTTAAGACGTAAATATATGTGTATATTTATTAAACACGCTTGTTTGAAGTTTAACCACGGATTAAACGCGTTGGGCGTTGGTCATTTTACAGTGTTTGCTCTGCTGCTCCATACAAAATGCCAGTGACACGTGTCAATTCTGGCCGTTACGCTGCTGTTCTTTTGTACTACCTTAAAGTGTTTCATTAGCATACAGGGACCGAAAAGCGTGACCTACTCCAGGAAAGAACAAGACAGCCTTGTTAAGTGTGGGAAGAGTTCAATGTGAGTGTAGCTGAGTTTTGAACTTCGTGACTGTTGTGTTACGGGGCTATCGGATAGTAGAGTGAGATAGGCATTCTACTACGCTACTGAGTAACACATATAAATGTGTTACATCTGAAATGTGTTAAAATGTGATGAGAACGCAGCACTTTGAGTAATTCTAGACCAGTGACGTCTAATAAATTGGATTTAAGATCACTTACTTAATTCTACTTAAGACATGGTGCTAGGGGGTGTAAGTTGTTATGTCTTAAACATTTACACGAACAATTAGAATAAAGCCCTAACTGAGGTCAACTGACAAGTGGCCGGATTCCACCGGTAAGTTGAGACCATTTGTCAACAATCACACTGTCGTCGCTGCTCTATTCTGTGATCGTTTTATATAACACCGTATTCCTCAGGAGCAACGGTCGATAGTTGCCTTTTTGACTTAAGTACTTAGTTAATAACGGTATATACTCTGCGATTATTAAAGATTATAAAAGTACACTCCGCATTAAGGTGAGGTGTAATCGACCTCAGGAGACTCACTGACGTGGAATGGACCACGTGTCACTTTTGCCACGTGGAGATTTTTCAAAGCCTCCTGTTACTCTGATTTGCCAGCTTTTGTCTCTATGGAACGTATGACTCTTTGTCTATGTCTCTTCATGAATGTTCAACAGTTCAGTTTAAAACACCGCATAACGTCATGTCACGCGTAACGTTAAATCAAAGTAATCAAGCCAATGCTATCCTGTGCCGCAGGATTAACGCACCAGAAAGAGACAGGGCTCATGTACTGTTACCGAAACACGATGACAGCACTTGCCCTAACGTCAGAGAAATGTTCAGGTCGGCACGGACGCCTGGTATTAGGCGTGCGAACTTCCAATTTCACTCTATTCGACCATCCGCATGTTTGATGGAAAGTAATTCATTTCTAATGAACCCTTTAACCACTTCAACGTTAAATGGGGATCTGAGATGTCTTTGAATGAAAACTGTTGTTGTATGCCTTTATCATGAAGGGATTCACATTAGGTGAACGTTTGGCCTCCGGGCCATATGTCTGAAGTAAATGTACTAGCTTGTCTTGATTAAGGATTGGTTTGGTGTAGGTTTAGGGCTAAATTGTGTTGGAGAAACGATGCGTTGTTTGTCCGCATGAACGGAAAGAATCGCCCCTAAAATAGTGTTCCATTTTCAGTCATATGACTGAAAAATTGCTGAGTACGACGTAAAATACAAGCATACATACATATACACACATACATATAAACGTATGTCACATTCTCCTTATAACCCGCACGGATAGCGCAGTTGGTAGAGGATCCGCTTTCGGACGGGGAAATCTGGGTTCATACCTGGGTCGAGTCATACCCAAGACTTTAAAAATGGTACATCCGGCTTCCTCGCTGGGCGCTCAGCTAGAGGATAGAGGATGGACTGGTCGGCCAGGTGTCAGTAAAATATGACTGGGTGAGGGGGCAAGTCGTCTCGGTTAGGCTGCACCAGATAAAAGATACGACGGAAATCCCTCCTGCACCTAGGAGACACCGCCTTCGTATAAGTGAAATATTCTTGAGTAAGGCGTTAACAATAAGCATTCATTCATTCATTCTCCTTATGCCAGGAGCTGAGCTTACAGAGCCTATACAAGTGGTTTGTTTTGGCAAAATAACTTGATCACCGCAAATCCAGTTAAATTTTAGTGTTATTTTAGAATAATCCCCAAATTTCCCTTTCACTAATTATGAAAATCGTATGTGTCACTTTTCAAAATGGGCAGAAAAGTTCCTGAAATATTTAGTGCGGGTAGCAGTTATAACTGTTTCAAATACCAGACTCATATTTTAGCACTATAAATAATACAGGTGAGTCTGATATATTCTGAAATGCAGTTATTCGAGTTAAGTAAGTACCCCATGGCGTAGGCACTGTACTTAATTTTATAAGCAATCTTTCGAGAAGACATAACGTATCCTTTCAGCAACCAATAAACACGTATAAGCATTCCTTACAGACGGTGTTCTCCTTGTATTATCGTTGGCTAAATTAACTGAATACTTACTCTGTGCCAATTTAGTACGCACTGAACTGTAAACACTGGAATGTGGATGTACACCTTTGTACCGAGTTGTTTTGGCAACTAAGTTTATCAACCTAACGTCAGAAAAAAATTTCCGAAACACATTCTTTGTTAATTAAACGTTCACGGCTTTAATATTTGTCTATTTCATTTTTAAACTAATATCACGTATAAACTGGAAAATCATTACAGCAATAAATATATACTTACATATATCAGTCTTTCTATTCTGCTGGCGAAGACTCCAAATAAATAAGAGTACAAGGATCATTGCCACAAATATGACGTGTTTCCTCCAGCCTCTCTTACATAGCCAGAAGGAGCATATCTCACACGGCAAATGAGGGGACAAGGTAGCTGAGAATACCAAATAAGGGAAAAATGGTGTACTGATGTTTTGCTAGTTTTTAATACCTATACCTACTCAAATTGAGTATGTGGGAAGGTCGCCAGCAACCCGCTTATGGTCGAAGGTTCCCCGGGGGCTCTACTCAGTTTCCTCCTACCATAATGCTGGGCGCCATCGCATAATTGAAATATTCTTGAGTACTGAGTGAAAAACCATTGAACTAACTAACTAACTAACTAACTAACTAGCTAGCTAACTAACTAAATAAATAAACACACAAACAAACAAACAAACATTAAATAAATAAATAGACAAATAAATAAATACTCATATTGATGACAGAAACATATTCATCTTATTGAAAAATATAAAGAATATTGAATATTGGGCATATTGTTCTGCTTGCTTGGTTTTCCGTTGACGAGCCCATACCAGGTGGTAACAGGCTGGTTACCAATACCAATCAGGTTACATGGTTATATGGTTACATGGTTATGCTTAATCACAACTGTGCTTTAACAACGATTGCGAAATAAGGCTTTAACCAAACTGTTGGTTATTGGTAACAGATCTGTAACCAACTTGACCAGAATCGCTTCATTCGACGTGAAGCTGTTCAGTCATGGATTGATACGGGGCAGTTTATTACAGCCAAAAACTGATTGGGTAAGGACCAGCATGTACCAAGGCACTTCCCTATTATCTTTTCCTCTAAAAGGACATAAATCAACAAAATGAAGCTATGGTGGTAAAAAGATCATTACTGTGTCTGAAAATTTTTTTACTGAAATTTTAAGAATTGTTTTCATCAAACAAAATGCAGTCAAGTGTTTTAAGTGTACGGTGGGTTTTTGGATCATATTGGTAATGTGTTTCGCCGAATGAGGTCAAAAATCTTTTTGTACACCTTTATGTTCATTTGTCAGTAAAGTTCTTGTGAACCGTACTCCTGTAATACATGCCTGTGTATGAAAGAGGTAATATGACATTGACCTTCCCACGTCCCACGGCCGGAGAGGAAACCAGCATGAGCTGAACTTGAATTCACAGCGACCATATTGGTGGAAGGCTTCTGGGTCATTGCTCTGCGCCAGCGCGCTAACCGACTGAGCCACGGAGACCCTCAGAGGTTTATAAGTGCCACTGATGTAACTTAGTCCGAAGTTTTCTATTTTTTCTTTTTTTGTGTTACTTCGGTGACTTATTGAACAGGTAATTAACGAAGAGAAAACAATAATTAAATAATGTTGATAATGATCTCCGCAGTTAAAATATTTTTTTATGTCAAAAGAAAATCTAAGGTAAAAGAAAATTTCTGAGATTGGTAAAAAAATTAATTTCCTGTGTCAAAGAATAGCTGTTTTGCAAAATTGCTGAAAAAATTCCTTGATACGCTGTTGAACTGACAAAGGAAAACACACTAAAAATTCAGCTAAACTGAATGACACCATTAAATGAACACCATAATTTGTGCGTCCTCGAACATCGTCAACAACGGCACAGTTTATGGTTTTCTTTTCCCGCGACATAAATGTAATCGCTTTACATTACAGATGGATCAGAAATGTATTTTCCAAAATGTTGTGTAATATATGTACTTACTCTCAGAATCCATGGTAAAGCCTTTAACCAACTTCTGCACAGCGACAGCAGTTTCTCATCGAATTGTGGGCAAGGTGCGAGACAGCCGAGATATTATATGAACAGCTGTTCCTAGCTTTCATACACAAGGCGAACAATACGCCATGAATGACAGCTGACGAAAATTTCTATCCAGTCTGTGTTGAACAGTAGTGAAATATGGACTGAACAGAACAGTCACCCAATATTTGATATTAGTTTTGCCATCTTGAAATTTGCTTACGTTTCTCCCGATACCCGAAGTCGATAACCATGCACTTACCTGCGATCATAACGCCATATTTAACGCTAGAGGTGGAGTTATACCATGCCTACAATCACACCTCTACAACCACATATTATCGTAACTGCAAACACACACAATACCATCTCTACAATCGCACACTATAACAACAACTAGCACATACCATGCGATCCCTATAAACATATACTATGCCATTATAGTCACAAACTATAACATACCAATAACCAACCACTACACCACCCGTACAGACACACATCATACCAACTGCACAAGCACGTTATACAACCCGTACAAAAGCACATTATACAATTGGCACAACGGCACACTATACCACCCGCATCACGGTACACTATACCACCCTCACAACCGCACACTATACCACCCGCACCACGGTACACTATACCACCCTCACAACCGCACACTATACCACCCGCACAACGGCACACTGAATCATCTTTACACCAACCATACAAGCACACTATACCGTGCTTACAACCACACAATATACCATCCGTACAAGAATAAATTACACAGTTTCGATCTCTACCATCTCTTCAACGACTCACTTCACCATCTCTACGAAAGCACACTATACCATCCCTAAAATCACAATTGTAAACACACATTATACCATTCACACAAGCAGACACTATGCCATACCTACGACCACATACTATACCACCGGTACAAACACACAGTATACCATCGCCTCATCGGTAAACTCTACAGCCAAACACTACACCAACCGTACAAGCGCACTAAATCATCTCTACAACCACACACTATACGATCTGTACAACCACACACTATACGATCTGTACAACCACACACTATACCATCTGCACAGCCACACACTATACCATCTCTGCAACCACACATTATGTCATCTGCACAAACACACACTATACCATCTCTACAATCACACGCTATATCATCTACACAAACACACACTATACGACCTCTACAACTACACACTATACCACCTACACAACCACACACTATACCATGTGTACAACCACACATACAATCTCTACAACCATACACTCTACCATGGGCACAACCACAGACTATACCATCTCTACAACCACACACTATATCATCTACACAACCACACACTATACCATCTCAATGAAAACTGGCGGCTGTCTCCATCTTACATATCACCAGACATATCTACTATCTAAGTACATTATTTCTCACATATTTCTATGGGAAAAGGTGTTATAGATTGCTTGGGAAATGTATTGTTTGGAAATGAAAGCATAGGATTTGACGCTTAGATTGTCAACCTGTCAGTCTGTGTGTCTGTTTACTTCTCTGCTCCCACTCTATCTACCTGCTCCTCAGTCAATCTGCCTGTCCAGTTCAACCTGTCGTGCAATCTGTCTATCTGCCAATCTCTCCAACTGTCAATATGTCTACCTGTTAATCTGTTTATCTGTCAATCTGTTTGTATATCAGTCTGATTGCCTCTCAGTCTGTTTGCGTATCACTCTGATTCACAAAGAATATCTCTCAATAAATTGTTATGCAATGACGTGGATGGAATGGTATGCACAGGAACTAATTCAGTAATTTTTTGTTGTGATCCCCATCGGGGAACTTATTCGTGAATTTTAAACGATTCTTCACGATTGGCAGATGGGACAGAAATGTAGAGTAGTGTCCCTTTTGGGACGGTAGTTCGGGAATTTGTACGGTTTAATTTGGCGGAGTTGCGCAATGGGAGTGCCCTGCAGTTCTTGTATGTGAATAATGTGCTATTTATGAACAAAAATGAGTAAAATATGTGTTGGCAGACCAGTTTTTTCCTTTAATATTTACTGTCGATCTCCTTACATTTTAAACTGATCCTTCCTCCGACCAAGGTTTTAGCCTGTTTCGTTCCATGGGAAATCTACATTGAATGACAATAAGGATGATGTCTTAGGTATGACGGACTAAATCGTCCATACTACGACCCATTTGCCATGGGCATTCTACTAATTAAGTATTATAAGCTCGTGTGTTTTTTTTTTTCCATTTCATTTCGTACTGGAATTTTGTTGATACACACATTTAAGTAGGCATGTCTCGCATTCGTAGGCAGACAGCCTTGGTGGCCTGGTTATTAGAGCGGCCGTCTGTAAGTCGTGAGATACGGGATCAATCCCGGTGTCACTATAATGTGACTAGGTGGGATGTCATATCTCGTACATTCTAAGAGCTCCTCCTCGTCGTACCACTGAAAAATAGTACGACGTAAAACCCAAGCACACATACATTGTATATAGACATACATATACATTAACAGAGAGGTCCGCCTTCGTGGCCGGGAGATCCGGGATCAATCCCAGGTCGGGTTATTCCAAAGACTTTCAAATGGAACTCTTCATCTTGATATAACTGAAAAAATTGTTGAGTACGACATAAAGCCCAAGCATACATACACACATACATGTAGTACATAACTATTCCATGGGCGATAACTGTGAAACTCAGTGATGATTAGAGGTATTCAGTAGTCATGTATTGTTGTCTCCCTTCCCTATTATTACCTGTTTGTATATGATAAATGTTGTTAGTTTGATACTTATAGTTTCTCAGTTTTATACTTTGCGTACTTTTGCAGCTGTTAGCAGCTCGCGGCCCTTACAATGAACAACACGTGACATTCGCTGATGGTGGGGAAAACTACCCAACTGTGGGTCAGCAGTATGTCTGAAAATTTGCTGTCGTTGAAGCAAGTTCTCTCGGGAGTTCGGAAGAGTGGCTGAATACTACAGTTGTTGAAACCTAGAATACAGGAATAAATGTAACAACAACAGTGAAATAGTAGCAACTCTTAGCACTGATTAAACCGATTAAGGTGTAAATCAATGCAACTTCATGTTTGAAAGATCAAAAGGTACACGTGTAAGCCCAAGGGATTATTTCGGCAAAATTTCATGAATTTCCTGTGAACCCACTGAGAGATATGGCAGCCGGTAGATGCCACACAGACAAGCATAAATCTAGAAGGGGGTATCCACCAAACTCTAAGTGGAATATTACATGTCAACCGGTATAGGTCACCGAGACCTGCGTAACTACGACAGGGGATATCCACTTAAATTCTATATGGCTATTCCACGCCAGTTTGTAGGTCTTTGTGTTACGCAGGCCAGCGTAACTATGACAGAGGATATCTACCAAAATTCCATGTTAGACGGTTATAGGACGCTCTGACCTGCGTAACTACGCCATTAAACACTTAAACATCCATTAAACTTCTGTGTGGAATATTCCATGTCAATCAAACTTGCGTAACCATGACAGTGGTCGTTGACATATACCGGCTAACAAGGAATAGCCCACACAGAATTTGGGTGGATATCCCCTATGGAAGGGGATTTCCGTCACAATTTTTTCAGCCGGTATATGTCAACGACCAGCGTGACTATGGAAGGGGATTTCCACCCAAAATTCTGTCAGCCGGTATATGTCAACGACCAGCGTGACTATGGAAGGGGATTTCCACCCAAAATTCTGTCAGCCGGTATATGTCAACGACCACTGTTACTATGGCAGCGGATTTCCACCATAATGTTGTCAACGGGTATATGTCAAGGAGACCTTCGTAGCTACCACAGGGAATATCCAACAAAATTCTGTGTGGAATATTCCAAGCCAGCTTGTAGGCCTGTATGTTACGGAGGCCAGCGTAACTATGACAGGGGATATCCACCAAAATACTGTGTGGAATATTCCATGTCACCGACACCTGCGTAACTAATACAGGGGTTATCCACCAAAATTCTGTGTGGAATATTCCATGCTAGCTTGTAGGCCTGTATGTTACGGAGGCCAGCGTTACTATTGAAGGAAATCCATATCCACCCAAACTTTGTCAGCCGGTATATGTCAACGATCACCGAGACTATGAAATGACATTTCCACCACAATTTTGTCAGCCGGTACATGTCACCACGACTATGGAAGGGGATTTCAACCACAATTCTGTCATCCAAATGTTAGCCAGATTGAGCCAAGATTCAATACGGATAGCTTCCATGCATGTTGGCAAATCAGTTGTCTCCCCTGTTCTATTAACAGGGTGAAGGTCTTGACTGCACCCTATGTCAATTTATTTTGAACCAGCATGTAACACCCAAAATTGTAACTGAATGGCATCCTTCTCTTCCTCCTTAGCATATCTCTCTAAGCTGATCACTGCCCACTAATGGCCCACATGCCTTCTAGTTTAAACTAGACACGCACCAAAGCTGCCTTTACATGTATTTATTTATTTAACTGCCGCTTTACGCCATGCTCACGAATATTTCCCTTGTAGGGCCCACGATGGCTGGAGGAACCAGGATTACCCGGCATAAACGAGCAACTTTGGCAAGTTACTGACGAACTTTCCCACACGTGACCTAGAGATTTGCACATCATACTGGTTGATGGCACGTGGTCTTACACTAACGTACATCATGCCGCACAAACGGTCACACGAGCGTCGTGCACCGTTAACTGTCACCACGGTCCCACGAACATGGAGAACAGAGGAATTCACAAATTCCCTTCCCAAGACCGGGATTAAATCCGTATCTCTTGTTCCCTTGCTAAACCAAGACAATCACTTTAACAATTCGGCCACGACCTGTTTGTCAGAACTACTGTTAACAACGGACCGAGCAATATTTGTCAAGGGGTTTAGTAAGCGAGGTATCCGTGTCACAGTTTACACCATCAGCCGGTAAAGGATATGAGGGACCATCCATGAAATACGTACCCTCCCTCAAACAGGGGGAGGTGTGCGACTGTTACCTATAACATTCATCAGATGTGCATAATTATACCGAATATAATTATAATAATAATAATTTTATATGGAGTAAAATGCCGACCTTCTGTTTAAAAATTGTATATCGACCTCTCGATGGGCCATTTATTCTTTTCAGCAAAACGCGTTATTACCACGTGGGGTATGTAATCTGCATGCAATGAATCGTCATCCGTTTAATTTATTTATTTTTCACTATAACTACAATTTGCGTTGCTGGTCCAACTGGCGCCGAGGACAGACTATAAAACGTCCAGCAGTACAATCCCACTTACTTTTATGTGACTCTCTATATGAAACACACATTGCAGTTGATCACAAAGCATCTAAATTTTGATAACATGCACAGGAGAAGTAAAATTGCCTCGTACAGCTTTGGCAATGGAATTTCCTTTCTTCCTTTTTTCTCCTGGTGGACCTTCCCACGTTCGACCGAATTTAGTACTGAGTGACCAAGTTTCTGCATTCCTCTGTTATCATAGTCCTATATACAATTCATGGACATATTGATTCTGCAGTTTTGCGTGTGGCTGGCGGGAGGGGAGTCGGTGGGTGTGTTTGGTGTCAACGCATTTTGTATATAAACATATCAGATTAAGATATAATCCAAAAAGCACACAACACTCAACAGTGTTTAAAATATTCAGGAGCCCTTATCAGGGAAAACAGACTAGCCTCAAAATAAAATTTATTCGTGATTTGTGTTTTACGCCGTACTCAATTATATTTCACTTACATAACGGCGGCCAGCGTTATTGTGGGAGGGAACGGGGTAGAGCCCAGAGGAAACCCAGGATCATCTGTTGGTTGCCGGCAGACCTTCCCCCGAATGGCCGGAGAGAAAGCCAGTTTAGGTGGATTTGAACTCACATCGACCGCAATGCTGGGCTTCAAAATAAAAGTTAGAGAGCAATGAGGACACAAAATAATAGAGCAGGACAACTGGCTAGAAGTGGATAAAACTTTATAATAAACCGCAAGTAAATATTTATTCAAAGGGAGTCAATGCAGATGGCGATTCGTTGTTTGCAGTGCAAAACTATGCATAGAGACGAAACCAAACTACTGATGTAAACTGCTCCAAATACTTTATAGTAGCTGCTCTGCTTCACGCTGAATAACAATAAATATAGGCGTTCTTGGTTTTTTTACATCATAAATTATTGTCCTGCGTTTTGTGACTCTTTTTTTTATCCAAGCTTCTTTAGCCTGGTCATCATATGTCTCATGTTCACATTTCCCTACGCCATTACGCTCAGAACTCTTTTATACTGTTTTTGTGAAAGCTGCTGTTGTTTTGTTGTCATAATGGTGACAAACCAGGAATGAAATGTTCAGCCGAGTTATTGGCCAAAACTATACACGGCTAATTGTTTGTGCTATTGCTTCGATCCTTGTCAGTTGTATGCTGTATGGCAATTATAATGTCATCAAGTGTGCTATTAGCACTGCATTTTGCTGAATTGGCTGAACGCTCACCAAAGGCGTTTATTCGTCGTACTAACAACTCAAAGGATTTCACTTACTTCGTCAATATTGTTATATCTGTATGGTTATCAGCATTGTCATTTGGTTCAATTTGGGTAACATTGGGATGAACATGATACGCACACTTATTCTAACAGGCCACAGAGTTCAATTGAATTGGTGACATATACCGACTGACATGGGAATTGTCCAAATTCAGTGGTTTTTAATACTCATGAATAACCATCAGACGATGAAGGCAGAATTACCTCAGAAAGACAGGATGACGTATGCCGGTTTTACTGCGCGTACGGCTTTGACATGTTGTGGACGGCACGGACAACACTACCTATGTGGAATTCAGAAGCTCAGCTGGGAAGATTAAAATGAAATCATAGCTCTGGGATAGAGAGTATCAGTATATCCGCATATGTGCCATCGACTGTCACACTCGCGGTTTGCCGTTGTAGTTCCAGAAAAACACATCATGCTCGGCGATAAATCATTCCCAGAATTCCAGTACTACCGCCTCGCGCTTCCGCCCCCAGCAGTCGATGTTTACAGGATGGTCCAGACCTGTCAGGCTTTATGCCTTCCGCGAGGTATCTCGTAATCATGACATCGGGTCTCGCAGCGCATTCTCATTCCTCAGATCCGGTGACAGCCAGGATGTATGAACTCTGTAGCCTGGTGGATACAGTGGAGTGCTGAATGGGAATGGGAAAACACTTCATCATCACACCAAATGACTACCCAGCATACCGCGTAAGTCTTCATAGACATATGATAAGACTTCGTCAGCAAACCAGATGGCTACCTTGACCTTTAGTCACGGCAAAACGGAGAAATAAAACTCGACGTGAAAATGACCATCGATACCACAATCCATGTTTTCCTGTCGGAACTTGATGAAGAAAGGATCTTCAAACCTTTCAAAGAGTTTTGAACGGGTTTTGCATGCGTTCAAGGCATGGATGGTACCATAAACGATGTTTACTGATGTATATGCTGGGACTTTTGATGACGTATGCCGACGATTGCAGGTATACTTCGATACAACCGAAACTACGTGAAGGAATGAATTGGTGCCATGTAAAAGGATGAGGTGGAAAGTCGTGATGCGGTATGTGTGAGCATTACTGACGGAGCATTGCCAAAACGTAGTGCTTCCTCTTGATTCCTGTTTGATTCAAATTGATGCAGTTCACACAGTCCATTTAATTTAGAGGGACTATTCATATTTGACATATTTAATCTAGACAAATTTGAAGGAATTCTTTCGGATATTTTGCCAAAACAATTTGACCATTAACACATGTAGCGATGAGGTCGATAATGGTAAAGGTTATATTTCTGAGGACTGTAGTATCAAGTGCTTTCGAAACCATGTAAAATCCTGTGGAAACTGATTAATTACAAAAGTTTCGACATTAGGACAGGCAACCTTGAAATAAACCAATGAAATGGAAAGCATTCGCGATAAAGTCTAAAATTATATGGAGACATGAAATCGCCGTAAATACCTGATATTGATTACATATTTCAAGTGTAAATAATCAGTTTAATGAAAACAGAATTGGGTCACAAGGGTTAAGTGCGTAACGTCGTTATAATCAAAATCTCCCAAAGATATAGATACGATGCATATAATCAAAATAGCATTGTTGTGAGAATTCCCGTTCACCACTGTATGTGAGCATTTGAATTTCAGCATTACATACGAGAAATCTTATCCTTGTGGTCAGTGTGACCATGCCAAGCTGAAATACATATGTCAGTGTGACAATACCACATAGTGGAGAAGAGTCCACTATTCGATTCGGTAAACCAAAGGTCAGGCAAGATTTCACTGCGGTGGGGAATCGATCCTCTTTGATGGTGGGGAATTCAAACTGGGTTTGCTACAATCACCAGTGATAAGCGTCTAGATGAGGATGGGTTGTAGCAGTAGTCGACAGGAGAAACTAACGGATCCCCAGGAGCCGCTACTCGGGAGTAAACGTGGTCGTCGAAAGACGCCCGTCAAGGACAAGAACTCCGCAACAGAGTCTCAGGTGGCGACGACATCAACTTACATCGAGAAGACAAACTCTTCAAGCAGCCTGACATCGGAGAAGGGAGCAGAAGGCACGCTCACCACCCACAAAGGTAAGGCTAACCTTGTAGCGTCAAGGGGGTATCATAAAATAGAATCGCGAACTGTAAATAAATATAGTTATAGCCTGTAAAAAGTGTTCATTGCTTTTGGGGAACTTGGAGGTTAGACGACTAGGACTATTTATTTATTTATTTATTTGATTTGTGTTTTACACCGACTATTTCACTTATACGACGGCCACCAGCATTACGATGATAGGAAACCCGGCAAAGCTCGGGGGAAACCAACGACTATCAATAGGTTGCTGGCAGACCTTCCCACATACGGCCGGAGAGGCAGCCAGCAAGAGCTGAACTTGAACTCACAGCGACCGCATTGGTGACAGGTTCCTGGATCATTACGCTGCCCTAGCGCGCTAACCAACTCAGCCACGACTATGGGTATGTACATATATCGTTGTTTTAGATGATGATTATGTAAAATGAAACCTGCCACATGGTCGTGGGTTTCACCTGAACTGGATTTCCCAATTTCCTTCCGCCTTAATGCTGGCCGCAATGCACAAAACAATGAGTTCTTACCATTTCTGATCTGTTTAATTACTTTTCATTGCATTTTTACCCAACAGTAAGCATAGCATTGTCTGTCTCGGAGTAGAACGGAATACTCATTTATTACAAGAAAACAATGATCAATCCAGCTAGGACCCGAGCTGTCATTGAACGAGTGTTACAAGGCTCTCCAGTACAAGACAGACATTAGTTATGGTCACATTATACATGTATAGGGCTGAGAACGATGGAGTCCGGTTATTCAAATATGATTATAATGCCGACATCTACGGCACAACAGAGAGGTGTTATTGTCATCTAGAGTAACGCCAAGCCTCTTATGTATTTCCACTGGCTTTGTTCTTGAAAGATTTTGCATGGAAGTTCCATTTGGACAGGAAATAATGGAGGTGGAACTCGCGTCTAGCATGCAGCTGTAGACAACTGTGAGATAGCCATTAGCTGACAGGAAGCGTATACGTCACCTGCCGGCGGCAAAGGGAAACTCGTAAAACTCCTTCTCGCCTTTAACAAACGGGCCCAAAGTCTTGTGCTCCTTTGCTCTGTCTTGGATTACGTCACACTTCTATGTACACGTGTGCTCAGAAAGCACTTAAATAGTGCACAAACACCGCAGCGTCACAGAAGAAAATGATGTGTTTCTTGGATTTGGACCCTTGTGTGCAGCCCGTGGAAGTCTCCCATTAGAGTTATTGGTAAGGTTTGTTGCTTCCGAGAGCCGGGAGAGTCAAACTCGAAGCTTTGATTGAGTTAACTAAAGCTAAGATTCTCGGGTATACGAGTGGTCTGTCAGCCCGCTGATGTTTTATTTTAGGAAGTTACTCATGCATGAGAGCTTAAGATGTAACTCACCTGAACTGGTCGTACGAAGTTGGTCGCGGTCGCTGATGGCCATAAAACTTGACTGCTTCGTTATTTCGCATACACGAGCCCTCAGGATCCGACAAAACAATCGAGTTGAGTTTAACTGCGTCTTAAATTCTCGTGTATGCCAAACTTATAAAGCACACGAGAGCTTAGGGCGCAACTCAGGTGTTGGGCTCAGGTGTCAGGTGTCTTAAGGGCTCGTGTATGCGAAATGACGCGGCCTAGCTGAAATTGTACACGCACTCGGTGTGCGATTATTCAGTTTTAAAGTCCTCTCGGCTGTCGTAGTCGACAAAACTTAATAAACAACCAAAATGAACAACTGAATCAGTGACCAACTGAGTACGACCGATCGGGTTGCGTCTTGAGCTCTCATGTGTGCCGAGCTCATGGTTCAGATCTACCGTCGCGTTGGGTCCTAAGCGTTCGTGTGAATGCACACTAGGGACTTAACTTAAGTTTTACCCCAGTCGTTTCGTGTAATATGTGTATGCCAATCGGAGACTGGGGCCAACTCGGTAAGATCAGTTGAGTTGTTCTGAGAGGAGTCTTAAGCTCTCGTATGTGCCGAGGTTAAATTTAAGATTCAACTAGACTGTTGTATGACTCAACTGGATTTGAACTACAGTGGCTATGTGTATGGCGGTCATTTTTAAAGTCCTATGGTCATCAGCGACTGGCCTCAATTACGTACGACCAATGTATGTCCAGCTTTAAGCTCGGCATACACGAGGGCTTATGAACCAAATTAACTCAACTCAACTCGAGCGTTGCGTTGTGTCCTTAGCTCTCGTGTGTGCAACAATAGGGAATGGGAGCTGTTACATCTAAGTCTGTCCTATGTCGGAGACTGGCACCAAGTGCTTGCGATAAGTGGAATTGAGTTGAGTTTCGTCTTAAACGCTCGTGTATGCAGAGCTTTGTGCGAAATAAAGACGTGACTCAACTAAAGTTGTACTCCAGTGTTTAGGTGTATGCTCTCCAATCCTGAAGTCGTATGGCCATCTGGAACCGGGACAAAGATCATGCGTACAATCAGCTGAATTGAGTTCAGTCGCGTCTTCAGACCTTGTTTATGCTATGCCGAGTTTAAAGCTCGGCATACACGAGAACGTAAGACCCAAGCCGACTGAGCTTTACAGTTGTGTAGTACATGTCGTAAGCTCTCGTCCATGCAAAATAGCCACACGACTTATATGGAGTTATACTACTGACGATACGCGGTATACCGGTTCATTCCGATGTCGTTTGGCGAAGGTGCGATTCAGCTCAATTTGTTGGAGTAGGTCCCAGTTTATATTCCTGGGGTAGAACTCCAGATGAGTCGTGTTGTTACTGCGCGAACACGAGCGCTTACGACACGAAGCAACTGTCGTGTTGAAATGAGTTGGGTGTTAAGCTCGCGTGCATGTCGATTTTTACGCATTAAGGTTTGTTGGATTTAAGCCATGGTTGATTAACCATGGCCACCGTCTTGATTTCTTTCGTAAAGCGTAACATCTCACCTATGAGAATAAATATTGCTAAGATATTAAACGATTAAATGGTAATTAGCCCTCATTTAGCCCTCTGTGTGTGGTATACTTCGCATTGCATTTCAGCATTAGTGCTGTAGACCGTAACTATGGCCAGATACATCAGTGTCGGAAATATTTCAGCCTTTGTTGTGCCGAGAACATGTTCCAAACCAGGAGACAGTCATCGGTGGCATGGGTGAACTAATCAGGTTGAAAAAATATACCTATAATCCAAGTGTAATCATGCACATTAACATGCAAATTAATGAGAAACAGTACCCTAAAATGAGTACGAAAATAGCGTTAAGCAACAATCAGATAGTTCATGAAATAAATATGAATAAATAATTATTTATTTATTAAAAGAATAAGTGTAAGAGATAAGACCTTTGAAGCTGTATTAAGGTGCTTTTATTTATTTTTAAGATGCAACTGAACAAAAAGCTAATGTTTAAATTGTATACAGTACTTTTTTTGGACCAATTTTTAGGCCCTGTATCGCCATAAAGGATTGTTTTATCCCGACTATCCCGAATTGTTGTTGGAATAGTTCGTTTTTGTGCATGAATAGACATAATACACTAAAATAAACGTCACGAGAGTTTCCTCCACATTACGCTGAAAGTAAGAAGGACAAGAAAACACGGTGTCAGATCAATGCCGTCCAGCATTGTCAATATTATCCATAAAGTTCACCATAGAACTGAACCGTTCAATCAGTGAAATAAAAACATTGAATGATGAAGAAAGGCACATTTGAATGCAATTTTCAATCACCTCTCCACTGACGGTTTGGGTATTTCTTCACTCTTAATCCATGTATTAGGGGTTCCACTTACAATAGACAATTTGCGCCGAAAACGTTTGCCTGTGTACAGTAGGGTGCCGCATATTGCTGTGGCTCGTTCTGTATGGCATGGTACCAAACAACCCAGCAAAAAGAGAAGTTGCCTCACATCCGTAAAAATCTGAAATATTTTGGATCAGTATATACTTGTCGGTTGTTTACTGTTCATGGTGACCTTATGTTCAGCCAAAAATAGAACAAGTTAAAAGAAGCACATAACCCTCTCGTCAGCATAGTTTATACTGTCTCCGGAGAAAGGAGGAAAAGTCTTCACCTCAGATGGTTAAACATTTTCACAGCTGACATGTCGGACAAGGGATAGGGAATATGACTATTGGTCACATTTTGCTACCTTTTATTACCTTTGCGTCTGTATTAATATTTGCTTTGAAACAAAACCCGACTATAGTTCTGGCTGCGTATGGTCAGTTTCTAATATCGTTGACAAAAGATCCCGAATTTTTTTTTTTTTTTTTACGAAAAAGCTGAGCCCTACGCTTGTAAGTTCTCGCCACAATATGGCAGCAGTGTTGCTAAGGTGACGCTACGCCATAATTATTCTTTCTCTCAGTGAGGGTGTACGACATATATGACTGATGTGAACAATGTGACGTAAGTCGGAAATAAGCTGTGGCTCGATTATAAGCATCAATTTCTCAATGCATCAAGGGGGATAACCCGGCCTTTCTGGTTGGGATAAGTGTTGCTTCAACACGTCAAGTCGACATGTCGTATAATAAAGAAATCATCGTAACCCCGAAAATAACGGTTTACAATGTAGCCCAAGGAAACTAAAGAATCACACCAAGGGCTGCGACCAGCTGTAGTGTTTGTCGTGCTCTCGGGTCATGTCTGAGACCATCTGTTCCTCGCAGAATGGAGTATTCAACCAAGACAGCTTTCTTAAACAGAGTTGTTGACTTGATAACCATGTTAACAGCTGTCTTAAATCGTTACAAAACTACTTAAGCGTTTGGCACTATGACGTGGTCTATAAACGTCTGTTTGCCCTACTCGTTGGTTAAAGCCACCGTCTTAGTATTCAATCAGAGATTATCATGAAGTTGTCACTCGTATCGCTATTTATAATGTCTGCTATTTTAGTTCATTGATACATTCCGGTTATCAGAAATCGGTCGATAGTCGGTTTGGTTGACGGAATCAATAACTGACTGGTTGACTGCTTGGTGAACTTCTTGAATTGGTCGATAGTGCCTTCCTGAAATTTTCTGTTAATAGTAAGACACAGAAAAACTTCTGGTTTTGAAGGTGATTATTGAGCTGAAGTTTCTTATGAAGGCGTTTATTTGCATTTGTCTTTGAAAAAGTATTTACAGTCCTCGTCTGTGTCGTAAAATACAGCAAAATATAGTGTACATATGCAGACATTTACACAGAAAGGTTTCAAATTCACCGAAAGGGATTTTGCATCAAATATATATATATAGCTCAAAACGTCTTAGACCTACGTTGTTTCGCATAAAAAACTGAACCTAGTGTCGTTCATACTTTAACTTCTTTCCTTGGCTGATGTTTTATCCCATGAATGAATCTGCAAGATATACAACTGATCGTATACGTGGCTCGAGGAAACCGGACAGACCGGAGGAAAACCTCACTTAGATGAGTATATGATCATATAGGTGGCTAGAGAAGCTGCATAGAGACCCGAGAAAACCATTACTCAGAGGACTGTGATCAGAAATATAGGTGGCTAGAGGAAGTGAACAGAGACCAGATGAAACCTTCACCCAGATGACTGTGGTCAGAGATACAGGTGACAAGAGGAAGTTCAATAGAGGCCCGATGAAACTCTCACTTAGATGACAGTAATCAGAGATATTGATGCCCACAGGAAGCCGGAGGAAACTTACCTAGATGACTGTGATCAGATATATAGATGGTTAGAGGAAGTGGAGAGAGGCCGGAGAAAACCCCCACATGAATGACTGTGATCAGAGATACAGGTGACAAGAGGAAGTGGAGAGAGACCAGATGAAACCTTAACCTAGATGACTGTGATCAGAGATACAGGTGACTGGAGGAAGTGGAGAGAGGCCGAAGGAAACTCTTACTTAGGTGACAGTAATCAGAGACATTGATGCCTACAGGAAGCCGGAGGGAACTTACCTAGATGATGGTTAGAGGAAGTGGAGAGAGGCCAGAGAAAACTCCCACTTGGATGACTGTGATCAGAGATATGGGTGGCTGGAGGAAGTGGAGAGAGACCCGATGAAACTCTCACTTAGATGACAATAATACGGGATATAGGTGGCTAGAGGAAGTGGTGAGAGACCGGAGGAAGCCTTCACTTAGAGGACTGTGGTCAGAGATATGGGTGGCTGGAGGAAGTGGAGAGAGGTCGAAGGAAACCCTCACTTAGATAACTGTGATCAGAGATATGGGTGGCTGGAGGAAGTGGAGAGAGGTCGAAGGAAACCCTCACTTAGATAACTGTGATTAGAGATATAGGTGGCTGGAGGAAGTGGAGAGAGGCCGGAGGAAACCCCCACTTGGATGACTGTGATCAGAGATATGGGTGGCTAGAGGATAAGTGGAGAGAGACTCGATGAAACTCTCACTTAGATGACAATAATAAGGGATAAAGGTGGCTAGAGGAAGTGGAGAGAGACCGGAGGAAACCTTCGCTTAGAGGACTGTGATCAGAGATACAGGTGACAAGAGGAAGTAGATAGAGAGCGGAGGAAGCCCTCACTTAGAGGACTGTGGTCAGAGATATAGGTGGCTAGAGAAAGTGGAGAGGGGCCGGGGGAAACCCTCACTCAGATGATTATGGTCAGGTACATCACTGAACGAAACCGGACGGACACAGGCGGAAGCACTCAGTCGGATGGCAGGTGTCATGCAGTTTCAGTGTTCACGTAGCAATCTGTTTCAACTCGTCGCCTTCCATGTTTTTTGTCTGAACTGCAAAAAGACAGGTGAATTAACTCTTTAATGATCTAATCTTTGAGCAGGGTATGTCTGGTTAACCAAGTCTCCTGTAGCTGCCACTCAGTTCTGAACCGTGATTTAATTAGGCGTCCCCATCGATCAGAACTAGACCGCAAACGGTGAGATTTTGGGCACTGGCGAGGGAAATATCAACCAAATGGGATAGTTTCCAAACCGCCTCTCGAGGCAAAAGTTCTCAGTAAAATTTGCGTGGAAATGGGGAATTGGACTGAGCAGACAGCCATACATGTGCGTCTGTCGGCTCAGTCTATTTGCAATCGTCTTCGTAGGGTTTCATCAGCCTGCAACTGTCAAGTAAAAAAACATAGTATAGCATGACATTTTTTATAGCAGTGTTTCCATACCGAAATCACGACATACACGGTTGAGAGAACTTCTTGTGAGGAAGTCCAATGCTACAACCAAATCATATTAGACGACTTTCAGGAGTTATTTATCCATAGCCCAGACGAATTCAGAAATATCATTATCGTCTCTACGGAAACATGTTATTGTGTCATTCGTACCCTAAGCTATTTAGTCTATATGAAAAAAGGCAAAACAGGATTTGCATGGCGTCATAGCATCTGACTGGTTAAAAACGATAAAATGCCCGCCGCTTTCGATCTCATCGTATTACCCGTTTGTTTTTTTTGTTTTTTTTTTTTTGTTTTTTTTTTTTTGTTTTTTTTTTTTGGCTTAATGACATATCTCGGTACGGAATCCCGTATGTTCTTGTATAATTAACAATTTTTTTTTCACCTTGTCTTCAACAGGTTTCCGTACCTGGGTATAATACAACTTCACAAATATGAAAATGTACGCTTTTAAAACATTGAATGGCATATATTATCAACAAATAGATACATTTGGCCTACTATTAAGTTAAGTTGATACTTCTGCAGTGGAGAATAGAACACTTCGCGAAGAAAAGGCGTAAGTTATGCAGATCTAAATTAAAGGGCTATTTAGTCTAGGCTTTCAGCAGACATAGGCTCATAAAAGCCTTCGACAAACTGGAGCCGACAGTCCAATTACATTTTTACACCACTTACTTTATGCCCAACAGAAAAAGAGAACAACCTTGTTGTTACCGGAAAATATAAAAAAAAATAATACCGAGAATAGGTATCTATAGCAACATCTAATAGATAGTTACAGGATTTTTCTGAGAAGAGCAATATAATATTTCCTCTTATAATACCTCTTCGCTGCCGGTTTTGTTGCAGACATTATTGGTTTGCGTGTTGTAAATTGTTGTAAAAAAAAACTCTACAGTTGGCATGGCTGTATATTTGTGTGTAAAATTCGTATAAAATCGCGCCCTCACTTCACTATCATTGCAAATTTCTAGGATGTCATTCGGATGAGAACTTTCGCCATTGGAGGTATTAAGATCACTAGCATGTGTGTCAGTATCGAGCGGAGCGGATGCATCTGTGTTTATTGAGTGTGCAGGACTTATAAAGTTACTGCGTTGCCTAGGTGACGTTATAAGGTCACAAGTCTATGTACATCTGGGTGGAAGCCATGGCCATCAAATAGACATTTCGTAAAGCAAGACAGGTATATGCTAATCGTTTAGACAACGGATACATTTCGTTTAGTTGCATATAAATCATATTAAAAATACTCGGAGGATGGCCTTCAAAGCCACATCCGCGAAGTTGCACGAAGTGAGATAACCTGAGATCTGCGGGACCCCGTCACACAGTTATTAACGGTTCTTTCTCACACTCCACAGACACGACCATGTATCTGACGACTTCCCATACTAAAACTAGTTCTGTACTGTTACAGATTAGCCTTAAAAATGAGTTCATCCGGTGAAGTCTCTCAGCACGTCCTCTTATCTATATATTGTTTTTTAACAGATATTGCGTAATCATATGATCTCAAGTCTCAAGATGCACACTTAACCCACACAGTGTCATTGACCACAACAGCTGATTGGCTGTGGTACTTCATCGGTCACGACGTGCCACATGTAATTGAGCTGAACTCAAATTACCCACCAATAAAATTGCTGGAGTTAATCTTGTACGGATTGATGGCCTCAGGTATATGGCGAGGATGGACCCAGTAATTGACTGGACCACTGGGACGATTACGAATAAGTCCTGGACGTCATATCAATCTCTTGAAAAACTTCCATTGCAAAATTTTGCAATAAATAACCCCGAAATGCCGAGAGCACAAAGACAGATATAACTCCGCAAATTCGGACATTTGCATAATGTATAAATACCACTTTTATCATTTGGAACATCGACATAAAATTGAAATCGTGTTGATGGACAAAAATAACTTCAATTTGCTGGTCATTGATCCGTACCCTGTCTAAACACTGGGCGCCAGACGAGCAGCGTGCCTCTTTCCATCGGTACAAAATAGAATTATTCCACTAGCTGGAGGCTCCATACTAGTCATGGTTAATTTGTCACGGTACATGTAGCTCTGTCCTAATGGGCAAGTGTCCCTTACATTGGCTAAATCTCAGAGTAATCTATTGAGTAAGTCATCAGGCCGCCACCTGTTGTCCGTCGACATAGCTGTAGATGGAAAGGCATTACTCAACATACCGCATACTCTCTTAATATTACCTCTGTGAAATCAATGTACGTTCTGCTTATTTTAACGAAACTCTGGGCTGATTTTTTTTTTAAAGTTTTATTTAAATGGAGAGGGAGTTGAGGTCTGGAAGGGAGAGCTTTCATCATCAATTCAAACGTCATCTGGAAAGTTAACAAGGCCAAGATGACAAGATAGTCCCTATAATCAGACCCATGTTTCGCTCCCCACAAAGTTGTGTGTGACAGAAATGAAACATATAGAAATTTGACCTCCATGAAATAAAATGTACTTTTATCACATCTGGAGTGGTGATTTCGTCTCGTAATCCCGCTCTTGCGGATTCAAGTATTTCTCTATTTGTCGCCTTATTTAAACGCATTGTACATAACGTTTAAGTCCCTCTACATGTAAAATTGCACGTTCGAAAGTAAGGGAACTCTACACACGTGAATCTAGGGTTGCGCACAGTACACTCCTCAGTCAGACAGAATTTACGACACTCCGGGGAAATAATGATAGTACGGTTAGAGAGGGGTCAAAAGAGGGCGACCCCGGGTCGTGTTCACCCTCGGGCAATAGTTCGATAAATATTATTTCAAAGGCTTAGGAGCAAGTTTTCCGCGCTTCATGGAGAATTTTTGTTTTGTCACATGACAGCCAGTATACAAAAGGCGAGTCTCAAATGGTAATTTATTTAAACTATACGTACACATGATTACTGAGACTAAATTGAATTTCTGTCATTTTTACTCTATTAGATCTTTGTAATCGAGATGATTGTAGGTCGCTCATGTCAAGCTCATTTTCTCTTTATCAGTATTTTCTTTTAATATACTCCGTCCTAAGGTCACTCGAATGGAATGTAGCGGTTTTTTCTCCACCTGTTGACAGTTACCATAAATATAAGGTTAAGTGTTTATGCTACCGAAAATTTTAATATACATTAATGGTAATTCAGATGAGGCTATACTTAATAATAGCTTTGAATATGAAGGGGGAAATTTATGATTGATTTAAATAGGTTACGGTGAGGATAATGTGGTCACACGAACGGTATGCAAATCCTCATAAACTATAGTGGGGACAGTACGACAATGTTAACATATTAAATTAACTTTCATTGTAAATTTCTGGACCCTCTCACCAATGTGGTCGCTTTGAGTTCAAGTCCAGCTCCGGCTGGCATCATGTCCGGTTGTAAGTGGGAAGCTCTGCCAGCAACATGTGGATGGTTGTGAGATTCGCAGGGCTCTCTCCGGTTTCCTCGCACCATAATGTTCACGGCCGTCGTTTAAGCGAAATATTCATGAGTGCAGCGCAAAACTCCAATGGAATAAATGTATAAATGTACTGGCAGACAATCGTAGACGTATACGGTGAATTTTTGTCTTTTTTCATTCGACTTTCGAAAAGTATTTATATACAGTCCCAGCTTATTCAGTGTAGGAAATTGAGAATTAGAACTGTTTATTTTCCTCATATAATGTATGTTATATGCTGCGGAGGTAAAAACTCCGCTATCACAATGAAGTCGAGTTAACTTCCAGCCAGTCGGTGGTCATCTACATGTATCACAATGAAGGACCCACGTGTCGTGATTATTCAGTCATTTTAATTACATGCGCACGTGTGTAACGCCATTAGAATATTCATTGTCCTAACCGCGTTAAGGAAATATGCGGCTGGTTACCATTTAACAATGAATATTCATGAGCTCTTCTGGACCAATGAAACCTTCAACTCCTGTCATCACATGAAGAACACAGACAAAACTTTGCAATATATTTAGCAATATAAAAAAAGTGAATATAATCTATGAAACGATATGAATACTCATCAGGTCTAGAGCAGTTGAGCAACCCAAATTCGTATAACAGTATTGTGTGGACAAAAGCGCGTGTTAAATGAATTCTCTCCAATGAAAACGCGCGGCAACACGTGAGAACACGAGGAAATGCGTTAACACATCAATCTCCAATAGCTCTAGGAGAATCGGAGAGAATATAACTGGAATGGCAGTAAAATGCCTTGATATTCTGGTATATTCGGCCCAGGTTGCTGTAAAATTTTAAATATATATGGCTTAAAAAGACCACAGATAACATGTATGGCTTCTCTTAATGACATCAACTTAATATGGTACACATGTGTTGATATATATGGCTTCTCTTAAAGACATAGAGTTAATATGGTACACGTGTTGATATATATGTGAGACGATATCTATAGTGGTATGTGAGTGTTGGTATAAGTGCAGTGGTATATATTTATTTATTTGTTTAATTTGTTTGCTATATATGTGTAGCCATACGTGGGGCTCTTTATGTGTGTCGCTACCTGTCTGGTTGGTTATGTGGTTCTGTATGTGTGGTGTCATATGTAGTATGGTATGTGTGCAGTGGTATATCTGTGTCCGTTTTCCACGTGATCTGTTCTTACTACTTTCACCTTGAAACGTCACAGTCGTAATTTAAGTGGAACAGTGTGATGTAGTCCTTTATACGGCTTTAAAAGATAGCACAGCTTGGCATTACGCCAATATCCAAAGATAGCACAGCCCGCTGTAACTTAATACCGTATGCGTGCTTGCAGTGGTGAATTCGTCACATGACATCCACACACACACACACATGAGGACGTGTTAAAAACTGTTTTTAAAAATACAAAGCGGGTGGTACCGGGCCTATGAACGAAGGCATACATAACACAGAATAATGTTGCGGAGATGCGGAGAGAAACGAAAATGCAACAGATGGCGTTATCCGGCTGTCGGCTTCTGAAAAATCGCAGTAGAATTTATCATCGGTCATTATCCAATGTGATGGCTTTGTGATTCGGAGGCGCGCAAAGGATCAGTAACAAGGATGGTCTTATAAACACTCATTAATCAATGGGTCAGTAAACTCTCCACTCGCAGAATATGCGACCTTTGTTAAACATCGGGTGTCAACTTTGTAATGATTTGACACTTCTCTGAAATACGCCAGCTGTGCGGCGTGCGAGTACTATATATACGTGTAGGCGGAAAACCTAATGTTACTTACCTAAGAACACACACACACACACACACACACACACACACATATATATATATATATATATATATATATATATACAAGTGAGGTCAAGAGATTTGTCAGTCTCGTGGCAAGGTGCGGGGTTCGCTCTTTCAAAAGAAAAGACAACTAACAGTACGACCATAGTTATTTCAGTAAACAGACCTTCACGCCAACGGCCATTTTATTCTGACGTGCTAAGTGCATCTATAAGTCAACTTTTATACTGGAAATCTTACGAGGCCACGGAATACGAAATGTCAGACAGGCTGGAAACGCGATGTGGCGTCAATCGTATCCTACGCTTATATGGCTCAAGGGCAACAGAGGCTTCGCGTCACGTAAGCAAAACACCGCAGACACAGAGTTACAGACATAAATCGCGCCTGATTAGTTCAAATTTTTAGCATGGCAGCGCTTAATTACGACTTTCTCAACGTGGGCGATTTTGTTTGCTTTGAACTGCGATATCTCGGTTATGACATGTTGTATCAGAGTATACAGATAACCAGCGATGAGATGTTTACCTCATGCCTTGTCGCCGTCAAGGTCTGTCCGCCCGATGTTACTTAGCCACTTCACTCGAAGTTTTCGAGGCAATTTTGCCCCAGTGTCTTTATAATTCGCGAAATACTGTTGTATTGTGTATTGCTCTCCCCCAATAAGGCGATTTGAACACACCAAAACGGAGCAGGAGCATTTTACATAAAAAAGCTGAACATTATAATTGCGTCTACTGTTGTTTACTCCAGATGTCAGCCATAATGGCGACCAGCCTTGTTTTGACACAGGCGGTGCCAGAAAGATAAGGGGCGGCACACTACAATTAATTTCCCATTTACTTACGTGTTATCGTTTGGCCTCACAGCACTGTCCCTAAATCTGCAAGAACTAAACCCTCCGGGCCTCATAGTCCTTGTCCCCTGAGAAAACTCCAGTCAAATTTCTGACAGATGAAATATTTCACAAATTTGACAAACAGCTGACAGGGGTCAAACCCACCCACTGACAGATCAGTGAGCCCTGATTTATCACTCCTTTTGCCTTCTGTGCATCCCCCTCCATTTCCTGAAAAACACACAAATTTATACCTGGAATGAAACTTTGAAGCCTGTCCTACAAAATGATACCACCCATCAAGCAGAAAAAAATGAAAAAGGGCCGTCCAGGGGAGCAAAACAGAATATCTCTAAAAATAGAAAGGAACTAGCTTCGTCCCTCCCGACCCGGAAGCATTTATTATGGTGTGCCGCCAAATATGGCATCTGGGTCATTCTACAATAACTAGGATACTCTTGTTACAACAAAAAATGTTCACCGCATCTCATTTAAACCTAACAAGAAGTATCATATTTCAGAAGTTTTCAAATAGGCTAACACATCATATAAATCTTTGTTATAAGTGGCTAATTATGTTGTCTCGAATTCAGCTTGATATACCCCTGTGGTGCCATTTTACAAACTTGAGTGTTTAAGTTCAAGAAATGATCCTTGGCATAACACTCACACAAATTGGAATGTTGATAATAACAACACATAAAGACGTATACAAAGAGTATCATTGATTCAACAAAATGTGATGTAACAATAATTTTAATGTAATATTTTACATATGTATCCTTCTTACTAAAACTGATGTCAGTGGTGTTACAACATAGAGAAGCGTAAAAAAATAATGACTCTTCCCTACCTATTGACAGATTTTGCTGCTAGGCGGCTGCAAATACTTTGACAATGAGCCCCCTGAAAGGCTGGGTGTGTTTTTGTCATTAGTTTATGGTTTTAGTAAAATTATCTCTTAAAAGTGTTGAAAGATAGTTTATTACCTGTCAGTTGTCTTACGTCTTTACAGCCTCAATAAAGGTGTGAAGAAGAAATACAAGAAAGGGACCGTCCTTCTCCTATATTTCTGGACACGTGATGAATAAATCTTTTCTTATTGGCTTACAGTTAGGGAGCAGTCTTTAATTTAATGAGAGAATGTTAGTGTTGCTACAGTCAGTGGTGTTACATAGACAACATAGAAGACGTTGTTACACCAATGATATAAGTGTAAAACCACTGACATTGTGGCAGTACATTAAGGAACAGACATTCGTACACTGCAATGCACCTTCTGGCTAAAACATCATAAAAGCAGCTTCCAAAACAACGTTTAACACGAACCAGCAAAGAACCAAATAAGTATATAAAATAAAAAAATAAAAAATTGAACGAATTCATGCAAGAGAAGCAATGAACAGTTTTCAGTGATGATGGATAAACGCAAGGCATAGACCCCCTGCACGGTGGAGTAAAATATTTGGCAACAAATTCAGAAGGTTCTTGCTTCATACACGTAGCTTGTTCTTAGGCTGAGCTATAAGAAAATTGTGCACGTTACATGCACATCGCTAGAGCCAAAAATAATTTCTTGAACATTTCTTCGAATCTTTCTTCAGTGAAAGCACATTTTCCATTCTGAAGAAAAGAGAAAGAAAAACGATGTTAAAGAGGTATTGCACAATTATTGAAAAGTCAAAGCTCAGGGTTAGATTTAAATGATGAACTAAACTTCATCACAGATTAAATGCTGTTCATGTTTTCTTATTCTTATTTCATTTTAAATAATTTTAACAAAATTTGCATTATTTCAATATCAAATCTCAGTAAAATATTTTATTCCAGGCAAAGTAATTTGCAAACAAGTCTATTCCCTGGTCATAATTCTGCAAAACAATTCAACATTTTGAGATCTGCAGACATGGAAGATGGAAACTTTTCTCAGTTTAGAAAATTTGCGAAAATTCAGGAAAATGTCCTAGAAACATGACATGGTTTCTCATAATTTGATGTCTTATCATAAAAGTATAAAAATTGAAGCAATCATTCTTTTGGTGAGTCCACCTTATGCACAGTTTTCTCAGTGTAAGTCAGTGGTGTTACACTGTGTCAGTGGTGAGACATTCTTGTCAGTGGTGTTACACTGTGTCAGTGGTGAGACATTCTTGTCAGTGGTGTTACACTGTGTCAGTGGTGAGACATTCTTGTCAATGGTGTTACAACCACGTAATAGGCCAAATTATTTAAGACAGATGTCTGATTTTCGCTGTTTAGGCACAAATGATATTACATTGACGTGAGTTTTCACTGTGGTGAAACTGGTTTCGATGCAACTCTTTCTGTGATCTTTTCACATACGTACAGATGACTGCAGAGGGCTATTTGTATCACTTAGAGATGTTTTTCTTCCCGCTATTATGAAATATTCCTTGTTCAAATCAATGAGTATGCATATGTTAATTGTAACAGGTCCTTTCTCCTTCCCCTGATGTGGTGTTGAATACCTCATCAAACATATCCTGGTTGACTGTGTAGACTTTGCCCATGTTCGGCAAAGATTCTACACAGTAAACTTCATATATGATTTGTTTGACAGCATCGCTGGCGACGCTATCATAAAATATTTGAAGGCCGTTGGCCTGTATCATAAAATAAAAATTTTATTGTCATAAATATTTCTCATAAAACTTCCTTAGTATGCTGGTTTTCGAGTTTTAACTGTTTTGGTTTTCTTACCTGATTTTAATCATGTAGGACTGTTTTTAACGTTCTCACATCCCTATCGAAAACCTGAACCGTCTCGTGTTTCCACCTTGTTCTCGCCACGATATTGCTGAGATATTGCCGATGTGGCGTTAAGCCATAATCATTCATCCATTCATTCATTCGCCTTACTCTGAATGAAAATGATGCAATTAGCAACAGAAATGGTGTGTTTCTGTGGTAGTCTGTGTGTAATACCACTCACATATCCAAAGAATTTTATGTTTTAAAATCGCGACATTTACTGGCCTCCTTAACTGTTATTGTAGAATGGCCCATCTACAATGTATAACATAATCGCTTGGCACACATTACAGTTAATTATTTCATTGGTGTTTCACGCCGTGCTCAAGAATATGACAGCCATATACAGGACGATTGAAAGGCGGTTTAATCTGACCACTTGGTTTTCCCTCCACCCACAGACCTGACTGTGGTACACGTGAAGCCGTCTTAATGACAGCGTTCTGGAGCCTCCTTGGGCCCGTCGGTTGGCGCGCTAGCGCATCGCAATGATCCAGGTGCCTCCCACCAATGTGGGAGTACAAGTCCAGCTCATGCTAGCTGCTTCTCCGGCCGTACGTGGGAAAGTCTGTCAGCAACCTGCGGATGGTCGTGGGTTTCCCCCGGGCTATGTCCGGTTTCCTCCCACCATAATTCTGGCGGCCGTCGTATAAGTGAAATATTCTGGAGTACGGCGTAAAACACCACTCAAATAAATAAATAAATAAATGACAGCAAATCCATTTCGATACTGTGAGAATGTGAAGGTTTTGGAAGTATTTAAAAAGAAATAAGGGATACACCTTTGTGTATATTGATGACAGTAGGGAGATAATGACGTATTGCGGCATTCGCGGAAGAAACCTTCTGTGTTTTTTCGGAAGTTTTTATCGAAGTTGTCTCCATACATCTATTGGGAAGTTTTCCACACGTTTTCCGTGCACATACCGATGTTGCATTGGGCAAGCCACTCATGTGAATACCGCGCTGTGCAGCATAACCTAGCAAAGCTGTTATTTATATCTAGCATCTGACAACATTACCGTTCCCACAGGGGTCTGCTCTCTCCACAAACTATGCACAGGCTGACTCACTCACGTGTTATACACAGTCAACGATCGGCTTTGTAGTGCTAGATATCAATTCATATTTCACATACCAATTCAATCTTAAATCACCCAGATACTGTCCACTTGACAAGTGCGTCTCCGCATTAAACTCACGGCGAGGGGTGAAATAAAGGTGAGCTGAGTGGATGGTTTTGGAGGGGCATAATTGAAGTGTCAATCAAACTCAATTTACAGAAAGGGCTAGCACAGATGGTGAGTTCGTTCTCCGGATGAGCTCGTCGAGGAATGTATCGTCTTGTTTCACTCAGATATCCGGTGTGTTGTTGCGGGACGACCTCGACGGTGAGAAGATGCTGGTGTTAGCTAGCTTGTAGGCAGATAGAACCTATATACACATGTACACATGTAGTACTGTCCAGTTCAGAAGCTTAAGCAGTGCTATCCATAACCCTTTCGGGTTTATGTCTTGACATCTTATGACTTTCAAATATAAATGAGACTGCCAGCCAAAAGGTATATATGCTTACACTTCCGGCTCAGAGACAATATTATACCGTTATGTAGAATTAATTCGCACCTGTACAGTACTTAATGAAACGGGTGTTAATTACCTTTATGCTTGAATATTAGTGTTTGGTTCCTGTAAAATATATCGCAACTGATTTGCGCGGGTGTCTGTCATTGGGTGCATGAGTTCTGTCATTGGTGTGTACGGGTGTCTCTCATTGGGTGTACGGGTTCTGTCATTGGTGTGTACGGGTGTCTCTCATTGTGTGTACGGGTTCTGTCATTGGTGTACAGGTGTCTGTCACTGGTGAGTGTAAGAGTGTACAACACCGTTCAACATCCAATACAAATGTCCCTCTATACATATATTACACTGTTACACTGGTGTGACTATATTCCGTTTAGAGGGTACATATCTTGGCTGCCAGGTAACTTAAGTTTACTCAACACAATCTATATGCACAGGGTATCTAATCCAGTCTATATATGAACAGTTGCACAGGGTTACTAATACAGTCTATATATGAACAGTTGCACAGGGTTACTAATACAGTCTATATATGAACAGTAGCACGGGGTTACTAATACAGTCTATATATGAACAGTTGCACAGGGTATCTAATACAGTCTTTATATGAACAGTTGTACGTCCAGCAGGTAATGTTATGGTATTCGCCTTATACCTCGTGCAGAGCTCGTGCGCGCGTGTATGTGCTATAACCTTGACAGGTATATTTGAGTGTGTTTTCACACAAAATGAGGGGGGGGGAGGGGGCTTCAACCACCTCTCCAGTTTACCCGTTGATTGCTCTGTACCCCTATTTGCATGATTCAACAGTTTACTTTGGATTCATCCCAAATCGTTATACCGCATTAGTGACCTGGGCCAAGCGGTCGGCTTTGCCTGTTATGTTTATAGGTAACGTAGATGTTTCACGATATAGTTTCAGTCGCCTACACACATACTGATCTCATATCGGATCTCATCTCTCTTGTATAACCGTTGCGAGTTTTGTGTTAGCCCACAAAGGTAGCCTCGAAGGCTTTATGAAAGGTCCCGTCCAGAGACGTGGGCTTGAGAGCTGCTGCAAATACCGCTACATACATGTCAAAGCTTTCTTACTCTACAACTCCAGCATGTGTATGTGTAAGTAAGTAAGCATTTGGTATACATATTTACATACATATATATATATATATATATATATATATATATATATATACACTTACATGTTAGTATTTATAGATTTAGATTCCGGCGACTTACAACCAGCGTAAACACATATTGCGGCCTGCATACGTGCCGTGACCAGCGTGTACAGTAAACGACACTTTTGCTTCGTTTGTACAAATATAACACAAAATAGATACCAAAACACAACCTCGAGAGCCTTTATGACATTATTCCGTAGGCTTTACCGTATAAAACTGTTACCTGGATGTTGATTTATTACGCAATCTTTATGTTTGAGCGATATGAAGCTGTAGTAGATTGTAAGCCTGTACACACGTTCCTAACTAGAGCTCAGCAGCGTTTGTATAGGCTTGTGTATATAGTTCCTGAGGACATACCAGTCTGGTTTTCGTTTTTCAAGACTTTGTGTGACACAGCTATACTACTGTTGTACAACTTTCATGTTCATGTGGTGATGTGCCGAGTTACCTATTTGATATGCAATTCTGCGACATTTCTTTTACATTCATACTTTGTAAAGATATGCCGTGAGTCTACTGATACCGAATGAATAGGTTTCGACAATTTCTTATTAGACCACATCGTGTTTTGTATTTGTATTGATCAATGCGTATGACTGACTGTATGTTTACACGAGTGTTCTACTTGCGTTTTATCAAAAGCATTCAACTTGTTTAATTGCAGAGCACAATTCTACTGGCGATCAAGTTACGGGACTGGACGAGAAAAGTTTACCTGGCGAGCGTCGGTCGTGCTTGACTGGGCCTCAATTAGATCAGAGCAAACCTCCCCTACAATAGACGGCGAACAGATAGAGGACTGGAGCCAAACCACACAAGCAAACAACTCACTTATTTCTGCTCGGAAGGGGAGGGATTTTTTTCACGCCGCTCTGGGTGAAAAGACGCTGTACTGTACGTTCTGGGTGTACCTAGACTACAGTTTTGGAAGCTGACCAGCAACTTTTCTCCCCTTGATCAACCAGCCTTAGCAAGCGTCTATTACAGATACGTGGAGATTGGAGCCGACCGGTTTTAGACTGTACTGAAGGATAGTATCGCACTTTTGGAAACCCGGTTGTCGCGTGCAGGGTGATCTCCTGCCATCCGGGAGTTTGACAGGAGAATAGCCGGAGTAGAGCCGACTTCAGGCCACGCACCAGCTGGGTTACCTTAGTGTCACCTGAGATTTACCTGGAGACGGACGAAATCTGCAATTACCGCTATCAAGCTCACCTGGATGTTTACCTGAACGTTTACCTGACTGAAGCTTCTGATGCACACCTGGCTATGGCTTGAGTGTCTGATTGATGTACACCATGGATTTACCTGTTGAGAGAATAACTCTCTAATTGTCATTATCACACTTGAATTTGTACCTGCTTTATGGACGAGAACACACCTGGGGATTTCATATTTACCTGCCGACAGACTAATTCATGTACCCTTTAACGTTCACTCGGGTAATGAACGCAGCCGTTCATTCTTACACACTCGGACTATACTTACTGACTGGAGAGGTTATAATAACTTGAACACCTAGTAAGTTGCTCTTTGACAAATTAAGTCTTATTTCTAACATGTAGACAAACGAGGACTTAAAAACAGCTTATGTTCTTGTCAAACATCATCTGTATTTCTTCCTCATCTGATGAAGGGTACAGAGTGAGTTTTGTCATACTTGTTTTTTGAGTATGTACACTTATGTGTGAATCCTGGTTACACTTATGTAACTCAGTGTAAGCTGTGATCGGAGTAACTGGTAAGTGCGGGGATATCTACACATCAGCCGGCTGACTGATTCACACCACATTTTCTTGAACATATCTAAAATATTGACCTGGAATCATCCCATGACAGAATTACACTCTACTTACATGCACCAGGATGTTACCTGAGAGACTGACCTGAAAGTTACCTGAGTAAATAGCCTGGATTTATTGTGCGACGTATTTCTCCTGTAATTAGCTCATATACATCCAGTAGTCTCACAGGTTTATAGCTGATATACACTTGGATTTTTTGAGTGACAGACTCATTGAATTAAACAATACACACCTGGAGTTTCCTGATTTTTGAGTGACAGACTGGTGTAATTAACCATTACACACCTGGACTTTTCTGAGTGCATAACTAATTTACACCCGGTTTTCTTTTGTGACGGACTTGCTGTGATTAGATGACACATCTGGAAGTAACCCGAGTGAGTAATATACACCTGGATTTATTGAGTGACGAACTTCTCCTCTGACCAACCAACACACATCTGGGGTTTCCTGAGTAATTAACTAATGTACACCTGGATACCTTTTGGACCTCCTGTAATTAGTTGATATACACCTGGAAGTAACCTAGTTAACACACCTGAGTGTATATATACACCTGTCAGCATCAGGCACGGAACCATGAAGCCTTTGGAAGAGAGACAATCGTGTAACGGCATCGTGATAAACCTGCACCCCCCATCAGACCTAGACACAGAGGAGGATGACGACCTGTCCCCCGGGCACCGTCATGTCTCCTCCACCATCCGGCACTCCACCCCGACCCCTCGTCACCCGTCTTCAGCATCGTCCGGCTATGTCACGGCCAGCGACAACAGCCTGCCAAAACCACGGGTCAAACTGCCGTCCCGGTATTTGGTCCGCCTGAGCAGAGCGTCTCACGACCCCGACCATAACTCAAACACGAAAATAGACTACCCTAGCCCTCTGCCGAACGACAAAGAGAATAGAGAGAAAGACCTGGAACAAGCCTTGAAATGGATCAAACAAGAAATTGTAAGTAATCTGAAGTGATGTTATTATGTATCTACAGCACTGAATGGAGTTTTCCAGTCTAAAAGTTACAGTCATCGTAAGGCTTATATACCTTTGACGAAGACGCTGATAAAAGTCCATATTCTTTTTTTTTCCGATTCAGACTGCCTCTCTTTTGGAAATTTTACTGGTTTACCAGGGTAATAATTCACATAATCAATCATCGGTCAATCATATATCCAGTGACTGTATTAGAACACGGCCATATACGGGGAGTGTATGCGCGACCTGACTGCGCATACGTGAGCGTTACTGATGTCTTCCGTTTTACACTGCCAGTTAAGGTAGATGTGTCCTTGTTATGTCTCATAAACATCTATTTGAATCACTTCACTCTCTTAGTCTTTACACTAGTTGAATATGAATGAATTAGGTCATCTCAAGAAGGCTCAGTTCAGTTGTCTATGTACCACGGTGATCAGTTTTGAAGGATGGAAGAACCCGGGATGCCCGCAGAGTAAACCACCGACCTTTGGCATGTTACTGACGAAGTTTCCCACATGTAACGTAGACATATATCCACACCATACTGATGGAAGACAAGTGGTCTTCAACAAGCGTTATCGGCCGCTTAAGCTCGCCAATAAAATTTTATTCTTGAGTATTTCACGCCGTACTCAAGAATATTTCACTTATACGACGGCGGCCAGCATTATGGTGGGAGGAAACCGGGCAGATCACCAATAAAAATCCCACGTCCCACAAATGGTGGAACATACAAATTCCTTATTCAAGACCTTTGCAAGCTCAAAGTAAAGGTATTGGAGTTATGCCTCATTTGTTATGGGTGGGCTTATATAGTCAGATACCCTGGGTACAACGAGTGGCTTTGTGCGTACGTCCACTGTACGTAGAGGATTCTTTACATGACAACTATACAAGATTGATTCATGTGTCAGAGATCAGACGATGATGAATTAAGATTAAGCTAATAATGACCTGTAGAACATAGCCTGGCCTTGTCAGTATGTATGTTTTGTTGTCGATCATAAGCGATAACACGAGTGAGTTAAGCTTTAATATGCGGTAAAAAGCAATCAACGGAATCCTTTTTCCTTTTTTTTTTATTAAAGTTTTAGATATATGTGGTCTTCTTTCAACATATGATGAATTGTCCTCCAGTACGCATGTTCAGTTGATTACGTCAGACTCCTCCTGTCAGGAAGCGGTTACAGAGTACATGTGCAAGAACTTTATCAAGCTTGAACCCTGACCTCAGTTGATTTATTTATTTATTTATTTGATTGGTATTTTACGCCGTACTCAAGACTATTTTAATTATACGACGGCGGCCAGCATTATGGCGGAAGGAAACCGGGCAGAGCCCGTGGGAAACCCACGACCATCCGCAGGTTGCTGGCAGATCTTCCAACGTTCGGCTGGAGAGTAAGCCAGCATGAGCTGGACTTGAACTTACAGCGACCGCATTGGTGGGTGGCTCTGGGTCATTGTGCTGCGCTAGCGCGCTACCCGACTGAGCCACGGGGGCCCCCGACACTGAAAGGTTGATCCTATATCTTGGAAAAGGAAAGCATTTTCATTTTGCTGTTGTAGTTTGCAGTAGATCTGTTTGTACAGTTTTTGTACAGTACAGACCTTTTAGTTGGAATGACCATCTTAACTGAGGCGATTCAGTCACTAGTAAGTTTACTTATACTTAAACTTACTTATACCTACCCTTCAGGTCACTGTATAAGTAAACAGGGGGCCTCCGTGGCTCAGTCGGTTAGCGCGCTAACACAGCCTAATGAGCCGAAGCCTCCCACCAATGCGGTCGCTGTGGGTTCAAGTCCAAATCATGCTGACTTCCTCTCCAGTCGTGCGTGGGAAGCCCTGCCAGCAATCTGCGGATGGTCGTGGGTTTCCCCCGGGCTCTGCCCGGTTTCCTCCCACCATAATACTCGCCGCCGTCGTATAAGCGAAATATTCTTGAGTACGGTGTAAAACACCAATCAAATAAATATAGGTAAACATTGCATGGTGTATATGGCACCGTGTGAAATAAAACATGATTTACCTTTCGTCGCAAAACTTGGAAATATAAGTGTTTGAAGTTTCCATCAGTTGTCCAATATGGTATGATTTGTCAAAGTAAATGTACCATGGCACGGATGTGTCGTCATCTCTAAATACCCATCTACGCTGTTTTACTGATTTTGTTATTTTGAATTTAGAACTGCATTTGTACACCGGAGACGTATTTGCTTCAAATTTGATTAAGACATCATGTAGGCCTTGACTGTGTCCTCAGCAGTGGCGCTCTGTGAGGTCCGCGTGCGTATGTGGTCACAATCCTTGTGTTCAGACAGTCGGTCGCCTAGACTCTGATTTTTTCACACATCATCGCCTCATCGGGCCAATCTTAAGTAACAACGACTCGGCTTGTCGGAAGACAATGTTTATTCTAATTTGTGATCAGTTTTGAATATTCTTAACAGGAGTGACCTTTTCTAACCCATTAATCTCTAAATTATAGACCATTTTGGATAAAGGAACATAACTGTGAAGCAACTTTCAAATGGGAACTGTTGTGATCATGTGGTGATAATGGACGTTAATTCACCAGAGTTGTCCTTCGGAGTAGGTATTTCTCGTAAGATGGCACAGGGTAAAATGTGAGAGGCGAAGCCTTACATCCTCATGTCGTTGTAAGGCTTGAGACGTGACTCGGAGCACCTTAGCTAAATGTCATCACACACTAAGAGTTATTTTAGATCGTCCTTCCACAAAAAAAATCCCCAAAAAACGAAAGAATACACGGGGATGATAAATCACCCGTAAATGTTTTAGTCATTAAGCCTCGGAGCATTTATGACAATAGGATAGGTTAATTCATGTGGATTGGGGCAGATCTCTATGAAGTCGGAAGTCAGTTCCGTGAAGGCCCTCTAAGCTGAACAATCGCTATTACATCGCACAAATACTTTATCCAGAATTAACTGAAAAAATTAAGTCAAACCAGGTAGCAGCCATGCAATTCATATAAACTCATTAAGTTTGTCAAATGAGGCCCTGGAGGAGTATACATTTCTTTCAGCACAAAGCGGGATCCGTTGTCAACGAAACGTCTAGAGTTCATTTTCATTCTTCGCATATCACGTCTTCTTCACAGCACTATAACCCAGGCAACGTCATGCGAAGTATGTTACGAAAAATTTGGTTTATGAAGTTTTTGTGAAAGTGTCCCCAGAGGTATATTTAAATTTGTAGCTACAAATGCACTCAACTAACTCCCAACATATGCCGCCGGGTACAACAAACTGACACGTGAAACAGGTTACATTTTCATTTATAGCAGTGTCTTGCCACTATAATGCTGGTCGCCGTCCTATAATAAATGAAATATTCACGAGTACGGCGTAAAACACCAATAAAATAAATAAATAAATAAATGAATAAATAAGTAAATACATAAATAAATAAATAATTTTAGCTGTTAAGACAACATAGGTGTTTGGTTATATTTGGACCAAGCTAAAAGAAAACCTATTCGTATGCAGACATAAAGCATTGGCTCCTATTAAAACTGATTTACATATACAATTCGTCTGACTTTATTTCCTTCTCCAGCCTGTTTGGTTAAATACAGTCATTTTTCGCTGTTGTGTTGTAGTTACTGACGCTTCTATCCATCCCATTTGTTTCTCCTGTTGTGTTGTAGTTTCTGTTGCCTCCATCCATTCCCATTTGTTTCTCTTGTTGTGTTGTAGTTTCTGTTGCCTCCATCCACCCCCGTTTGTTTCTCCTGTTGTGTTGTAGTTACTGACGCTTCTATCCATCCTATTTGTTTCTCCTGTTGTGTTGTAGTTTCTGTTGCCTCCATCCATCCTACTTGTTTCTCCTGTAGTGTTGTAGTTTCTGTTGCTTCCATCCATCCCCATTTGTTTCTCCTGTTGGTTTGTAGTCGCTAAGGCTTCTATCCATCCTATTTGTTTCTGCTGTTGTGGTGTAGTTACTGACGCTTCTATCCATCCTATTTGTTTCTCCTGTAGTGTTGTAGTTTCTGTTGCCTCCATCCATCCTCATTTGTTTCTCCTGTAGTGTTGTAGTTTCTGTTGCCTCCATCCATCGCCATTTGTTTCTCCTGTTGTTTTGTAGTTCCTTAGGCTTCTGTCCATCCCCGTTTGTTTCTCCTGTTGTGTTGTAGTTTCTGTTGCCTCCATCCATCCTATTTGTTTCTCCTGTTGTGTTGTAGTTTCTGTTGCCTCCATCCACCCCCATTTGTTTCTCCTGTTGTGTTGTAGTTGCTAAGGCTTCTGTCCATCGCCGTTTGTTTCTCCTGTTGTGTTGTAGTTACTGACGCTTCTATCCATCCCCATTTGTTTCTCCTGTTGTGTTGTAGTGTCCTTTGCTTCTGTTCATCCCCATTTGTTTCTCCTGCTGTACTGTAGTTGCTGATGCTTCTGTCCATTCCAATTTGTTTCTCCTGTTGTGTTGTAGTTTCTGTTTCCTTCATTCATCCTCATTTGTTTCACCTGTTGTGTTGTACTTACTGTTGTCTTTATCCGGCCTTAACTAACTGGTTCTTCCTTGTGTTGTAGTCGCTGATGCGAGAGCAGGATAAAACTCTGACGAGTCAGTTCATCGGTCTGCGCTCCCGGATCTTGCAATTCCGGTGTTGGTTGGAGATCTACGGCTCGGCATCGGACATGAGCAGCCTAGACGGAAGCTCCATGTCGCTGGAAGAAAGCCGGAGCCTGCTGTCTCTGAGCTCCTCCGGCCATTCCGGAGGATCCTCGCTCCTCAGCCCGGACAATGAGCTGGAGTTCCGCAACCGTACGTCCTCTATGAGGATTGTCCGGCGACCGCCGTCCATCTGCCCGCGAATCTCAGAGAAACGCAGAAGCAAGGAGTACGCATGACGTACCGCGTGACAGTGTATTTATTTATTTGATTGGTGTTTTACGCCGTACTCAAGAATATTTCACTTATACGACGGCGGCCAGATTAATGGTGGGAGGAAAACGGGCAGAACCAGGGGGATACCCACGATCATCCGCAGGTTGTTGGCAGACATTTCCACGAGAGGAAACCAGCATGAGCTGGACTTGAACTTACAGCAACCGCATTGGTAGGAGGCTTCGGGTCATTGCGCTGCGTTAGCGCGATACCCGACTGAGCCACGGAGGCCCCCACGTGAGAGCGTAAGCGTGACAAGTGTGACAACAGGACAAGAAGAGGGACAGAATGATGGAAATAGTAGTCAATTAACAGGATGAGGATCGATTTGATGGCAACTGCGACGCACAGAACTAAGATGTTACAGTTGTGATATGCACAGATAAACTGTACACGTGAGAGATAAAATGTACATGTGACAGATATTGTATACAAGTGGCAGATAAATTTTACACTTGACGGATGCATTTACACGTGTACACGCGAAAGATGGATTATACACCTAACAGATCCAATGTGTGTGTAACATATACGTGACACGTGGCATACACGTGATCAAATCAGGTGAATGGAGTGACACACAAAATGTTTCAGGTGAGGCTAGAATTCAGCCTGAGTCTGACACACAGAGGTGCATGACCGATGATTTCAACAAGTAGCAGAGCATGTGACAGGTCAGTTGATTCAAAATGAGACAGTTTCTCGCATGTCTTGTGAGGAAGCCTGTACCGTCAGGATAAAATACTATATCGCTGATTCGTTCTGTTTCTTGAACCAGGCACTGTTTCTGCACACGGGAGCTTTGTTCATAGGTAGATTACCTAAAATCGGGTGATTTCTCAATATAGGTATTTATATTTATTTTAATAATAATATATTAGAGACATGTTTGTGCTAAAAGAAGAACGTAGACACGGAATTGCAAGCCTTAAAAGAGAATTACGAGAAACAGAACAAAATTTATCATGCATACCACAAAGCCGGATGATGATGTCATGACAATCGTTGATAGGCATATGTAACGGGATACTGGGTAAAACTCTCCGGTCAAGAATGAACGGCAATCTTTGTCACCACCCCAGGGTAGATTGTTGTCAGGAGTTATTGTCCTGTGTGAAAGTTACCGAACAGTTGTACTTTAGCGATTGGAATTGAACAAGCGCAGGCCATACATTGGACAGTTGGTTGGTTCATAGTACATGTAGTTTGTCTCTTTTCCGAATATGGATAAGTCAGGATACATTTTGTATTTCAAACACCACTTGTATAACTTAGAGTAAGTGCTAAACATGCGTTTTGTTTCTTAGGTGGTCTGGATGTGAATGACGTCACGTTCGGATAAAACTGATTCGTGAAATCGTGACAGAGGATTTGCATGAGACCATTCTCTCTGGTACACCAATATAAGGACATGTATTCCACGGTAAAGGAAAGCAAGGCCAACATCCCTGCGTAACAGAAGCAGAGAGTGTTGTTTCGCCACAGCTGTTGGTCGGCTTGTTTAGTTAGGCTGAGATCTGCGTTGCAGATACCAAGTCTGGCGGTTCTGAGCAATGGTTCTCGCGCGGTTTGCATAACTCGTCCATTAGCGATGCCAAAAGGTGATAAATACAATTAGCTGGTTTGAACTGAAATCAATGGAGAGCAGAGACTGTCTGAACAACTGACCAAACTAATATAGCACAACACAAAAAGGCAGAGTCAGACCTAATAATTACAGGCATGTCTTATAAATGCAGGTTTGCAGAAAACACTCTACAAGCTGTTTTGATATGTATTCTGACATTGTTGCACGCTGCACAGGCTGTGGAATTCTTCATGAAGGCCGCGCTGCATGGATCTGTAAGGGCTTCAGCACTACAGCCTCGATCCTGTGAGCTGCTTCTCACACTTGATTATATGACTTCGTGGGGGCAGTAACTGGAGACTGCTGGAATGCGCGGCCAGATGGTATTCTCAGCAGAAATATGCGTGTAGGTATAACAACAAAAAATGAAGACCCGGAGTTGGAAGATCGTCATGTCCGGGTATAATGCAGGGAAGAACTGTATTTAGCAGGAAGATTTTGAACTGTTCAAAATGTTTTGTTGGGGATCAGATAAACGGTTGCTCGCTGTGATAAACACCATTAAGTTTTTATCATCTCGTTTTCCTAGCTCTTTACGCGTGATATGAATTGTGCGAAGACTTTTCCCGTCAAAGTGCTAATCGGATACATGAAATTCGTGGCTGACTTGCGTCATCATTATATCCCTGTTATTTTGCGACTACATAATTTTGCCCATTCTATATATAGGCCTTTAGATACGTTCCATGTTTGTTTTTCTTCCTGCGGTGTATTCTCTAGCATTACATCCCGTACCAGGGGTACTGCCTCTTCAAACCACTTACAAGGCTCAAAAGTATATTTTTTTTACATTTGTATATATATATTTGTTTTGATTTTTGCTTCATTTCACTAGTTTTCAGCCATTTCGTTTGTTTTATATTCTGGCCTGGTCCAATTATTTAATTTTTGTTTTCATTTTAATGTATAAAAATTCATCATCAGATTCCTGTGTTTTTCTTTTTTATATTTGCCATCATTTGGTTATTTTGCATATAAAAATTACTGACATATTTATTTGATTGCTGTTTAACGCCAAGCTCAAGGATGTTTTTATGTATTCTATCGAATGCATAGCAGTGCATTATATAGGCATGAAAATTTACCAACTCTCAGACAGGAAGCTGTTGATCAAAATAACCCACAACAAAATAGTTCTAAAGATGATGCACATGTTTAACCTTTATTGTGTCCAGTTTTGCTACATGTTCTTTTAGAAAGTATTATAGAGACGAAATGTGAAGTAACCATTCAGTAAAATGAATTTAGCATTTGAAATGTCATTATTTTTTCTCCCCGTGCAGGAATATTTTGTTAGGGTAACTCGCGCTACAGTGCTGGAGCTGACAATTTGTGCGAGGTAAATGATCCAGTGGACAAATCTTTTTTTACTTTATATAAATAAAAATAATTCTTCCGTGACTAAGCGTCAGTTTGACAGTTTTGACAGTGTGAGAAGTGTCATCATTTTCGTTTTGTTGTTGTTGTGTTCCCATGTTCATGCCCCAAGTACAGAGCTTGATCTTCGACGGCCATCTTGGATCATGGGATCATCATCTTGTTGATGCCACCCTGCATGTGTTGCCATACAATACAACAACTAAGTAAATATTGCTTCACTCATAACATATTATATGCCATTCAATAGAGAAAACCAATGGCAATCGAACTGTAGTGGTTTTGGGTCGGTACGTATTGCCGTTTTGCTGGAATACCCAGACCCGATCTCAGATCTGTTAGGCCTGCCCTACCGCGTACTAATGACTCAAGTGACTCTTAAATAACTGTTCAATAAATTTGAACGCAGATGTCATATTCTTGAATGGTAAATGTTCTTCATATCTTTCTTTAATGCGATCGATTTTGTGTTTCTTGTTGGTTCCCGTGAACGTGGAACACAGAACTGAAGAGTTGTTGCCGCTTTAATAGGCCAATACAGGTAAAATCCCCAGCCTGCAAACAATAATTAAAATGTTTATCTCTAATTAGCATTTTCTTTTCCTCATAAAGCGATTCTCAAACCTCTAGGTTGCAGAACAATTAATCGTAATAGATTTACAGTAGTGTCACGTTAATAAACAAAGGCCAGACAACAGAATTATCTAGATGTAGAAGCCTTCAAAGCCTATAGCAAGCCTCCCACCAATGCGGTCGCTGTGAGTTCAAGTCCAGCTCATGGTGGCTTCCTCTCCGGCCGGAAGTGGGAAGGTCTGCCAGCAACCTGCGGATGATCGTGGGTTTCCCCCGGGCTCTGCCCGGTTTCCTCCCAACATAATGCTGACCGCCGTCGCATAAGTGAAATATTCATGAGTACGGCGTAAAACACCAATCAAATGAAATCAAATGAAATCAAATCAAAGGCTATAGGCTCTTGTTTTCATTTATATGACGACGCCAGGTAGTACTGAAGGACATCGCCAGGTATCTCACAAACTTCCTTGCCTTTCAGAACATTTAAACACCCCCTCATAAGAATGGTAAAAATGGCTAACCAGCTCTTGAACATGATTTTCACGTATTCGATTTCAGCCGTTCGCTAAATCGGCGGTTACTTTGCAATATATGTTTGTTTGGTCTTGGAAAGGGTGAGAACTTTGTAGTCATCATCAAGTCACGATTTATATACCAATACGCTTACCGCCATCGTAAATTAAATAAACATGAACAAAACACCAATCAAATAAATACATAATTTAATAAGATGTATTTGGTTGCTCCAGTGTGTTCATTTGCCAGGATTTTCAACCCAGTTAATAAGCCATTGCGTTGGAAATTATATGTTTTGAGACAGTCTGAATGCCTACATATTTGACTTGTACCACAAAAAGTGAGATCTGAAGACGAGTTGAATGTTAAATAATAACCTGTTAGAGTGTACATAAGCTTTGTTCCTTATGCGTGTTATTTATTTGTTTGATCTCTGTTAAATTATTTATTATACACCGGCGGGTAGCTTCTTCATAGGTGAAGGAAACCGGAGCGCACAGAGTAAATTTGACCATGTGGATTTAAAAAGTTACTGGGAAACTTTCATATATAATGTTTCCTGCACGAACTAGTACATCATCTTGGTGGCATTAAGGCAAGCTATTTCCAGGCCGCTTCGTGCTAGACTACACAAGAGAATTGTTTATTAGGTTGATTTATTTTACGCCGTACTCAAGAATATTTCACTCATACGAAGGCGGTCAGCAATACGGTGGGAGGAAGCCGGGCACTACACAAGTGATCCCTATATATCGACCGTATATACCTTGCCACCAAGACCCCGAGATTAGTAGAATTACGCGCAAAAAATCTCAAAAACATCTCACCTATACGAAAAGGAAGAACGTGCGTCTGGAATGACTTTAACTTGAAAGCAAACAAGCGAGATTTGGAGATGAATGTTAAATAGTAATCTGTTACAGTGTACATAAGCTTTGCTCCTTATACATTTTATTTATTTGTTTCATTGTTGTTAAGTGATTAATCATACAATGGCTCACAGTTTCTTCATGCGCGTCTCTTAAAAAGCGCTCATTTATAAGCCACCTTCACACTGAGAGATTCATCGAATGCAACCAGTCGATACGATGAGTTGCACTGTGTGAACGCGGCCTAAGGGATATGGAAACAGCCCTCCATTAACAGTTAAATGAGGTAATATTACCAACAGGAAGTTTCCAAAAGGCAGCATTAGATCACTAAATGCATTTTGTCAACCACGGAATTCTCATAAAGCCGTTCCCTTGATCTTATTTACTTCCTTATTAAACTATTGATTTCTTTGAATAGTTTTTTACGTCGTTATCAGGGATATTTCACTAAGATGACAGTGGTCAGATTTGCGTAGGTCGGGGATCGATATCACCTGACATCATGTCGTTGCAAAGTAGCGTCGGATCGTGGCGTTTTCAATCTTACCGCCTTCGGCACCTCGCCAATGCACAAGACTTTGTTGTTTGACTCACAAATACATTTTTGGCATGCTTTATTTCTTTTTTCCAATAGCTGTTATGAAAAGTCGGTCGTTCATTAAACATGTTTCAACCACCTGAGAAAGCAATCTCTACGTTTACATACACGTTGATAAATAACTAAGGCGCTAGTTTTCAATTAGTGTCCGTATCGTGATCATAATGAGTTGTGAAAGTTGGCCGTTCACTTCTGTGTTTGCTTGCAACATTCCGCGACTGTTAAAATCATCAAGTGCTTATATATAAGGGCCTAATGTAGGTGTGAGAGACACGTGAAAGCCCTGCTGGTGATGCACATCAATCAACAACGGCGAAAGTCAATCAAGACTGTTTGGAGAGTTTACTTATGTTCACAGATTTTACAGGTATATAGTCTCCTCAGTTCGGCAGAGAATTGATCGACCGCCCGATTTGTTAAGTTTCCAGATCACATCTCCAGACAAAAGTGGAATCCAATATTTAGTGGAATGTTGTAACAACTTTAAGGAACAGATTCAAACCAAGAACAGTGACTCTCTACATGTTCTATACGCATTATCGTGCAAGGAGACATGGTTCCGCGAGGCGGAAATGAGAAAGCTGACCTGTATGGCTTCACCTCGATTAATAGCGTTGCGCGCGCATTCGACTTCAGTCTTAAAAATATTCTAAACTACATTCTTCTTATACATCAATAGTGCGAGGGTTTCAAAAGTTGGCGTTTAAGGGGCAATCACTTAACCGTACTATAAGATGTTTTCCCATTTTTTGCATGACTTATGACACTTTTGTACAGAGGAAAGCCCGTAAGTTCTCGACGGACCAGAAAGCTTCCGGGGATTTTGACCTATTAACACAGATCGTCTGGATGATTTTGACTTTTGATATTGGATTCTTTCTTAACGGTCTTAACTGTATGATTTGAACACTTCGTTTATTATATCTTTGATTTCGGGCTTGTTTTTGTTCAAGATTTAACGTTACATCAACATTTTTTCGGTCATATTTGATGATGTTTATTTAATTTCAGAACTTACCGTGATTACGGACGGTTTGTCTGTTTACATCTCAACAGCAGTGCCGTGCCAGTCATAAAACGTACATACATTCGCATGAATTGCTTTTAAGAGACAACAAATAATATGACCGTAGTTATTTTGCAGACAGTAACAGCCACAAACATTTCCTTTTTACTGGTCGTGGTTAGTTATTCTGTAAATCTACTTTAATGATGCGGAATTCTTACCAGCTTATGAGATAAGCCATATTACAGAAATCGGAAACCCGGAAACGCAGATATCACGTCACTCATACACGACGCTCGTCAGTGTACATACTAAAAGGACATGTATATGTATGTCCAAAAGTATATATATATATATATATCAGGAATAACGTGACGTCACAGTGGAAAAACATGGGTTCTCGGGATATGCAAAACATGTTGGTTCTAAATTAGTTAATACTGATAACACCGCTGCGCTTTCGATTTTATATTTTTCGATGTGCGCGTGTTTGCCTACGTAGAACTGCGATATAACGGTTATATATACCGCAATCATAAATACGTATGCTATCAAATCTTTAGGTGGGATACTTTAGCCATACACAGATGTATCTACTCTTTTAGAATGGCACGAATACAAAACTATTCACCTTTTACGCTTTTAACTCCAAACGTAAGTCAGATACACGAGGGACATTTGAGTTCTATACTGAACTCTGTTAGTTGACTATATGATTAGTTTGTTTGCCGCTTGACAAATCACCAGCCGACACTTGAACTGCGCACCATGAAGCAAAGGCCAACACATCGGAACATCAACTATTTCAGAAAGAAAGATCGCGTACAGTATGTACTTGCCCGAGTATATAAGCCTATATTTACTGCACACCTTTATGGGAGGGTTTTATTTTTTTAACACTTACAAGGATAAAGTTTTAACTATACCACTGGCCATTTAAACGTACTTGAATGGCCTGAGATGGGGTGGTCAGTCATGGGTGGTCAAGCAAGGACACTGGTCAAACAGTTTACGAGTTATCTCTGATCTTGAAATTAATTGTCACTTTCAAGTGTTGCCTGGCTTATCGGTTTACAGCCAGTGTGTCAACTCGATTGTTGAGCTGCACTGTATTGTTCGTCAAGTGCCTTCCCGTCGCTGTCCGCAAACAAATAAACCCCATGTATGCAACTGGAGCGTCTCGAGCCAAAAAATACCCACCGTTAATTGGACATGAGGGGCCCGGTTAAATGAGATGTTTAGTAACTGTGGAGAATGAGTGTGGACATAGAAGGTAGGGGTGGAGTTAATGGGGTCATTCCTTACGGAGCAAACACGCTGTGCCCATGTGAAGACCCCTGTAAAGGTACATGTATGATGAAATTCACTGGTAAGTCTGTTTTACTAATGGCGCCCTACTTAGGTGCAAATTATTAACAGAAGTGGGCTGGTCAACTTTCCCTACGCGTTTAGAAATGAGTGTGTGTGTTTGGTGTGTTTGTTGGGTGGGGGGAGAGGGCGGTGTAACTACTACAAGGGGGATTTGTAAGCCGTAAATATTTATATCGATAATGGTGACCGATGAGATTTATGCAGTTTATAACTTTTCAAAATCAGCAGTAAACTTCGCTGGCATGCCATGAATGATTTTTTTTACCATCTGACCGCAAATAAACTCATTAAAACTTATTTTTTTTCCAGAAATGGTTGCTGTCACATTATCTGCCTCGGGCAAATTAATGTGCTGTGAAAGGAATAGAATATCTCTAAATCATCCATCAACTTTTAAAAATGATTTATTTTGAATTCTTCGCTATCTGAATGGTATCCCACGACTGGTAAATGCTGATGTATCAGTTATGCATCAAAAGGCCTTCGAGAAACCGACACTTCATGTAACAATATCATGACCTAAGGATACCCCAGACTATGGTAGGTGGAACTCCATAGCAAATATGTAAGGTAATTACAAATTATGAAAATGACGTTGACATACTTTCTAATTCTTCTGGCAAGAGTTTTTTCCCATGAATGAATTCTTGCGTGTAACATGTATACATGGGTGACACTGTCCTTTTGAGGCGAGGTCATATTTACGAATCTATTGAAAGGTTGACTGGTTTATTTAAGCTGTATTGAGTGAGATAATTATTAAGTCAGATTCTGATGATATCGGTTTTGACCTGTCCTGCCCGGAGGGCGTCGAATGGAGTGGTTCCTATGCCGACACACCTGTATATATAGCAAATCGCACAGGAATGGATTCTATAAAGCCAGTATTAACTTAAAGGGTGCTTGAAAGCAACTCTTAAACGGAAATTATTGTTTTGAGACAAACGTTATGCCAAATAAATAAGTAAATAAATACATACATAAATAATTCAATAAATAACTAACTATTACTAAGTAAATAAATGAAATAAAGATGGAAAAACACTTTATTCGACATATCTTATGTCTTCTATTAGCTCATCTATTTTATGCACATATTTCGTCAATTATCGGAAATTTTTGAAACTGGCGTCTAAGATTTCATGCTCTCCTCCTACACAGTTGTTTTATTCGTTTATTTATATATTTGATTGGTGTTTTAAGACGTACTTTGTCAAAAGTATTTCACTTATACGACGGCGGCCAGCATTGTGAGGAAACCGGGCAAAGGTCGGAGGGAACCCACGCTCATCCACAAGTTACTGGCGGACCTTCTCATGTACGACCGGAGAGGAAGAAAGTATGAGATGGTTTTGAACTCACAACCACCGCTTTGGTGAAAATCTTCTGGATCAACAAGGACAACAAAAAATAACGAAGTTATTTCAGAAAAGTGGTCCATACAGATCTAAACGGGCGTAGGCATATCTTTATGACGTGCTTGGTAATTCTATAAATCATCTTTTTACCTGTTATTCCTACGAGGTCATGGGATACGCCATTCTAGAGAAACCAGAAATACGAAGGGCGAGACATTCCTTGGTTTGCGAAGTACGGTCCCCTTCATTTTTATATTCCAAGGCCACGCATTGTGGTCTCCTGGTCGAGACCTTAGGGAATAATCCCAGACCTATTCTACTACCACTGTCTCGTTGAAAATAGCTTGAAAGTGTGTAAGAATTGTCTCGTAATCAGATGGAAATCAGCTGATTTAACCCTACTTCTATATGGCAAACTGGAGTGTCACCTTAGTTATTTTGGAGGAAGTAACAGCTACAATCATGTTTTTTTCACTGGTCGTGGTTAAAACGTCTGTAAGTTAACTTTTAATGTGGAACTCTTTCGATCTTATGAGATAAGAGAAACGGGAAACCCGGAAACGCGATATCACGTCACTCGCACACTGCGCTGATCAGTCTGTATGCCAAAAAGACACAGCAGGAATAGCGTGACGTGACAGCGAAAACAAATGGGTTCTCGGGATATGCAAATAAGCTGCGCTTGGTGAGGTAAAATTGATACTGAGTTTTTTTTTGTTTTTTTTTTCGATGTGAGCATTTTTGCTCGCTTAGAACTGCGATATCACGGTTATATACACCACAAAAATAAATACGTATGCTTTTAAATTTTTGCGAGGGATACTTTCTCGAATTTTTTGAATGGCACGAATACAAAAACTATTGTTGTTTTATCCTTTTAACTCCAAACGTAAAGGAGATAAACGGGGGATATTTGTCCTCTGACCCATACTGATACTCTTATTTGACTATATGGTTAGTTTTTTTTTGCCCCTTCAGAGTTACTAGTGGGCACTTGAACTGCGAACGACGAAGCAAAGGCCTAGACATCGGAACATCAATTTTTTTTTTCAGTAAAAACGCCCATGTACATTATGCGGTCGGCCGAGTGTACATAAGCCTATGTTTACTGCACACCTTTATGGGAAAGATTTATGTTTAACACCCACAAGGATACAGCTTACACTACACCACTGGTCATCAAAACCGACCGTTGGAACTCCGTCGCAGTGTAATGACCCAGGAATCTTCCACCAATCCGGTCGCTGTGAGCTCAAGTCCAGCTCATGCTGGCTTCCTCTTCGGCCGTATGTGGGAAGGTCTGCCAGCAACCTGTTGATGGTCTTGGGTTTCCCCCGGGCTCTGAAATGTTTCCTCCCAACATAATGCTTGCCGCCGTCGTATAAGTGAAATATTCTTGAGTAGGACCTAAAACACCAATCAAATAAATAAAAGAAATTAAAACGGACGTGAATGGCCTGAGATGGGGTGATCAGTCATGAGTGGTCAAGCATGGACAATGGCCAAACAGTTTACGAGCTATCTCTGATCTTGGAAATAATTGCCACTTTCAAGTGTGGCCTGACTTAACTGCTTACAGCCATTTCGTCGACTGGATTGTTGAACTCCACAGTATTGTTCATCAAATGCCTTCCCGTCGCTGTTCTCAATCAAATAAACTCCACAATATGCAATTGTAACGTCTGGTGATAAAAAAGTCCAACTGGCAATTAAACATGTGTGGCTCGGTGAAATGAAATGTTTAGCTTAGGGACAGTACAGAATGGATGTGAACATAGAAGGTAAGGGTTTGGTGAGAGGGTGCAGTTAATAGGGTCATTCGCTAAGGAACAAAAACACCGTGCTCCTGTGAATGTACCTGTAAAGGTGTAATGAAATTCACGGGTAAGAGGGTTTTAGTAATGGCTTCTTGCTTAGGTGCAAATTACTGGCAGAGTTGGAGCTCGTGTTGCCATACTGCTGGTCAGCCCACCTTACTCATCTGGAAACGAGTGTGTGTATTTTGATGGGGGTCGGGGTGAGGGTGGGAGACAAGGATGAACCTAGCACGAGGGGAATTTCTAAGCAGTAAATATTCATAAACATAATGGGGGAAACTGAGATTTATGCAGTTTTCAAAATCAGCAATACACTTTGCTGGCATGCTGTGAATGACTTTTTCCCAGCTGATCGCGGTGAAAGGAATAGAATGTCTGGCATTCACTTTTTCACTTTTTTCATCCATTCACTTTTTAAAATGCTTTATTTTAAATCGTTAGCTATCTGAGTGGTTTCCCACGACAGGTAAACATTGATATATCAGTTGTGTATCAGAAGGCCTTCCAGAAACGGACACTTTATTGTAACAATATCATGACTCAAGAATACCACGCGCTGTTGTTGATGAACTCGATAGCAAATAAGTAAGGTACTTACAAGTTATTGAAATCACGTCAGCATACTTTCTAATTCTACTGACTACGTTGTCAGCTTCAAAAAGGAAACACGGAAGGGAAACGTAACGCATTGTTTATGCCCTGTAAATGTGAAACACCTTGCTTAGGTGAAGGACATTTGTATTGTCGAGTATATATGGAAATAACCTGTCAAGAGTTATTTCCCTTGAATGATTTCTTGCATATGGCGTGTATGTACATGTATGTGTGTCTGCGATTGTGTGACACTGTCCTGTTGAGGAGTGATCATATTTACGAAGCCATGGGAAGGTGGATTGATTTATTTAAGATGTATCGCGTGATATAATTAATAAGTTGGTTAGATTCCGATGATATCGGTTTTGACCTGTTCTGCCCGGAGGGCGTCGTCTTAATTGTTTCATATGTCGACATATTCATAGTGGACCCAACACTGAAGCACAAAGCCAATGTTGGCTTAAAAGATGCTTGAAAAGGAGCTGTTATAAGAAGAATTTGGCTATAAGATTAACCAAAGTTTGTTATACTATATAAATATATATATAAAATAAAAAATCTAAATGTTTAGACATATGTTTTACATCTTTTATTAGCACATCTGATTGATACACATTAATTTTCAGTGATCGGAAATCTAAGAACTTAGTGAAGAGGCGGAACCCTAGCCATTCGGGCTCTTCACTTCCCCCCGCCCCCCGAGCTGTTTTATTTAATTATTTTTTTCATTGGTGTTTTACGCCCTTTTAAGTCAAGAATATTTCACTTATATGACTTCAGCCACCATTATGGTTGGAAGAAACCGGCCACAGATCGAAGGAAACCCACGCCCCGTTGCTGACGGGCCTTCCTACGTACGACCGTAGGAGAAGCCAGCGTGAGCTGCTTTTGAACCAATAGCGACCGCATTGGTAAGAGACTGGGGCGTAAGCCACTTTTTACGCCCCAAAAGGCTGAAAAGCTTTGATACTCTTGTGTCTTAAAAGAACAGATCACATTTTCACAAAGTAAGCATCATCTGAAAGACAGCTTCCTGCTGTTTTCAAATATGGCCTTCGTTATTTTTGGACATTTTTTACAGTGATTAAAACGGACAGAAAGATTGGGGTGCTATGGTGGACTTTTTGCACCATACTGAAGCGCAGTGACACTAGAGATTCTTTTGGGGGGGGCGTTTGTTCTTTTAAGCAATATCCTACATTACATATTAAGAAATAAAAACTATGGAAGCCGGATGAGGACATCTCGTCCTGCGCCTCGAACGTTTTAAAACCCGCGGCACGAGGACGGTATCATTCGCGCGCGATTTGAACCGTCCTCGTGTCGAGGGGAGGAAGACGGTCACCCTTCGCACCCGGACGGTTCCGTCTTCGTCCCCTCATCCCGCGCTTAGCGGGTTTCGACCCGCCTGGCCAGGGACGAGGGGACGAGGACGGTACCGTCCTCGTGTCGCGGCCGGCGACCTATCAAAGCTTACGTCACGTAGGCCTGCGGGTGAGGATATTAAGTAGGTCATCTGGAGCCCATTCCGTTGGCAGAAATTAACATGCGCTTCTCTGGGGCTTACTAAAATGGCATCCATGCTTTTGGATTTTGAAGTAATAGTTAGTTCATATTAAAGTAAAGACAGCTCACGACTGATGTACTGTTCATTAAAAAGATTACAAAGTTCTCTTTTGAATGCAAACACCTATTTGAATTATATGAAATCGTGCCTGAATTATCTTCGTTTAAGCATGAAGTATTTTCAGCCGATTGGGGATCTGGAGGCCCCAATGCCGTAAAGCTTTGACGTAAATCTTCCGAGTTGACTGCCAACATGTAACATGTAATAACACAGGACCAGGACATTGTTTGAATGTTACATAATTTAATTATAACCAATACATGTGTGAACAACACTGCAAAGTATTTTCAGATCATTGTGTTGTGGCGGGAGAAGGTTTCTTGATCATTTCATGTTATAAATTAAGATATATACTTAAGTTTCAATCACAGTCTTAGCGGCTTACTACAGTCCTAGGTGACAAGAATGTACCACACTTGGAGCAGTTAGATCACAGCTCACACGTAATGGCTGCGTTTCATGTTAGCCGATGGAGCACGGTAAAATATCAGTTTTCACTGTCGTAGTAGCTTTTATAAAAAATACTAATCAACATTTTTGACAAACTTAGCTTTGAACATGCGCTGTCTTTCACTTACTTAAATGGAGGAGGTATGATAGGGCGAGAAATCTGCCCCTTGCGGTTACGATAAATTGACCTTGATTTTTTCTACTACATTACTTTTTCTTTTAATTTCGACATATATAACACAAGAGTATATGATTTGGCAAAAAGTATAAAGTTTTGAATTAGCGAAAATGTTACAGTCAACTGAAAATGTCACATTGTTCACTGTGGCCAATTTCATGCAGTTTAGAGCCTGTTCAAACTCGGATTTATTTATTTATTTATTTATTTATTTATTTGGTTGGTTGGTGTTTTACTCCCTACTCAAGAATATTTCACTTATACGACGGCGCCCAGCATTATGGTGGGGGGAAACGGTGCAGAGCCCGGAGGAAACCGACGACTATCCGCAGGTTGCTGGCAGACCTTTCCACTTACGGCCGAAGAGGAAGCCAGCATGAGTTGGACTTGAGCTCACAGCGACTGCATTGGTGGGAGGCTTCAGGTTATTGTGCTGCGATAGCGCGCTAACCGACAGAGCCACGGAGGTCCCCAACTCCGATTTAAGCATGAGGGAAGTGGAACCCCAGAGCAAAACTTGCCGAGGTCTTGTGTTTCAATGAGTTTTATCCTTGTACAAAATATCTCTTTGGAGGTCCACATCCTTCATGATTGAAACAATAACATTGTCTTTTGATTTTCACCACCTATCTTTCACCCTGACGTGTGCTTAGTAATGATATCTAGAGTGTAGTGTAGAGGTAAGCAAATGATGGTATGGGCTTTGAGGTCCTGGGTTCGAGTCTGCCTTGTCATTTCTATGAAACTGTGTTTTTGTCTTACATATATAATTCTGTAATAATATCAAACAATTAAATATTATAAAAAGTAAACAGTTGATGAAAATACGCATTGATCTCATATATGTATCATATATTTCTGTAAAATTGGTACATCGTGCACTTCTGTTTACAGTTATGTTTTAAAGAAACGTAAGGTAGAAAATTATTAGCTTGATTAGATCCTTAGAAAAGTGAACGACAGACCTTGCATCAGATTGCACAGTATGAAAAGAAAAGCAAAAAAAACAAAACAATGAATAATATAAAATATCGGAAATCAAACAACAGTCTATTTGTAGCGTCGGATAAATTGTGTGGATAATTTGAATGCCGATTACCCGGGTTGCGGTTAACTTATGATTCACAGTCGTCACAGGCAAACTAATTGATTTCTGTCCGCAACGAGCAGTTCTATCCATGGGCACTTTCAGCACCTTATCATACCTCTTGCTTAAGAAGGGACGGGACGAGCGAGCCCCTTCTTAACCTCTAAAATATTACTTTTATGAACTGTCTCATAGCATAACCTTATGTTTGACTGGATGTCAAAAGGCACAATACCATTCACAAAGCGTAAGGTACAGACCACGATTAGGGGTGCAAATCGCGCGCGAATGGTACCGTCTTCGTGTCGCGGGTCTCGATCGGGGGGGGGGGGCATACGAGGGGACGAGGACCATGCCGTCCTATGAGCCGATTTCAAGAGAGTGTCGATTTTAAGAAAATGTCGATTTCAAGAAGCTCGGTTAGGGGCTTCTTATAAGTGGCAGGCGTTCGTAGACTCGCACGTGACATAAGCTTTGATAGGACGCGGGCCATGACACGAGGACATTGCCGTCATCGTCCCCTCGTCCGCTCGTCCCGCGCCCCCGCTTGTCGAGACATGCGACACCAGGACGGTACTAATTGCACCGCCCTCGTGTCGCGGGTCTCGACCCGCTAGGCGCGGGACAATGTGTCCTCATTCGACTTCCATACTTAACAACAGACGTAACAGGGATAGTGAGTTGACGGCTGACACTGTACACGCTACAAAGCCAGTGAGGACTGGTGGGAATTAATTGTACAAGAGCGCAAACACTCAGTGTCTATACTGTTGCCTTTCCTAAGCATGCCTTATGACAAAACTCACAAGAACGTAAGTATATGTTTGGTTCCAATGCAGATTTTGGTATGTTCGGAAGGTTTTTTTTAAATTATTATGATTTTTTTGGGGGGGGGGGGACAAGACAGCATATGTTGATGTTAAAATTTTTCCAATTGCACAACACTGATTAGAAATTCAGCTTTATTCATCAACATTGCGTTATTTTAAAGAGATTCTCAACACGATGTTTTGAATGCATCATTGCTTCACGAACAGAAAGATTAATTCTTGAGATTCTCACGCATTCTGGTTCATGATAAGACATGGCTATAACAGTACGATGTTTACAGGTGTTTTATGCCCTTGTGCCAGGTAAACACAAAGGTGGGGTTTCACTTAAAATTATTCGTGATCAGAGTGCGTGAAGATAAATTATAAAGAATAACCAAATTCATGAATATTTCACTACGAGCCCTCATCAGTGCGTTTCCAGCCGTTGTTAGGTCTGTCCGTAGGCACGTTTTGTCCTTTGATCGTCATTGTTTTATATTACTGGTAGAAAAGCTCTGTGTGATTTTCGCAACGGAACATACATTAGTGTCTCACCAAAAAAGAGAGAAGTTCTTCAGATTCTGACACATTCCGTTTCATGATAATATATGACTCTATCATTGTGATGTTTACAGTTGTTTTATGCCTTTGTGCCGGGTAGACACGAAGGTGGGCTTCGGTGATCAAGCTTCAACTTTATTTAAATGCATGGGACTACTAGCCCCAAACACGTACTCTTTCCTACTGACCAGCCTGATTGGACTGGAAACGTGGAAAAGAATATTCGCTCTTAACAATGTATCATGGCAAATATCGGTGTGATACATGAGAAGATTGTACATTGTCGAGCCTATAAAAGGCATTACCACGTAATATTTTGTGTGCGATAAGGTCTCGCGACACCACGTGAAAATAATTACAATTCCAGCGGTATCAAGCGGTGGCACGTGCATTCAACAACTCATCCTGGTGTCCGTTTTCGGGAACCGTGCGAGATCCATATTTCCACACTTCCCGCTAATAAAATATGTGAGAATGGCAGATTTTTATAGGACTGATAATTTTGAGACATGCACAACAATTATAGAATCTCTCCTGCCCAGGTGCAGTTCAGGTCAAATATGTGCATGTTAGTAGTCTTACTGCACGCGCTATTTCAATGTCGGTGGGCGCGTTGTGGAAAACAGCATCATCCTTTGATTATGAAATCTCCTTGACAACGCAGGAAAAAGGAACGTTTGACGTTAGCTGTAAAAGGCTACGATCAGACGTGTTGTCATACTGGTTGTTTCCCCCAACTCCTGCAAAATGCATGGCATTTATGAATTTATTTATTGAATTGGTGTTTAACGCTGTGCTCAACAATTTTTGCGCTCATATTACGGCGTCCAGACTTAGGGGCGGAGGAAAGTGAAGTGTCCGGAGTAAACCACGGACTTTCATCAAGTAACTGACAAACCGCCTGACTTAAATAGGCATCCGAAAAGAGATCTGGATTTAAACATCATTGCGACATCATTGGCGACATCATTGGTTAAGGGTCTAGAACTAATCGCGGCAGCTAGACAGCGTTTTAACGTTCTGAGCCAGTTGGACCTTGTAAATACCTACATGATGCATGTGAATGTATCACTAATCTCAGGGGTGAAACAATAAACAAATGGCTTGCTCAACTCGCGGACAGCAATAAACCTTACACAACATCAGACAAAGAAACACGAAGACGCTTAGTTAAGTTCAATGCATATATATAATTGAATAATAAAATCTAAGCAGAACAACTTGCATATAATAAAAAAAAAACAATACAAACTAGAGTCTGAAGGTTTAACAGGAATCTGTTTTTTGTTTTAATGCAATTCCAGGATCATACCGCATAAAATGGCTTCAGGAGTGGTGGGGGTTGTTTAAATTCTGTTTTGCAAATTGTCATGAGAATACAAGCATTCTCATAGCACTGTGAAAGCAATACATGTTTCCTGTTGATCTGAGAAATCAGAACTATAACTGGGTCAATATCTACAACAGAACAAGCTTAAGTTGTGTAAAAGAAAAGAAAAAAAACCCAAGCCTATAAAGGCCAGAATTTGTCTGCCATGGACAAAATGACCAGAAACTCAAACTTTACCTGTAAGTCATTATGATAAAGTTGTGTACTTAGTTTCAATTCAATGCACTACTGTAACAGTGTTCTGAATAGTGTCTGCCAAAGATTTTAAGTCCAGATCTGAACAAAGACAGCCGTAACTTTGTGTAAATTGAATACAGGGGTCCGAAACTCGAGTTTATCTGTAATTACACCAGTTTATAGTCGGGCCCAGGACAGCATTCGGTGATAAAATCTCTACTTACTCTCAGTATATCACCATACATACAAGGAAGCCTGACTCATTTCATTGTAACCGTTCAATTGACAATGCCGCAACCAACTTTTGAAGTCAGGAAACGCGTCCAAAATGGATAAAAACGAACACAATATTGTCGGAAATGCACGAAGCGGCCCTAAACAGATCTTGACATAAAAGTCATCATGGTAAAAAAAATCTGCGCTCACTCAGAAGTGGGGAGTAACATTTGCCGCCAAATCAGACAGACTTTCATGAATTTACATCTACGTGCGCAATGAAATAATGTAGTTTGATCTAAACTACAGGTTTGTCTTTTTCTTTTCTTTCGTTTTAGTTATGTTACCTATAGGCCTGCGATTTCAGTAACGCCATCATAACACAGCACTTCCTCTTTCTGGCAGTGGTGATGGTGGTAATTGATTATATGGCGTTGTTGATTCCCCGACGGACGGATTTACTCTTCACAGCCACTTCGGATATAAATAACAAAGAATACTGTCATAGTTGCGACCTTTCACCGATTAACCCCTTACGCTGTTCAGATTGGTTATAAAGAACACACAGCATAGAGAAAGTGGGTTGTGGGGGTGGGGGGGCCTGTGAGAAGACAAATTATATATTAGCCGGGTTGTTTTTTGTTCATATTTATTTTTACTTAGTGTTTCAAGGTTACACTATAATGTATGTCGTTCTGGTCAATCTAAAATGGTCTTCTCTTCCGCGGTAGTTTTTCTATTATTTCTTAGAACCTTCCATGTTGTTTCCAAATTCAATGCAATTATGATTTAGCCTTGGTTCAGGACAAATATATACGGCCAACGTCTTAGAATAATAATAGCTTGGAACACATCAGATGCAGTCAGAGCGATAAATTAGCTCAGGCCTGGCTGCTCGTCATATAATGTCTTTCGTTTGCAAACCATCTGACCGGTGCATAAAGGGTTAATGAGTATCTGGCCGATCTGGCTGTGTACGAGAGTACACTCCCCTCCTGTATTAATAGTATACTTATGAACGAAACCATTGTTTTTGCCTCGAGCCTCCCTGGTCTCCGTTGTGACTGACGGGTTCCACGGACTATGTTGGAACTTCAAATACCGCCCAGAGCTGCGCGGAAATTTTTGCGATTTGCATACCAATACATCTCGGCTTTTGTTCATGTTATAACCCTCAGGCAGTTTGGTTGTTCTCCAGTCCCATGATCTCTCTTTTCAAAACTACAGATAATGATTATTAATCTTAGATAATTAAGGCCAACACTGACAACGTGACAAGAATACGACGAGTGTATGTACTGCTGGAAAAAGTCTTTTCCTGTTGTTCCAACGAGAGTAAACCTACAAATTTGAGCAGCGCTGAGAGTTGTGTTCAGGGATGTTAAACTTTCGGTTAGCCGCAACAAACACTTTTTTTAACGTTCACCTGACCGAGTCACTGGAAATGCTGACACATTGTACCACGGAGCAAAAGATTGCCAGCAGGTAAGACCAAAATGCTATTGTCCAAAAATAATTTAAGGCGTCATTCGTCACTTAGTTACGTTATTCTACACAATGATAATGCCCTATTGGACCTTACATGCCCTAATATAGACGAAATAGACAGCAGTACGCTCTAAATATAGAACTACTTCGGTATATCGGTGACAATTTTCACCACCCCAACAATTATGAAAAGGTAGTTCCTTGTGGAGAATACAAACCCGGTTGAAATACCAGGCGTCGCGCTTGACAGAAAATGACCTCTGTTCAATGTTACTTTCATTGTAAATTGGAATGAAGATGGACGAAACCGCACAAAGAGACAATGAGCGATGCAAGCTCAGAAATAAAGTCTCCATCCAAATAGCAAACAGCGAAAAACAAACTGAATATACTGCGTACATCAAAATGGAGTAGAAATCGACAACGTTAAATGACACGAAAGCCTAAAATTCCCCGGTAACAAAATATCCCAGAAATATATTTTCACTGTATATGGACGTATGAGTAAAAAGACTGCGCTGGCTGTGATTTCGCATTTCTTATATAGACTACAGTATCGAAGGTTCTAGACGGTTTGACAACAGGGTATTTCTCTCCAGAAAGTTCGCTCGATGTACAATGAAACCAAACTCATAAAAATAATAGGTCCGAGAAATTACAGTACAGGCTATGACGCATCTACAGCTCAAAAGTTAGATCAAACTTTGACCCTAGTGGCATAACAAAAGAAAATTATACAATGTATTACAGACGGTGTCACAATATTCTTACATTAATACAGACAGTCATACAAGCACACTCGGTCTTCGGCAGGGATTTTATAGATTCCTTCACTGTTCGTGGATCCTTGTAGACTACAAAACTGTCGACGACACTCATGTGGACAATTGCTCGTTAAAGATCGCTGATCAGCCTTAAATATGGTGTGCATATATGTTTGTCAGTAACCTGTCAACGGTCAGTGGCTTATTCCGGGCACCCAGGTTTCCGCAACCCATGAAGCTGACCATCATCGAATAAGCGAAAACTTTTGAGAATAACGGTAAAGAACGAAACAACGAATTTATCAATCAATAAAGCAATCTTTCAGGCGTGCCTTTACGTATCGACACCAAAAAGATGTCCGCACGGTTAACTCGGGCATATGTGCCATTGTTTCAGTTCCTGCCACAGCGCCCGCTATGTTGTCCAGGCTATAGTGACAATAATCGTCAAACAACCTGTCGTCATAATTCCTAAGGTCTTTAGAATACGGTACGACTCAAATGTTCTTGAGTACAGAGCAAACGTCACTCGACTGACTTAATTTGTATGTGCGAAGTTACGCCCACTGGAATTTGGTATGCTAGTATTGTGACAAACGCGATAAATCGATGAGTGGATCAGCCTTCACGGGCAGCAAAAGACGTCGGCATTGATAAACATAATTAGGCAGATAAGTACACAAATATGGTTAAAATCTTCTGTGGAAAGCAGGTATATAGTTATATTTTCTCTGGTGATTATGCAAGTCTCAATAATTGTTTGTTTTCAACTAAATTAAAATGAATGATGTTATGTCGTGTACATTTGATGAAACAAGCACACGTTGTAATGAGTGATAAAACACGGGATAATGTTAGTGAGTAATGTTAGTTGATATTCCATGAAAGTCGATACTCAAATAGAAAAAAACATAAAAATGATGCCAAAATCAGATGAAAGAGCGTGAAAAATTATTTGCAGATAAAGTCTTTAACATTTATTCTGATTTTCTCTTTCAGGAAAAAGGAATTTTTGAAAATAGTTTTGTACGGTGGTTATTTGTGGCCAGCTCTTGGTACATATTGCGTTATAAATGACGTTGGTACACATGTTTAATAAATACATTTTTACTAGAATTTGATCTTTTCACCGAACAAATGTGTTCAGACTGGATTGTGATCATATTTATATTTTTAATATATTCATAAATATTAACATAATTCAGATTAAAAGTTTGAATATAAACAACTAATTTACATTCAGATACATTTATTAGACATGCATCACATCATTGTTTAGAACATTATCACATAATGACTATATCTACCGAGAGTTGATCCTAAAAACCACCATACACTCTTTTCTCCTCAAAGAGAAAGTCAAAGTAAATATTAAAGACTATATCTGCAAATAACTTCTCGCGCTCTTTCGGCATCGTCTTTATGTATTCTTTTCCTTTAATGATCGAGTGTTATTGACATTTTAGGCCTGCAATGCTTAGGACAAAAGTTGTGTGATGTGCGTGTTATTGATTCTCTCTTCTATTCATAATGTGAATGTAAAATGTCAATACGGTTGGGGGATATAATTTACGAGTTTCTTTCTTTTTATATCAATAGTGCGGAAATCAAAAGGGGCACCGTTATAGTGTTCAGTTTCCTTTTCTTTCAAAACCATCACAACTCAAACAACTATACTTTGGCGGTGTCTATGCTACATGGGAGAAGGCACATATACACAAAAATAGACGATCTCCAGGGTTCACTATAGGCAACGTATCTACGTGCTTCAGATACATAAGGGATTTCATGACGAAGTCATGTCACGTAGATATATGTTTGACCAACTCTTGATCATTTGTTGTTTACAGCACGTTGTTCTTGGGGGAAAATGCGGTGAGTGTTTGTTTTTATTTTTCCTAGCGGTACACGGTCGAGAAGCGCTTTAACTTCAGTCAACGAAGACCATGGTGTGATCAGACGTAGGGACATCTTATCACCCAGCATCTTTCAGCATGTGCTAGATCGGGTGTGATGTGTGACGATTTTAATGAATCTCAAACGTTTTTATTACAACAACCATTTTGTCAAAGATGTTCAATCAAACGCTTTCATTTCAGGATTCTTAAACTTATAACGACGAATGTAAATCTATTGTCGTAAATATCGACGTGACAATCCAGAAACCCTGACACGTATGAAAGCCGTATGAGGACATCTCGCCCCCCGCCTCGCGGGTTGAGATCCGCGGCAGAAGGACGGTATCATTCGCATGCGATTTGCCCCGTCCTCGTGTCGCGGGTCTCGACCCGCGAGCGGGGGACGAGATGATCTCATCCGGGCTTACACACGGGCTTCACAATTGTGTTTGCTCCCCCTTAACCCGGGATAATATGCCCAATGTATATCGTGAGGAATAAAAACCACCACGCTGGATACATAGACAGTTGTGTTCAAAGCGCAACTGGGCTACATATATTTATCTTTGCTTAGGTACAACTTTTGATGCATAGTGTTTTCAGAATTTGGGAACTGGTTAAATTCACGTATAAAACATTTCTTTCGTCTTGCATCATTGAAAACTCTGACGGAATTTCTTCTTTTAAATACTATCTCAATAGTTGTTTTAAAAATTGACCTTACAATGGTTGACCTGAAGCTTCCGTGATGGTTCACGCTCCATATTTACGAACGCTTGTCACGATGCCTTTATACATATGGCCCTAGTGACACGTGTTCCATGATGGTTCACGCTCCATATTTACGAACGCCTGTCACGATGCCTTTATACATATGGCCCTCGAGACACGTGTTCCATGAACCAAGTAAACATTTGGCTTGTGTTTCATGAAAATAGTGAAACACATGGCAAATCGATAGCACACTTTTCCCTACACTATTGCTTGCCAACAATAAGCAAAGTGTTTATCTCCTTAACACTCCAGAAGCAAGTGCTTCACTGTGAGGGGCTGAGCACTTTGGCTATACACGTCTGTATTGTTATTTTTGTCCAATAATCCATAAGAAATGAGTGCTGTTTCTCTCTGTAGGACGCCTTTGTATGTCCGCTATCCCTTCCGGTTTGGTTTGTTTTAATATTGATAATACGCTGTGTCGAAATGAAGTCTCTAAATTTGACGAAATATTCACATGGTCATTTTCGCGTGGCATTATCTTCTTCACGTACTAACTGGCATGTCGGTGGAAAATATCTCTACAGCCCTTCGATAAAAAACGACGATCTTTTGACGCGTCTATTTATTGTACTGACGTCAACACCGGAAAAATACACCCCCCTAGCAATAAGCCTAGAGGAGAGTGTCGCTACTTGTTTTCAGCCCATCCCTCTGTTTTTGTTCATTTATTTGATTAGGAGTTAAGGCTGTTCATAAGAATATTTATCTTACACGCCAGCTGCTAGTTTTATATGTAAAATAAACCGAGCCTTGAGAACCTGTCCGCCTGTCACCATGTATCGCAGTATCCAATCGCTTTCAAGCCTCAATTGAACCCGCTGGATTTGAACCCACTCCATCTCCCTTTGTCACGTTACTGACGAACTTTGCCATCTGCGATATGCTGACCGTATTGGTGTGAGACACGTGGTTTTCAGCTAATGTTAAACTGGGCAAATGGCCTCACCAGCGTCAGTTCTTTATCACCAAGGATCCGTCGAAAAGTAAGACTGACCCCTGTGTCCAAAACTGAATGTCTCTTATACAGTTATAGTTGGAAAACTATCAAATGGTGATGTGTCAGCTATAGAAATTGTTTGGACTGATGTTACAAGTCTAAGTTTGTATAATTGAGATCAAATATCTCTTAAGCTGCCAAAGATAACGAAACCATATATACTTGACAGTAAAGACACTGTAATGGCTGAAAAACTTTTGACACTTTCGGAATTTTGACTGATCACCTGATTTTGCGGCCATTTTGAATTTTATTGATAATTTGAAAAAATCTTCTTGTCCAAAACAACTGACTCTTTCTATACTGTTTGTACATATGAAGGCCTACTCCCAATGTAAAATATTCTCTGCAGCCATTTTTAAATGATATCGTGACGTATTATTCAGTTTTCTTATAGTTTCTTGATGTATGTCATATAAGGAGGCAAATTGTATCCTGTTTGATGTAACTTTCTCAGCTGGATCCAAACATAGCAAAATATCATACCTGCAGTTACTTTAGCCTAAGTGGGAAAAAACAATGAAAATTGCAGAAAACTCAATATAAAAAGCCGTTTTACATGTAATTTGCCGTGCCAAGCTCAGTGGCGGACATCCCATGTCTGTAAAATGCATCGTTTTGGGTTTATTTCAGGATATTCGCCATTCTGAAGAAAATACATTTAGCCAAGCAGAATGAAAACTATTAAGGCTAGAATGGTGGGACTAGTATGAGGCCCATGGTCATATGGACCCTTCATACGGGTCCATTTTTTTCTGCAGAAATTTGAACAATGGTATTTTATCAGTTAAAAGTTATATTTGGGACAAAAAGGACAGTTGCTTCCAGCTTCCTCCCACCCCCTCCCATTCGCTTCCCTACAGTAACGAACAAGTAATTCACCCCTCCCCCTACCTTCACTCCATCATTTATTTTCATTTTCAATTTTATCTCTTTTGTTTTCTCTTTTTGTTATTACCACGGCGCCAACGTCGGGTTTCCACAACGCTGTTTACTAACAGCTTTTATTTCGAATTGTTTTTGTCTCTATATTATCTTCAGCTGGACGCTTAAACCTTGCAATCAACAAACCCACATACCAAAGCAGCACGTACGTGTCGAGTAACGGGTTCGAGGGTATGGCCAGTAGAGCTGTAGATGGTGTAGTGAATGTGGACTACTACGGCTGCCTGTCCTGTACACACACTACAAAGGAGAACACCCCCTGGTGGATGGTGGACCTTCAGCAAGACTACCTGATACGTGAGGTCGTTATCGTCAGCAGAAACCAACGTAAGTGAACACCTACATATAGCCCTCTTCTGAGATGGAGGTACAAAATAGTCGTTTGTCTCCAGCAATTACAAAATAGTTCCGAATTCACTTTGTTTCAAATTTGAAGAAGTAATAATCACGTATTTCTGAAAGGTCAATGTGACTGTGTTTTTTAGTACTAATCGGGCCAAGACAGAGTTCTTGTTGCTTTCGCTGGTAGCACGATAGAGGGCTCTGGTGGTGGGCTACACTGTTATAAAAGGTTCGTAAAATCTCAGGTGAAAGACTTGGCCACATACTGCCAGGTGTTTTCATTGCAAAATAACGTTCATAATATCATATAGTGTAAAATATTATACAAACCCTACATAGATCACGTGTTTATCCTATTACGAATGTTTTAGGACTAAAGCGATTGTAGTGGTAAAACCCTCGTAAAAACAAGGACTAACGGCGTATATTTAGGTTGCGTTTTTCTTTCTCCACCAAATACTTTTTCTGGGCTCTTGGTTGTAGGTTTGTCTCTAAATTGGTCTTGGTTTGCCACTGCTACAGTTGTGTTGGGATTTTACTGCTGTTTTTTCATTCTTGCTCAAGGTTTTGTGTTGGAGCTGTCTTTAGAATGTCGATAATCTGTCCAACGCAGGAAATATTTCCTTTTGTACCTTCCCAAGGTGCCTTAGGTCTTTCTGTATTACTGTGTATAACGTCATCACTCGGAATGTCTGTACCTGCGGGAACAAAGCTCTTTCAAATTCTGATTCTTTAGATTTGCAACGATTTTTTTTAAGTTTGGCCCAGGCTGTGCTGGACATGAAACTGTTTGTTGTTGCGCTGTGTATTAAAGTTTTGAAAGTCCTCTCACCATGTGGTCAGATCGCAAGAGTTTTTGGTTTGGCGTACACACTTAGAAAAGAGTGTTCTCTTCTCAAGAGAACCTCACGGTTCTGTTGTGAACCTCAGGGTACTATCTTTTGTGAACTTGTTTTCTCTTCAGTGAGAAGGTTCAGTGATCAAGTGATCAAACTCTCATCCTTCAAAAAAGTCAGATAAATTCATAATTGTGGATATAAGGGAAGAAAAATAAAATTTTCCACACTTAAAACTCCAAAACATGTATGAAGATGATTTATTATGCAATGAATAATTTAAAGTAGAAAGATAACCCCGTCGTGTGATCTCGTGTATCTGGTAGTCAGCTCCTTAAGCTCCTTAATTCACCTTAAGTCTAATAACATCCTTGTGCAACCTGAAACCTTTCAACTGGGGTGCTAATTTGAACCCTACTAATGAAGTTCTATATGGGACTTTACAGGGTGCCACCACAGAGGCAAGGCATGGAACCCCTAATGGTTTCTGTTAGTGCTGGTTTATGCTGTTCTGGATTGGATTGTGTTGCTCTGTACTGGTTTATGCTGTTATGGATTGGATTGTGTTGCTCTGTACTGGTTTATGCTGTTTTGGACTGGATTGTGTTGCTCTGTACTGGTTTATGCTGTTCGGATTGGATTGTGTTGCTCTGTACTGGTTTATAGTGTTCTGTGCTGGAATGAGCTGGTGTACACTGAGTATTCTTCTGTGTTGGGTTATTCTGCTCTATCCTAAAACTTCTAGACATGTTGTTTTGTAGCGGCATGACGAATCTTCGCCTTGATGTAAAGGATTGCATACAGAGGCGTATGTTTTAATTTGGGGGGAGAGGCGCATGTAGCAATCGCGAGTATGGGGTTTATATGGAAATGAGGGGGAGGGCACAAGTGGCAATCTTGAAGAGAAGTCTATGTGGTAATCAGTGTGTGTCCATAAACACCAACAAGTTTTTCAAACACTTGACCTTTCACTTTGGGAGCAATTGAAACGAGTTGTGTTTCTGAATGGTTTAAAATGATGGTGGTAATTTAACATTGTTTCAACCATCCATATACATACTGCTGCCAAAATTATCGGAAGAAAACATGTCGATTGTGGTCATGCAAGATGCAGTAGGAAAAATGAATGAAGTTAACCGAAACTCGTTCTTTGTCATTTTTCTTTCTTCTTTTGTCACTCGTTATCTATCATTGGTGGTACAGGCTGGTGTTATGCAAGTCAAAATCTACACACAAACTTAACTTTATGAAAATCTAAATATCACAGCAAAAATTGTACACCCACTGTTTTACACCAGCCGAGGGCAGAATCGGTTAGGTTACATACAGATAAATCTCATTATGTGTTCTTATGCACAGACGAGACTCACCTTCGGGATTTTACCATCGAGATGAGCAAATCCCTGATGGGGAACGGTTCACTGGCTGACCCCGTTCTGTGTGCACAGAAGAGCGGCCCACAGGCTGCTGGGACATCCGTGACCTATCCATGCGCTGGAGGGGACACTCCGGGCAGATATGTGAGAATTACGCTACATGATAATGCTGAGTACTTTACCTTGTGTGAGGTACAGGTCTACGGGCCAAAAGGTGAGGCTTCCCCACCAATTTTCCCGGTGTTTTTAGATCTGAGTATTTGATTGTTAGGGACTGAAATTGGATTTTAGTATTACACCATTCGAATAAACCATTCGCAACACACAATATCTGTGGTTATCGTTTTTAGATGTGAGCTTTTCTCCCGCTATAAAATTTTGCGGTTAGCCTTAACTGACTTCACTGAGATTGAAGGTCGACTCACCGGCAAGTCAGTATAGTACATCTACTAAATCCGACTTTAGCGAAGCTGGTGAAAGTCTAATATCGGTCAATTGATTTAGAATGGATATACTGGTGTTTGACAATACATTCACCCATGTACGCTTTTCCAATGTGAAGTATGTCTGGCTTTTTCAGATTTGTCTATTTGTTTGTTAGGGGCTAACAATATATTGTAACTTGACAGCACTCGAAGAAACCAGTCACAACCAGTACTTGGACTAGCTGTCCCATAACGCTTAACACTATAGTGTCCAGCCACGATACGCCAACCAGTCACAGTATTTGGCCTATCCATTCCATTGTGGTGAACGCAAAAACCAAAATAATAAGGCATGACACCTTACTCTGTCACCGTAAACTGACACCGGGCTGACAAGTACATGGTCTGTCTGAAAATGGTGACTGCAGTTTAGGGGAGTGGCAATCGTGACTGTATCTTAGTCAGTTCAGGGAACTGAAAGTTGTGGCCATAACATGGGGAACGGGCAATCCTAGTTACAACTTAGGAGTCTCGTGATCATGGTTAAAACCTACATAACTTCCATGGCGACCATTACGGTATAAATTACGTGGCGGTTCCGAGCAGGTAGTACTGCGTGCGCTTTGTGAAACGGGACATATATGTATCTACATTTAACTTAGGGGACAAATCAGGGTCAAAGCTGATTTGCCCGGCAAGCCTAGGTACAACTTAAGTCAAGCCTAGATGACCGGTAATCATGGCTTCAACTCGGGGGGCAGACGACCATAGCTGCAACGTAGAGGACAGGCAATCGCAGCTACAACTTAAAGGCCAGGTAATCACAGCTACAACGTAGGGGACACACAATCAAAGTCACAACATAGGGAACAGGCAATCATAGCTACAAACATAGGGGGACATTTACAAACTTAAAAGGACAGTAAATAACAGCTAGACCATAGGGACAGGCAATCATAGGTACAAGCATACGGGACAGAAAATCACAGCTACGGCATAGGGGGCAGGCAATTATATCTATAACTTAGGGGACAGAAAATCACAGTTACAAAATAGGAGCAGGCAATCATATCTACAATATAGGGAACAGGCAATAATGTCTACAGACATGAGGGACAGGCAATTATAGCTACAAACATGGAAGACAGACAATAATATGTACAAAATAGGGGACAAACAATCATAACTACAGACATGGGTGAAGGCAATTGTATCTTGAGCTTAGGAAACTCGCCATCATAGCTTCAAGTTAGGGGACTGTAAACCTTGGATATAGTTTAACGGATTGGCAATCACGGCTATATAGTTTAGGGAAGTAGTATTCGTGCATTTAGGGATTGCCATTAATGGCCACAACTTTACTGTCAGCCATGGTCATAAATTAGAGGACTGTCAATTATAGTCACAACGCACTGAGTCTGGCAATCGTACATGAAGCTACAGTTTCGGAGACTAGCAGTCGTGGATACAACCCTGGCTACAACTTAAAAGTATTGATGTTATGATTACAACTTATACGACGGTCAGTCATGGCTGCATATTTATTTGACTGGCGTTTTAGGCCGTAGTCAAGAACATTTCACTTATAGCATTATAGTGGGAGGAAACCGGGCAGAACCCTGGGGGAAACCCATGACCATCAACAGATTGCTGGCGGACCTTCCCACGTACGGCCGGAGAGGAAGCCAGCGTGAGCTGGACTTGAACTCACAGCGACCGCATTGTTGAGAGGGTTCGGGGTTATTACGAGAGCTAACGTGCTAATCCCCTCGGCCACAGAAGCCCCCTGGCTACATATTAGGAGACGAGATGCTAGAATTTAATTCTTTCTTGTTACCTCTGTCAGAGCAGTTGCGTGGCTGCTACATCTGACTTTAGTGAGGTTCGTGTTACTTCACATCTGGTTAGCTATACGTCAGTAGAGTGCGGCTACCAGGTCAGACTTTTAGTGAGACTGGTGTTAGTTAGCCATCTACTTAGCGATCTAAGTTAGTAAAATGTGGCTTCTAGGTCTGATTTAATTCAGTGAGAGTAGGAAATGTACTGTACCAAGAAATTAATTTAGAGCTGTTAGATTGGAGTTTAATACATGTAAGCTTTCCCATGTATGCTTTCCAACGATACAAAATGTTAATGTATAAAACGTTGTTTATTTCAGATCCATCGAACCTTTGCACGGTAAGGTTGCACTTTGGCATTCGTTATGATAGAGAGTAGTGAAGCACTGAAATAGGATTTGTGAACATGATTTTTTGCAAGCCTGTTTTCCTCCAATAATGGTATATAACTGGAATGGTTAGATCAGCAAAAAATAAATAAATAAAAAAATAAATAACGCTTCAGATGGAAGGCAAAGTGCTAGACTATCAGGTATCTACTTTAACATGTGATAACGACCAATCAGTTCATGACTTGGCAAGGAGTACGCCGCCTTCAAATGGGCATCTTGTTTCCGATTGAATCAGAGAACGGTGCAGGCGCACTTCAAACAAGAATACCTATGCGCCACTGACTGGACGGTGTGCGAAATTCGCAAAAGATATAATGGGAATTTGTAGTGTTACTGTTTATTTGGCGTCTACTCAGCTGCGAGGCAGTTTAAAAGCTTTAGCCCTGGGCCTACTTTTCTACTTGCACGAAGCCCTATTAAGTTACGAACAAGTGGTTACCTTGGCGAAGTAATACCTACAGTGCGGGTTGTCATGGTATAGTTACATTCTCGTAACATTAAGAGGGTTTCGTGTAAGAGGACCGAGCATTTCCTATCGCTACTGTTAGCCACACACTATTAATTCTGTACCTCCGTCTTACTATAGTAAGTTGTTAGTGTTACAAACTAGTTGATTCTGTACTTCCGTCTTGCTGTAGAAAGTTGTTAGCGTTACAAACCAGCTGATTCACTCACTATTGATTCTGTACCTCCGTCTTGCTATAGTAAGTTGTTAGCATTACAAACCAGCTGATTCAATATGATATATAAACATGATACACCCGAACTGATTTCGGTATTTTCTATGAGAAAAAAAAGTTTTCATCTAATAAACGTACAGTAATAGAAAGAGCATTTGCATTGACAGTAACCGTGTATATGTATTGCTTTTATATGCTGATTTCGTTATTTCCTATGAGAAAAAAATGTTTTCACCTAATAAACGTACAGCAATAGAAAGAGCATTTGCATTAAAAGTAACCGTGTACATGTATTGCTGTTACATTCTTCTCGAGATAAAAAGCATTTATATGCTCTATCCATTATTAAACGCTGGAATACTGAGATTCAGAATATGGCTAGCTTCTTCGGTACTCAGTGTGTTTGACCTAAAGTTTTTGTTTTTGTTCTGCTTGAAAGACCTGTTTATTTTGTGAATGCAAGAATAAAGGGTATAATATTATATATTGCCAACGATTTAAAAGTGACTTAAGTATTTTTGAGTGCTTCATAAAATGACAGCGGAACCTTCTATACAAACGGTGCAATAGCGAGCGCTTTTTGACGTGAACAGTACAGAGATTCTGTGCCTCTTAATAGATTATTCCAACCTCTGTGTGAGAAGGGTGTAGTTCTGAGTGTGGTGTAGAAGTGTATCCATTGCAGGTGTAGAAATCAAGCCCTTTAAGACATTGTTGTTAATTACAGGTGTCCTTTGTGTAATGTGGCACAAGCCTTGTGAATTTACTAAAATTGTTTTGTTTGATTTCTGCCAGTAACGTCGTCCTTATGAAATTTATGGCTTATATGACTATGGCCAGGTTTATGTGGGAGCAAACCCAGAAGAAACCACCATCCTTAGCCAGGAGACCAAGATTATTAATTTGACGTAAGGACATGGATGGTGTTTTATTCCTCACTTAATACATACATATAAAAAATACAGCTTGGGTCAAATTTCGCATTTTTCTTTCACTTTTCAGGACACGTTTTCCTTATACAAGAGGGATGTCTCACCTACCGCACCAGCTCTATATTCAACAACAACAAGAAACCAGATTGTGTGTAGTTCTTTGTGCATGAACACCGAGCTCTGCACGTCCTTTACATTAAAGCGGACGGATACACACGACTGGAATTGTCGCTTATACGAATGTATGGAATCTAACCTGGAAACAATGAGCGGATCCCTTTACTTTGTACAAACATTTCTAGCGAATAATGCGCTGTGACTAGATACTTTGGTTGTCTGGATATGGTGGATTGGCGTGCTTTCTGTTTGTGCAAAAGTATTGTATTGTGGGTTGATAAGTTGATAACCAGGATATCAAGGAGGGCTTAATCGGCTTCATGCAAACATTTCAAAGAATAGCTCGTAATTCCAGAACACACTGTTATTCTGGATAAGGTCGATGGTTCCTTTTGCTTTGAGCGAACGTTTGGAGAGAATAATGTGCAGTGTTGGGATACACTAATAATGTGATCATGGTGAATGATTCTTTTACATTGTACAAAGGTTAGTAAAGAATACTGTGCGGGGCCAGGATAATGCTATTGCCTTGTGAAGATAGTTGAAGACATGTTCAAAGAGAACAGTCATAGGGTGAATATATCCAGACAAAGTTTCTAGAGCTCGGCAAACACGTGGCTCGAGAAACAGGCCCTGGTTTGCTGGTTTCTTGATTTAAGAACTGCCTTTTGATAGAATTTAGAGACAAATCTTGTAATTATTAATGTGAAACCCTTTTGTTTTCGAAACACCAATTCATCTTTGAAAGTACAAGTATATGCGGCATGAATATTGATAAATTTAAGTCGTGGGCGTGTAAACCATTGTGTTTGTTATAGATTGATGGTGGTGCGAATATACGTTGACCTTATCAATGAGGAAATTGTGGCTTAGGATAGACCTCATCACATCATGTGTGCATTTGTCAAAGGTAGACAAGCCTAAGTCTAAGAGGCTGCACAAACATGGCCATTAGGAGATAGAACAAATATAAAAGACTAGAGTTTACAGAGTAAAACCAGATCATGAACATGTTTCAAAAGTAACAAATTGCACGTCCCCTAATATCATGGCTTAAACAGAATTAAGTAAAAAAAAAAAAAGTGGAGTTATGTTAATTTAAACTTTTGTCCAGAATTTTGCAAAATGCTGGGTTGCCCGTCACATTTAGTACATAATTACATGACAATGATGCCAAGAGTCCAAGACCAAAGCCCTGGCCCAGATGAAAGGAAAATATGATTGCGTAACAGGATAAATTCTCATTTGAACCTATTCAAATCTTTTGTCAAATTTACAACGACATGTAAAGCCAAGAAAAGCCATTGAAAGTGCATATTCAGTGAGAATTATATAATAAAGTCTACACGAAAGGTGTATCGTGTACAATTTTGGTCCAGCTTTTGCCTTCTGTTCACTTCAGTACGAGGACAGGCCGTGCCTACAAATGACACACTCAAGGAGTTACAGCCAGAATCAAATTAGCGAGATCTGGGCTAGAACCCCCTAGCTAACAGACCAAAGGTCAATCGCCAGTGGCAAGACAGATGTTTTAAATGAATTAACCGTGCTTGTAGCTTTTATCTACAACAGAATCACGCATTCACAGAACATAAAATCTTTGCGTAGATATCAGTCGTCGGCGGCGCAAGAATGTAAGCTACATTTTTTTGTTATAAGTGAGCGGCGATTGTACTTGAGCTACATAATGCTGTTAAATTTACCAGGTGATGATCCTTTCTTCCGTTGTTCTTTAACGCCACAATCCTTTTTGAATTATGGTTGATTACATGAGATCATAGGTTTGAAGTTCTGGTAGGAGTATAGATTCCAAAAGTTTAACACTTTTTAAAAAGATTGCAATTATTTTATTTATATTTTGAGTGGTGATATACATCACTAGTTATTGTCATAATTTATGCCCATGCACATCCAGAAAAAATTATATTCTAACTAGTAGAGAACACATAAATGAGTGTTGATTTAATGAACATACTGTAACAATCCTGGTGACCATAGTTATGGTAACCAACGGGTCACTATTGCATCATGCCACACTTGTGTGACGTCACGACACATGCGCTGGCCACATGTATTTTGTTATTGAAAGTCAAGTTTTCTCAAATTAAAACAAGCACCACGAACACACTGTTTAAGTGTCCAGTTGCAGAATGTTTGTTCATATTTGTTATGATTATGATTAACCCAGGCTAAGGACTATGTCCATTAACAACTGGACTTCTCCAAATAAGGGGTTGTAATAGCTGTGCTTCACGCAGGTACCGTTCCAGTAACACTGCGTGTCGCTGTGTCATTATTTAGAAATTCACCCTTCAGTTTGACTTCAGAATGATGCCTGACACGTGCGTGCCAGGACTCACGTAATGAGTGTAAAATGATTTCATTGCCAACAGACATGCGTTTGTATACATCAGAACTGAGGACGTCATTTAAAAACTATTTTCCTGTAATGGTGTGTAGAGGTAAAGCGGCCCATTGCTTGCGTATATATGGCTCAATATAAAGGCGCTGGTTCGAACCCAGAGTGACGTTGTCAAACCACCTTCAGCACTTTGGAGTATGGAAGCCGGTTAAGGTTATTTTCACGCCATCGTACCATCACCTGGCGATGGCACGAAGCGAAGGGACGATACCACGACTTGATGACACGATTGTGCGAAGCGATGACAGGATAGATGCGAAGAGATGGCACTGGGTAGGGATAAGGGAAAGGATCGTCTGATCGCTTCGCACTGTCGTGTCATGGCTTTGTATCATCGTTACATCGCCCTCTCAAGATTCCTCAATTTACCAAAACAGTACATTGATGTCTCTACTTTTTGTTTACCATACTGCTACATGTCTTTATTCGAGCATTCACAATAGTGAAGGCGATTAGAAAGCATATGCAATATGGCACCTGGACTTTAAGCATTGAAAACTTGATAACGCGCTACACTTTGGGTTTAATATTATATTAAATGCAAAGGAAGTGATAGGGTTATGCAGGCGAAAATATTTTAGTTTAGAGTGTGGGCCTATTTCATCCGCCAGTCAAATGAATTTTGCCGGATTTTTCAGATATATACGTTATATGCACTTTCAAACTCTAGTACAATGCGATATATGTTAAAACGCAAGGCAAGCTTGGATACCTCAAATGGATCTCGATTTTACGCTGAACCGTGGTTTGTTGCCTTCGCTTAGGTCATACCAGTTATGTATTGCTTCCAACTCTGCAGCAAATTGTTATTCAGCCTTCTGACGATGACATAACTCATAAATTTCCTAATCTTATAAACATTTTTATTCACTATATATGTCTGTATATAGTACACTGTTTTCGATATATTTCAATTTACCTTTTGCTACCCAAAACCCCATGCCAAAAGGTCACACAATACAATAGTTCTAGAAACAGATGAACTTAAATCATAAAGCGTCTACAGGATTTTGAATGATTAGTTTTCACTTGGCACAAAACAAGGAGAAAAGGCCTTTTATAAAGCGAAAGTTCCTATATTCGAGACACTGCAAAATCAGGCACTTTCCTTTGAACAAATGCGTACAGGCTTTTTGGTATAGGCATGGAACTGAAAAGTTACCTGTTAAGCCAGGTGTAGATAAATGAACAAAAAATGTACGATATTCGGATAAGTATGTACATGTGATTTCTGGAAACTAAAATAAGTTAGGCAATTGGATAGCATATTTCAGTTGTGAATGTCAACAAAGCATCTCTTTGGATTTATGTAGTACTGAATCTGTCAACGCCAAAAATTCTGTAGATGAGAGTAAAACAAAAAACTACAGTCTTAAATTTAAGTGAAATGCTGTAGCTAGAAAAATAAAGGTTTTTGTAGGTGCAAAATAAGTGCTATACCACACTGTCGTCACATAGCATTACAATTTGCCCCAGTGTGTGCCTACCCCCACATTTAATGGTAGCCATGCCGTGGGGGAGACATATTGGCAGACATGTCAATAAATATTTCTCAGCTTTGCGTAAATTAATGTTTGATCACATGGACATGAAACACTTTGAGATAAGCAGTCTAACTTAACAGTCAGTGAGTTATACATGTAATATGAAAGACACCATGAACCAGTAATGTCGTACTTGTTCTACGCTCGACGAAGGGAAGGAACGATAGTGCGAAGCGATGGTGTCATATCCCTTCGCACTATCGTGTCATCGGTTCACAAAATAGTGCAATCGTCGGGAGATTGAAAGCGACTGGGCTCAGTTACTATGAGGTTTGGATATGGTTCAGGATTGAAACCACTTTCATTTACAGCTACAGCCCTCCTCATAACTCATAGTTAACAGTGATGGCATGTTTACGAGAAACAACATGAATCAAAGCATGGTATATCTGTCAGACGCGAGTAAACAATGCTACATCATTCAATAAAATGTAAACATTGTTTTGTGTATCCCTTACAGCATGCATGATTCATGCGCAGTGTTGTGAGCCTGCGTGTGTTAATTACTGACATTTGAGGCGAACAGCGAGCAGCGCTGGACATGGCAACTGCGATAAAACACAGAGGCTGACGGCTTTTTTGTCTGCGTCAGATTTTCTACAATGGACAGCAGAGAACTTCCTCTTATTTTGCTCATGTTCAAACTCCTTGGAATCTTCACGTTTCTCTTCCCGCGTCCGGTCTGCCCACTTTTTTGGGCGATGCCGGACGAACTTCGGCCGTACCCTATTGTACACAAATCAGAGGGTGACAGTGACGATTCAACAACAACAACAACAACAGCGCTTGGTTGGGAATTCGCGAACGAAGGACAGGTCATTGGTACCGTAGAGGCCATCCTTTCGCCCCAAGTGCTAACTACCGCAGATCCAGGAATCACCGCTGTAGGCTATGCTTCTCGATCGGGTCCTTCTCACGGCCAGCCCGATTTGCCTGTAGAAATCTTACCAGAAATCTCTATAAACATCCAGAACCAGCGAGAAGATCCCAAGGAACACTCTCACAAACAATCAGTCACTTTTCGTCAGTCAAACGGTCCTGTTGGATTGCTAGAGAACAAACCAACCGCTCCCTATGATGATCCGCACTGGCAAGAGGGTCAATCAGTACCACCCGACCATAAACCAGCTGGAAAAGCAGTACAACCCGATCAAAAGCCAGCTGGGCCATCTGTACAACCCAACCACAAGCCAAGTGGGCCAGTTGTACAATCCGACCTGTTGTCAGCTGGAAGAGTAGTACAACCCAACCACAACTCAACTGCGCCAATAGTACAACCCGACATTCAATCGACTGGAAAAGCTGTACCACGTAATCACCACTCAACTGTAAAAGCAGTACAACTTAACAGCCATCCAGCTGTAATAGCAGTACAGCCCAATCAAACGCCAGCTGGAAAAACAGTACAAACCGACCGCCATCCAGCTGGAATAGCAGTACAGACTGACCAAACACCAGCTGGAAAAGCAGTACAAATCGCCCACTATCCAGTTGGAAAAACAGTACAGCCCAACCAAATACCAGCTGGAAAAGAAGTACAAATCGCCCACTATCCAACTGGAAAAACAGTACAGCCCAAACAAACGCCAGCTGGAATAGCAGTACAACCCAACCAAACGTCAGCTGGAAAAGCATCACAAAAAGAAAGCCATCCAGATGTAATAGCAGTACAGACCGACCAAACGCCAGCTGGAAAAGCAGTACAAACCGCCCACTATGCAGCAGGAAAAACAGTACAAACCGACCGCCATTCAACTGGAAAAGCAATACAAAAAGACAGCCATCCAGATGTAAAAGCAGTACACCCCGACCAAACGCCAGCTGGAAAAGCAGTACAAACCACCCACTATGCAGCAGGAAAAACAGTACAAACCGACCGCCATCCAACTCGAATAGCAGTACAGCCCGACCAATCGCCAGCTGCAAAAGCAGTTCCAACCGACCGCCATATAGCTGTAATAGCAGTACAGCCCGACCAAGCGCCAGCTAAAAAAGCAGTTTCAACCGATCGCCAACCAGCTGTAATAGCAGCACAGCCCGACCAAACGCCAACCGATCACCATCCACTTGGAATAGCAGCACAAACCGATCACCAGCTAGCTGGAAAAGTAATTCCAACCGATCACCATCCAGCTGGTAAAGCTATGCAACCAAACAAACATCCAGCTGGAAAAACAGTACAACCTAACTATCAGTTAGCTGGACCAGCAGTACAACTCGACCACCAGTCAGGTGAACTATCCATAAAACCGAACTATCAGTTTACTGGAAAAGCAATACAACCCGACCACCAGAAAGCGGGAAAAGCAGTACAAACCGACTATAAACCAGCCGGACCAGTGGTACAATCTACCTATCAGTTAGCTGTACCTACAGTACTAACTCATTACCCACCCACTGGACCAGGAGGGCAACCAGACTATCAGCCAACTGGCGCCACTGTGCAACTAAACTATCAGCTGGCTGGACCGGGAGTACAACCTGACCATCAACCAGTTGGAAAGGCAGAACAACCTCATTACCAGCACATTGGGTATCCATTACCTCACTATCAGCACGTTGGACCCGCAGTACCTCACTATCCCACAATACAACCGCATTATCACCAAGTTGGACCCGCAGTACCTCAATATCAGCTCACTGCACCCGCAGTACCTCACTATCCCACAGTACAACCCCAATATCAGCAAGCCGGCTCCGCAGTACAACCTCACTACCAGCAAACTGGTCCGGTAGTACAATCTTACTATCAACCAATTGGGCCCGCAGTACAACCTTACTATCACCAAGCTGGTCAAGCAGTACAGCCTCATTATCACCAAAATGGTCCCACAGTACAACCTTACTATCATCAAGCTGGTCCCACAATACAACCTCATCATCAGCAAACTGATCGCGTAATGGAACTTGACTATGAGCAGACTGATCCTGTAGTACAACCTCATTTCTGGCAGACAGGATCCGCAGTACAACCACATATTCATTCCATTAGTTCCGAAGGAAAACCTCGCTATCACCAGACTGGCCCCGCGGTACAACCTCATGTTTGGCAAACAGGATCCGCAGTACAACCACACATTCATTCCATTAGTTCCGAAGGAAAACCTCAGTATCAGCAGACGGGTCCCGCAATACAAACTCAATATCAGTCAGCTGGTCCTGTAGTGCAATCTAACTATCGGCCAGCTGGTCCGGGTGAAAGGCAAACTCATCGTGAGCAGGTTGGTCCCGCTGTACAACCTCACTATCAGCCCGTTGCTCCCGCAGTACAACCACCAACTCGACCAGTTAGTTCCAATGTGCAACCTCACCACCAGCAAATTGGTCCCGCTGTACAACCTCACTATCGGCTAGTTGGTCCAGCATTACAACCTCCATCTCGGCCAGCTGGTCCCGACGTGAGGCCTAGCCAACTGTCAGCTGGTTCCATTATGCAACCTCATCACCAGCAAGTTGGTAACGCTGTACAACCTCACTATCAGCCAGTTGGTCCCACAGTACAACCACCATCTCGGCCACATGGTCCCGCAGAGAGGCCTGGCCAACTGTCAGCTGATTCCAAAGCGCAAACGTATCACCAGCAAGTTGCTCCCGCAGTACAATCTCACTATCGACAAGTTGTTCCCGCAGTTCCACCACAAACTCGGCCACGTAGTCCGGCAGTACAACTTCCATCTCCTCCAGTTGTTTCCGCATCACAACCTCAATCTCGGCCTGTTGGTCCCGGAGTGCAACCTCATCGAAAGGCGCCAGTTCCGGTTCAGCAGCCCTCAGGTCGGGGGATACAACCGCAGTCCTACCAGACTGACGATAGAAAACATCCCTACCTTCTATCCCATGGTACAGGGAAGGCCATTCACACATCTCGATACCTGCTGCGTGGAAATGTGCCTCAACCTCAGCATCTCCAGCCGAGACGGGATTATGTGGGGACCATTCTTCGTGAAATGGAAAGTGCGAAATATAGGCCAGGTGGCCTTGAGCATGATTTTCATCATACACCAGATTACTTGCCTCAACCAGATAGTTCTGTGCACCAGAGGGATAGTTCTGTGCGCCATCCTAACCAGCCACATGGTGGTTTTGATCACAATATCCGTGAGCATATGGATATCTCGCTGCACCGTGTCTACCAGAACACAGGCAGCTCTGAAGAACATCCCCATCGTTCTGTACACCATCCCGTCCAGCATGCACATAGGGTCTCTGTCAATCGGCCCTACCACGAATCAGATTTTTACCATCCGTACCAGCCACATCTGACTTCTGATCAATCTATGTACGAGCACACGGATATCGCCCTACACGGTGCCTACCGGAAAAAGGATAGTTCTGATCAACCAAGAGATAGCTCTGTGTATCAGCGACAGCACGAATTATGTAGTCCTGCGCCATACCCCTACCGTGAATTATACAGGTCAACGCGGCACCCCCAACAACCACCTCCCAGTTTTAATCACCAGATCCACGATCATAAGCACATCTCTCAAGACCATGACTACCAAAAAACAGATAGTTCTGATCACCATCCATCCCAGCAAGCAAACAGTCCTGTGCACCACCCGCATCACGAAACATATATTTCAGTGCACCATCCGCGTCACGAATTATATACATCTGCGCACCATCCCCACCAGGCACATGGAAGTTCCGATCACCAGATCCACGAGCATACGGATACATCTCTACACGTTGCCTACCAGGAAAAGGACGCTTCTGGTCAGCATTCATCCCAGCAAACAGCTAGTTCTGTGTACCATCCTTACCACCAGTTGCATAGGCCTCAGCCACCTCGTATTTTGGGGCACCCTCTGGACGAGCATAGGGATAGCTCGCTACACCTTGCCTACCAAAGAAAGGACAACTCTTATAAACGTCCCTCCCAGCAAACGGCGAGACAAGACCCTCGCTATCGCGGAGGGTACACTCTAGTGAATGACGCTTACAAACGACGTGTTAGCCATGTGTATCCTAGAAATTTACCAACAACACCGGAATATTCAAACCAACAAAAATCCATAGATGCTTATTCTCCCGGAAAAACAAAGGATAAACGTTCGCAGCAGGATAGCAATGGCCACCAGAGTAGTTTCAACTCTGAACAAAGAAGGTTCCAACACGACCAGAGACCCTCTGTGAAAGTATCAGGACTTCACGAATACCCAAGAACATTTATTCTTAACGGTACCCGAAGGAGGAAATCCCCAACAGGAATCCAATGATCAATAAGGAATAGATTTTCGTCATTTCTTTCAGACACTATCTCGTTCTTGTACCCCTGCATTTTTATTTTTGTCATTAACCAAAATATGTTTGTTGTAAGTATTCCGTTGAAAAAGATTATTTACTATAGATACACGTGTACAGTATATTGGGAAAACTGATTCCTCCATGCTTTAATGTGTAAGGTACATTATACTTACAGTCTAATTTATCATTTTGCACGTATGGAGAACTAATAGATAAGAAAATGATTATTTTAAACAAAAGAATTTATTATTTGTAAAAATTTTTCTTTTCTATAAATGAAAACTAATGGCCTCTACACAAATGGGACGCCTACGAGCCATTTTCCAACAGACACGCTCTCATTTACTAACTGTAAACTGTGTGCCTCCTGCCAACGCATGGGTAATGTAAAACAAGCATGAATACCTTACCTCGACAACTATCTGCGCTATTCATTTGTTGGTTTTACGATATGCTGAGTGTTGTATTGTTTACTCGCCATGTGACAGCTTCAGATTAGTAAGGATTGGTACAGGCAACCCCTATACTCAGCAAATGACGCACGGGCCCTTTAGTGCAGTTTCATTCTATTGATTATGATTGGTATTTCACGCCAACTCTAAAAATGTTATTTGAGTGATGGCGGATTGCATTTATGTCGATCTAACGGAGAAATCCGTTCCTACGACAGAATGAATGACTTTCCAATGACGATTTAATTCGTTGCCCGGACCGGATTAATCCATTAGATCCACAACAGTGCAATAAGGAAACAGATTTAAAGGAAGATTTTTGGAGAGAATTTTCAAAGAAAGGCTCCACGAAGGCAAGGTTCTTGTTGACTCTACTATCGAAAGTTTATATACCATTAGGTCGCAGGTTCAAATTCACCTCTGGCTGTTTTAGGCCCGTTTTTATTTATTTCTTTTCTTCTATTTACATGTATTTGATTGGTGTTTCACGCCGTACTCATATTCATGCTACGGCAGCCAACATTATGGTGAGAGGAAACCGGGCAGAGCCAGGGAGAAACCCACGACCATCCGCAGGTTGCTGGCGTTTTAAAACCAGGTTGTTTGTCGGATGATTTGCGGAGTGAGGTAGAGTCTTCAACGGCTGCCCTTAACCCAAAATCCTGACCGCCATCAGAGAAGTCATATATAATTATTACAAATTTTTATAATGTCAAATAAATGAATGAATAAATAAATAGATAGATAAACATTTAATAAATAATATTAGATTATGTGTTGCGAAATCACAGACATTGCAGTTCAATGTAGGCCTACTGTGTCAAGTACACCAAATGTAAAGCCAGCATATATCTGACAACAATTAGATTCGTTCATATTCGCTTTTGGTGAGAGTTAAATAAATTGCCTGTTGGTATTTATTTAATAAATAAACCACTTCTGAACGTCTTGTATTTTAGTTGACACTGAACTTTGTGTCAGGAGATGTTCACTAGATGAACACGCGAATGACTGATTGTATGAATGATTGGAAACAATATTTCAGCACGAGACACGAGACAAACAGCAATCCCTTCTCTCTCTGTGTCTCAGGCGGTGTCTCGGTGACGATTCATTGTGACTTTAATATGTGTTTCAAGTGTCGACATTTATCATGAGTAACTCCAACCACCACACAGTGGACATTCATACGTCTATAAACACTGACATGTCTACATCCCGCTTATTTATGTATTTCTTTATTTATTTGATTGGCGTTTTACGCCGTTCTCAAGAATGTTTCAATTATATGACGGCCGCCAGCATTATGGTGGGAGGAAACCGGGCAGAGCCTGGGGGATACCCACGACCATCCGCAGGTTGCTGGCAGACTACATCCCGCTTATAGTGCGTTTTCCAAAGTTGCATATAAGGCTTGACAGATGGGCAGATCATTCGTACTCTTGCCAGTGTTGTTTTACTGTAGGCCTATAGAATTTTTCAACGATTTATGGTGTTTACATTTCATATTTATTTCACAAATTTTATATAGAAGCCGATAGAGGACATCTTGCTGCCTCGCTACCTCGCTACCTTGCCCTCTATTAGGAGGGGCGAGTTATCGAGGTAGAGATGTCCTCTACTGGCTTCCATATGCTATGGTTGGAATAATTCTTCAATTGACGGCTCCCCCCCCCCCCCCCCGTGCATCCCGAGTTAATCAGAAGGTGGGCTGAAATTACCTCAATCAGAGCACTGAGCCTGTCCGACAAATCACACTGCACAATCTGTGTTATTGCATCGACAATAATCATTCAAAACGAAGCAAATCACTTATCTCTCTATGTGAAGATGTTAAAGTAGATAGTGTAATTGGGCTATTGAAAATTTTATGAAAATTTACACATCCGATAATAAATGAAAGAGAAACGTTTGCTTGCTGGGATGGATTTTGATCATCACTATATATTGAGGGCTGCCATCTTTTAAAGAATGCTCCGGTATGGTTAAGGGGAATAGTGAGAATTAAGATTGCCTATGTGATTAAACTGAATTAAAACTACACTTCATAAGAAAGCATAATTGACTGACAAACTCAAGTAAGTTTCAACAGAATTATGGACAACAAAATTACACGAGCAGAATATGGAAAACAAGAAACAAAGTTACATGGCTATACTGTATGTTGTGAATACTCACCATTTGTTTTGATTTTACTAACTATAGCTAACACAAAAAGAGAAAACGGTTTTGAATTCCTACGGGTGAATGGCTACGGTGGAAATATGAATGACACTGATTTATTAATAGCCTTGAAAAGCTGTCGTATTTTAAGTAAAATACCTTGACTATCCTTGTCAATGGAGGGAGAAGCGACGGATCTAAGGGTAAGGGTAGGGTAGTCTCCCTTGTTTTGTGTAGCTGTGATTGACAGGCCTGTGGGCGCGGTCAACTATCCGCTGTCGACCGGTCAATTGTGAACTACAATTCATACTTCCGGTTTTTCAGCAGACACTTGAGCTTATGTGCCCTTATCAATACTGGTGTCAAAACACCAAGTGCAAGTAAGACGTGTTAGAATGGACAAGTCGACATCAGACAGTTAACAGCGCCCATGGGATAATTAACCTCCCAATATTGTAGAGCACGCCCACAGGACTGTTAACCACGTCGATAAGATCGTAAAACACAGCCACAAGACTGAAGATTACATACTAGTAGCCTTGAGCTCAAACTCACCAGGTACCATGTACAAGGCTATTTAGGCAGCTATTAATAAAATACACACGGGTGGTCTTCTGCCTTGCGCCACCCAGGGTGTGGTACGTGGATTCCACTTGGGAAGGTCATAGAATGGGTCTAACACCTCCGTTGGGGGTAACTGTCTGAAACAATACTGTATTAAGGAAAAAAGCAAGATCAAAAGGAAACCATAATATACCTGCCAAAGGGCCCAAGACTCCGAAATGGGTTCCATAATTAGGGCTAGCTCAAGAATTGGAAGTACCATGTAAAACTTGGTTTAAATGATGAAGCATATTTCGCGGTATGACCCGTGTCAGACAATTTATCCGCTGTGCTCACCGTAACGGAGTTGTTTTCTAGATTTTTTGAGAACAAAGAGATTTTTCTTATTGATTGAGAATATGCTCTAAATAAATATGGAAGACAATTGCGTCACTGGACACGTCCTATACGCTTTTGATAATAAAATTACGCCTGTGAAATCCTTACGGTCTCCCTTTGTATTTCATAGTTGCCACATTTGGCCTATTGCAAAACCTAAATAACATAGGTGCTGCCATAAACAATACATGTACTGAAAAAGTCGTTTGAAGGTTGTGTTATGTGCTAAAGTATTCATCATGTGTTGGCTATTGTAGAAGTAGACTTATTTCGTTGACGAATGTTCCCAAAACAGTTTTCCATTCGAGTTATATAGGTAATTTTGTATGTGTTATCTTTTACCTTAATTCACTGATGGAGTTTTTAAAAAGTTGAGTGCTGTATAAAATGTAATTTAAATCTTGCTGTATGTAGGAACAGCGCGTGGGGGTGTAGCTCAGTGGTAGGGCGTTTGCTTCTCATGTGAAAAGCCACGTGTTCAATCCCCGGTATATGCAGTAAAGTTGTTATTTTATAAAATTGGGATGTCCTCGAGTTTGGTTGTTACAGTTGAACTTATCATACGCGTTTATTAAGAGCGCACATTTCATTGCGTTGTTGTGGTTTGGTGGAATCTAACCGTGGCCGCCTGGGTGCTAGTACTGTTTATGCGATAGTCCATTCTACCTTTGTCTATCCCAGCGGCAGTAAGAGCAATTAAACCACATGTTGTGGCAGAGGGGTTGGTCCATCACTTACAATAGGGCCACATCCCTCTTCATTTCTACCTACACAGGTTTAACCTCTATGGCTCTGGCCGTTGTGACAATTGTCACGTTGAGGAATCGATTTCTCATTCTATAGGTTCATGGTACAAAATTTAGAGACCAGAAGGCTGTTATAGTAGAGCCTCTTCGCTGCTGGTATCCCTGACCCTAGCTTGGATGCTGTGTTAAAACCGGTAAGGCATCCCAACATTTTTTTTTCAGCTTTAGCCAACTTTTATTATTACAAGTCGTAGATTCCAACTTTCGCTGCATGGTGTTTCCACTTTAATACTTGTTCTTAACTGAATACTGTCCTGTCTGCATGATATTCCTAGCTGATTTTTTTTTATCTGTGGGATGTCAGTATTTGCATGATGTGTTTAGCTGCAAGATGCTAATATCTGTATGATGTTCATATCTGCTTGATATTTCTTTTTTATATAAAAGGTGAATGGGTGTATATTATATATCAATACGATATCACCCTACATTTATTTTGATCTACAGTACATTTACTTTTGGTCCACATCATTGGCTAGCATGGTGCCGCCATCCAAACAAATCATTATCATAAACCACCTCTGGGAGCCACGATAGTATGGAAAAACAACTCTGTAAAAGAGATTTGTCTCTGTTTGTGAATGTTGTAAGTACCTCCGAAGTTTCTGCAGCAGAAGTCACAAATGCCGTTGAAGGAACATGTGGACTGAACACAATGATCGCTTGTGGTCCCGAAAGGAAGTGACCAATATGAAATTACAGTGTCAGACCGTGAAGCAAGGGACCTACTTGTGGGAGGAATACAGATCAAGGACACACCATTTTCGTGGCTCTAAAGTGTCTTCGAGGACCCTAGTCGTGTGCTTCTTGTATTTGCCAGGCTAGGTGAATGGCACAGATATATATGACAAGAGTTGTGAGAGTACGGAATGGAGACTGTGTCAGAAATACGGAGACGTTTTCACCCAGGTGCTCAGGTTACAGATGGAACGAGGTACGTAAGCGTGAAAATACCCCCAGAAATGAAATGCCTGCCATGTAAACAATGCGTTTCACCAGTGGATTGGGAACAACGAATTATCGACTTGTACACGATAACCGAAAAAGAGTATCCTCAATATGTTTATCTGATAAACATCTGTATAGAGACAACCCGGACTTTCCCTGCTATCACTGTGCGAAGCCGGGCCACGTGGCACGAGCCTGCAAAGAGGTGGACTGTAATGAATACGGTTACGTTGTGTCTGTGAGCCATGTGAAATATCCGGTCTGAGGACATGCAAATGCATCAACAACAGCGCTGATGAATTGTGTGAAACTTGCAGGTTATTTATTTGCGAATGTAGGGAAACAATATTTATTATTACCTGTCGTAGATTGTAACTTGTCTAACTTCGCGAATGCAGTGAAACAGTGTATCTCAGCTTGGGTGCCACCGTCATTCAAAAGTCTTAGTGTTTCATGAAGAGGAAAACAAAAATCTAGAAGACAGGAAAAACGTGTAGAAAGAAGGAGGATGGAAGGGTGGGTGGGGGGTTGGGGGTAGGCGGCGTGCTGCAAAGAAAAGTTGTTACGAGTGACATGGAAATTCCCTTGACCGAACAAGCCGTGGCTCCCGTACTCCACGCTGAAACACAATGCAAATGTAGTGAGGAATTAACAAGGCAAGGAATGAAAGAACTATGAGGCCGGAAGTGGGGGTGGGGGCAGCGACAACAGTGAACTCACAATAGTTTTTCTTGCCCACGGTCCGGAAGAAAAGAAGACGAATACTCAAGCCTCCGCCCAATTTGACCAAGCGAAAACAAACAGTGCCAGACACGAAAGAAGGTGTTCTCTCTTTGTATAATTCAATCTACCTAGTCAAGTTCAAGACTAACATCATACTTGCCATTTTCTCAAGGAATGATCTTCTTGGGATCACTTAACAACAATGGATCACGCAAAGTACAGAAGCTTAAAAATGTAAGTACCTTATTCTCCACTTGAGCGGCAGCCATAATATGTCTCCAGGAAACATTTTGAACCGTTAATTTTATTGATCAAAACAACCACCTATTTCCTGGCAACATGTACTATTGTAATGCTGAAAAGAAGCCGGAGGTGGGCACTGTTTTATTTAGTTTACGTATTTTCTGGAAATACTGTGAAATGTAATATCATAAATCGTTATGACTCTGATAATGTAACCGACAGGTGTAATTTTTTCCAATCCATATTTAAACGTAATCTAAAATGTTTACGTTCAGAGGCTCATTGTATTTTGCTTAGGGACTTGGATGTTGTGTTTTCAATTCGCGACAGGGCGACTAAGGTCCTAGAATATAACAGTCCGGTTCAGGTGTTTTCTGACTTTGTCAATGAACATGACGTCAGAGATACGTGGCGGTATTGCCCTCCCGATAAGATCAGTTTAAGGGTGCATTACAGCAAAGCCGCATTGATCATGTGTTTTTGAGTGGGGTATTGCCAGCTGAAACACAATCAGCATACTATAGGAGAATTGCAAGACAATGAGTTCGTTAATCGTGTACGCAAACTAATTGTCATTGAGAAACAAAACAAGTTGTATTCCAAAGAAATTACTGTCTGGTGGGATGATCTTATGGACCATATTAAAAGGTTAGCCCTATTATTTGGCAAAAAGAGAGAGGATAAAAGATGTAACCTGATGTTCAGCATTCAATGTAAGTTGGATAATGAATACAGGAGGGCTGCGCACATAAGAGCATAGAGCCTGAGTTATGTAACACTTTGCTTGATGTTTAAACCCAGGCTTTTGCCTGTGGCAATCTGCCTCGCTCATTGCGTTCTGGTGTTATCACTCTCATACATAAGCAAAGAGGTGATCGTGACAACCTAAAACACTGGAGACAAAAATATTGTCTAGATGTCTGTCGAACCGACTGAAGTGTGTTATGGAAAGTCTCATATCGCCATTCCAAAGCCGTTACGTAGCCCGTAGGGGTATAGCGGACACCGCTACCTACAGCGAAGCCAGCATAAGCTGGGCTTGAACTCACACCGACCGCTATGTTTATTGAGAGCAAACATATTTTATCTTCAGTTGCTGATTGTTTTTAACAAAACATGTTTTGCCACCTTTTTCTTCGACATTTTCAAAACAACTCCTGAATTTTTATCTCTTTGGCTTGAGAAGGAAGTTAATTAGCGTCTGCACTAATTTTCGCTCCCAGGTCCAATTAGTAAATCTTAAGAATGCATCAAGACTTGCGTATGTTTTCAACACACTGCACATCATATGTTTTGGATTGTTTAAACCTAGGAAGACCGTTGTACACTACACAAGCAAGCTATAGCACCGATTACATGGCTATGATTGAACAAAATGCCACAACATATTTTAACAAAACATAATTTCATGGAGATGCCGGGGATTGAACCCTGGACCTTTCACATGCGAAGCAAACGCTCTACTACTGAGCTACATCCCCACTTACTCTAATCGTAATTCCAATTTGATTAGACCGCTTAAATTATATATCTAGTCACTTTTGAAAAATCCCTTCAAATAAATGATATAAACGATAATAGAAGCTAAATTACCTATATACCTGACATGGAAAAATGTTTTTTTGATAACGACTTTTACAGTACATGTGTTCTTGATGGTAACACATGTATTACATAGTTTTTGCAATAGGCGAAGTGTAGTAACAGTGAAAATAAAAAGATATGCTAAGTATTTAATCTAATTGTATTATCAAAAGCCGCAGGCGTCTCCAGAGGCTTAATTATTTTCTATATTTTTGAAGAGTAAACATATTTATATTCAGCTGTTGATTGTTCTTTTGCAAACCATTTTTACCTAAAGGAAAAATTCATCGCAATTTCATTAGGCCGCTTAGATGTTATAACTTGCCAATTTTAAAAAGCCTCTCAGTGGAATAAGATAAACGATAACACATTCAAAATTACCTACATAGCGAGAATAGAAAACTGTTTTGGTAACGCTCCCGCGATTTAAAGCGCGATTTCAAGATTAAGAGAATCCAGCTTCCTTCTACAACAGCCAAAACGTGTTAAATAGATTAACAGCACAGAGCACGCTTCAAACGACTTTTGCAGTGCGTGTGTTCTTTATGGCTACACACATGTTATATAGTTCACGCAACAGCCAAATGTGGAAACAGTAAATTTAAAAAACAAAGAATAGAAAAAAAAAACAACAATCGCTAAGGATTTAATATAATTGTATTATCAAAACCAACTGTTGAACAGTTATCACCTTGGCTTGATAAGGAAATTATTCAGCATCGACACTAATTTTCGTTGACATATGCAGTTAAGATTTCTTGAAAATGCAAAATGGGCTTCGTATGTTTTAGACACATTTTCGTACTTTACATTATATGTTTAAAAATGTTTACAGCCAGGGAGAGCGTTGTACAATACAGAAGCAAGTCATAGCTCCGATTGCAGGTCAGTGATTGAATAAAATACTACAAGATGTCTTAGCAAAATATGATTTTCCTGGAGATGCCGGGGATTGAACCCGGGGCCTTTCACATGCGAAGCGAACGCTCTACCACTGAGCTACATCCCCACACGATACTATCTAAGTCAAAAATTCCTCGCAATTGGATTAAGCCACTTAAATTATATGAATGGTTAATTTTGAAAGATCCCAGCAATGGAATAATATAAAGGAGAAGAGAAATAAAATTACTTATATACTTCGAATGGAAAATTGGTTTGGTAACGTTTCCGCTGTTTGAAACATTGCTGAAGAATTTAGCTTCCTTCTACAATACTCAAGAATATTTCACTTACACCACGGCGGTGAGCATTATTTCTGAGAGGAAAGCGGGCAGAGTCCGGGGGAAATCAACGACCATCCGCTAGTTGCTGGCGGACCTTCCCATGTGTAGCCCTAGGGAAACGACTTTTGCACTTCATGTGTTCTATATGGCAACTCATGTGTTACATAGTTTTTGCATTAGGCGAAATATAGAAACGTGTTGAATAGATTAACAGCACAGAGCACGCTTCAAACGACTTTTGCGGTGCGTGTGTTCTTTATGGCTACACACATGTTATATAGTTCACGCAACAGCCAAATGTGGAAACAGTAAATTTAAAAAAATAAACAACAAAAAAACAATCGTTAAGGATTTAATATAATTGTATTATCAAAACCAACTGTTGAACAGTTATCACTTTGGCTTGAGGAGGAAATTACTTAGCGTCGACACTAATTTTCGTTGAGATATGCAGTTAGGATTTCTTGAAAATGCAAAATGGGCTTCGTATGTTTTAGACACATTTTCGTACTTTACATTATATGTTTTAAAATGTTTACAGCCAGGGAGAGCGTTGTACAATACAGAAACAAGCCATAGGTTTGATTGCAGGTCAGTGATTGAATAAAATACTACAAGATATCTTAGCAAAATATGACTTCCCTGGAGATGCCGGGGATTGAACCCGGGGCCTTTCACATGCAAAGCGAACGCTCTACCACTGAACTACATCCCCACTTACTACTGGTTGAGTTAAAAATTCCTCGCAATTGGATTAAGCCACTTAAATTATATGAATGGTTAATTTTGAAAGCTCCCAGTAATGGAATAATATAAAGGAGAAGAGAAGTAAAATTACTTATATACTTCGAATGGAAAATTGGTTTGGTAATGTTGCCGCTGTTTGAAACATTGCTGAAGGATTTAGCTTCCTTCTAGCGGACCTTCCCACGTATAGCCCTGGACAAACGACTTTTGCACTTCATGTGTTCTATATGGCAACACATGTCTTATATAGTTTTTGCATTAGGCGAAATATAGCAACAATGAAAATGAAAATTTAATCTCACTGTATTATTAAAAATCTCGAACGTGTCCAAAGGCGGAATTACGTTCTGTATTTTTGGAGAGCAAACATGCTTATCTTAAGTTGTTGATTGCCACCTCATGATACGAAATTTTCAAAACAACTGTTGAATTATTATCAATTTGGTTTTAGAAGAATGTTAATTAGCGTCGATGCTAACTTGCGTTGACAGGTGCCATGAGGATTTCATAAAGAATGCATCAACATTTGCGTTTGTTTTAAACACATTTTAGTACTTCACATCATATGTTCAAAAATAGGGGGCCCACAGTGGCCGAGGTGGTTGGAGCACTTGTGCAGCGTAATTACCTAGTCGCTTCTCACCAATGCGATCGTTGTGAGTTCAAGCCAGCAGAAGTTCGTGTCAGGTCCGGCCGTATGTGGGAAGGTCTGCCTGGAATCTGCGCATGGTGGTGAGATTTCCCCGGGCTCTCCCCGGTTTCCTCTCATAGTCACGCTGGCCGAAGCTGTATAAGTGAAATATTCCTAAGTACAGTGTCAAACACATATCTAATCAATAAATAAATGTTTAAAAATTTTTCAACCTGGGAAGACCGTTGCCCACTACACAAGCAAGCTATAGCATCGATTACAGGGCAATGATTGAATAAAATACAACACAGCTCTACAAAACGCAGCTTAGTGGAAATGCCGGGAATGAACCCGTGGCTTTTCACATGCGAAACGAACTTTCTACCACTGAGTTACATCCCCACTCATACTACCTGCGACAAAAATTCATCGCATTTGGATTAGGCCTCTTAAATTATATAACTTGTCAGTTTTGAAAAGCTCCATCTATGGAATGATACAAACGATAATGGAAACAAAATTACCTACACACCTGGAATAAAAAACTGTTTTGGTAAAGTTTCCACAATTTGAAAGATTGCCGAAGAATTCAGCATCTTTCTACAATAGCCAAAACGTGTTCAATAATTTAACAAACTGCATTCTTCAAACGACTCTTTGCCGCATTTCTTTTCTATGGCAACACAGATGTGATGTAGATTTTGCAATGAAATAAAGCAACATTGAAAATAATTCCGTACTGGGGAAGGTGTACCTAGAATCTGCGGATGGTCGTGAGATTCCCCGGACTCTCTCCGGTTTCCTGTCACTAAAGACGTTGGCCGAAGTCGTATACCGGAAGTATTCCTACGTACAGCGTCAAACACAAATGTAATCAATAAATAAACGCTTAAAATCTTTCAACCCATGAAGACCGTTGTACATTACACAAACAAGCTATAGCACCGATTACAGGGTAATGATTGAATAAAATACCACCACATCATTTCTCTGGAGATACCGGGGATTGAACCCGGGGCCTTTCACATGCGAAGCGAACGCTCTACCACTGAGCTACATCCCCATTTTTATTACTCAAAGGAAAAATTCATTGCAATTTGATTTGATCACTTAAATTATATATCTAGTCAGTTTTGAAAATGAAAATTCCTTCAACTGAATGATATAAACGATAACAGAAACAAATTTACCTATATGCCTGAAGTGGAAAAATGTCCTTTTGATAACGACTTGAAAATAGAAAGATATGCTAAGTATTTAATTTAATTGTATTATCAAAAGTCGCCGACGTGTCCAGAGGTGGAATTGTTTTCTATATTTTTGAAGAGTAAACATATTTATATTCAGTTGTTGATTGTTCCTTTGCAAAACATTTTACCTAAATTTCGTTAGGCCGCTTAGATGTTATAACTAGTCAATTTTCAAAAGCCTGTCAGTGGAATAAGATAAAAGACAACATATATAAAATTACGTACATAGCGAGAATAGAAAACTGTTCCCGCGATTTAAAGCGTTGCTAGAGAATCCAGCTTCCTTCTACAACAGCCAAAACGTGTTGAATAGATTAACAGCACAGAGCACGCTTCAAACGAATTTTGCGGTGCGTGTGTTCTTTATGGACTACACACATGTTATATAGTTCATGCAACAGCCAAATGTGGAAAGAGTAAATTTAAAAAAAAAAAAAACAATCGTTAAGGATTTAATATAATTGTATTATCAAAACCAACTGTTGAATAGTTATCACCTTGGCTTGAGAAGGAAATTACTTAGCGTCGACACTAATTTTCGTTGACATGTGCAGCTAGGATTTCTTGAAAATGCAAAACGGGTTTCGTATATTTTAGACACATTTTCGTACTGTGCATCACATGTTTAAAAAATGTTTACAGCAAGGAGAAGCGTTGTACACTACACAAGTAAACCATATCTTCGACTGCAGGTCAATGAATGAATGAAATACTACAAGATATCTTAGCAAAATATGATTTTCCTGGAGATGCCGGGGATTGAACCCGGGGCCTTTCACATGCAAAGCGAACGCTCTACCACTGAGCTACATCCCCACACGATACTATCTAAGTCAAAAATTCCTCGCAATTGGATTAAGCCACTTATATGAATGGTTAATTTTGAAAGATCCCAGCAATGGAATAATATAAAGGAGAAGAGAAGTAAAATTACTTATATACTTCGAATGGAAAATTGTTTTGGTAACGTTTCCGCTGTTTGAAACATTGCTGAAGGATTTAGCTGCCTTCTAGCGGACCTTCCCACGTATAGCCCTGGACAAATGGCTTTTGCACTTCATGTGTTCTATATGGCAACACATGTCTTATATAGTTTTTGCATTAGGCAAAATATAGCAACAATGAAAATGAAAAAGAAAACTCTAAGTATTTAATCTCACTGTATTATTAAAAGGCTCGGACGTGTCCAAAGGCGGAAATATTTTCTGTATTTTTGGAGGGCAAACATGCTTATCTTCAGTTGTTGATTGCCACCTCATGATGCGAAATTTTCAAAACAACTGTTGAATTATTATCATTTTGGTTTGAAAAGTAAGCTAATGAGAGACGACACTTACTTTCGTTGCAAGGTGCAATCAGGAATTCTTCAGAATACAACAAGACTTACATATGTTTTAAACACATTTTAATGCTTCACATCCTGTGTTTAAAATTGGTGGCCTAAGTAGCCGAGGTGGTTAGCGCGCTATTGCGAGTTCGGCTGTGATTGCCTTGGTGGTCGGACGTGTTTTGTGTGTTGCGAGTTGTTGTTGTTGTTGTTGGCGTTGTTTTCCCGAGGGGCCTGGCTTTTTCGCTATGGCCTCCTCAAACATGAATCGGCATTCCCGGAATGGAAGTTTGTACCAGAAGGATTTATCGTTACTTGTGGAGGTTGGAGACAACAGGAGAATATCGGCTGAAAAGGTGATTGCGGAAATTGAACATGTTTGTGGACTAAACAGTCTTCTTGCATGTGTGCCGAAAGGTACCGTTGGGTTCGAGATTACTGTGGCAGAGAAAGAAGTGTGTGATTTATTGAAAGATGGGATTACGGTAGAGGGCCAGGAGTGTTCGTGCACAGAGGTTACAAGAAGGTCTGTGGTCGTGTCATTCATGCACTTATCGAGCTATGTGCAGGACAGCGAAATTAGAGCCAAACTCTTGGAAATGAATGTGGAAACGGTGACGGAAATCAAACGGCGCTTTTACAAAGGTACCTATATAGCCGATGGAACAAGGTATGTGCGTGTTGTTCTTCCACCAAATGTGAAATCGTTGCCGTATGCCATGAAGTTTAGCACGGGAAACAGCTACGAATATTTTCGTGTTGTACATGACAATCAAGTAAAGGTCTGCTCCTTGTGCTTGTCCGACGATCATTTATTTAAGGATTGCCCAGAATTTCGCTGCCATACCTGTTTGCGCCAAGGCCACATGGCAAAGGCGTGCGCCACCCCCCGGTGAAAGAATTGTGGTAAAGCAGGTGAAAGGTGTTACTGCGAAGGGTGTTTCGATTGTAACTGTTCCCCTTGCATATGCAATGAACACATAGAATGTGGCACCTGTAACATGTTTACTTGCCAGTGCTCACAATCGGAGAATGATCAACGGGTGGCCAACAAGGCGACAACAGTTCACGACGACGAAGGTAGGCATGAAAGCCTGCAAGCGCCCGAGCTCAACAACCCAGATATTCTTGAGACCCAGCTCGCGGCAACGACCGGTAATGAAAGAGCAGATCCAGAGCAGCAGGCGCTGGAGAGCGGAGATCTCGTGCCTGTTCTCCCTGAGTGTGGTGGCGACAACAATGACCCGGACTGCAGGGTAACAAGTGGTGCGATGAGGGTTGACCAAGAGGAGGGGAGAGACAGCGATTGTGGAGACATAGACTCCTCACAAGGATCGGGATTTTCTGAGGTGATCAGCAAACGTAGACGACGGTACAAACCCCAGCCGAATCTAAACAAAGCGAGAAGGATGGTCCCATACAAGAAGAAGGATAATATGTAAACTGACACTAGTGGTTTTCCTCTTAAGAATTGTCATCATGGCGGTATGTCTATGCTTTTTCACTCTTTTTCTTATGTTTACTTTTGCCACATTGAATTGTAATGGACTCAGGGATATAAATAAGTTAAAGGAAGTTCTGAACCATCATATTACTTCAGACCTTATTGCGCTACAGGAAACACACTGGGATGATGCTTTCATAGAAAACATTAAACACGTTATCGACGGCGATATATATTATAGTAATTCTCCAGACAAGTTTAAAGGTGTAGCCTTTGTGATCAGAAAACAACATAAACATTACATTAAGGACGTTTATTTCAGTGACTCAGGTCGTTGTATTAAGGTAACAATTTCTATTCAGGGACATGAAATCGATGTCATCAATGTTTACGCTCCGAATTCTGTTGCGGAGAGAACTGACTTTTTTAAAAATCTAGTGCATGTAGTGAGCGATAGACCTCTCATCATGATGGGCGATTTTAACACGGTTTTTGCACGGGAGGATCGCTCAAGCCTTACTTTGGAGTCCGATAAGTCTAGGGCGGTATTATGCAATACTATGCAGACTTACAATCTAGCAGATTTGTGGCGTACTAGGCATCTTGATAAAACTGGTTTTACGTGGCGACGTCATGTGGACGGTGTGTTGCGCCAGAGTAGAATAGATCATTGTTTAATTTCTAGGCAGTTGTTGGCTAGTTGTCAATACGTCCATATAAAATTTTCTCCCTATAGTGACCATTCCATCGTCTATGCAAAGTTTGAATTTTCTAGTGTGGAAAGAGGGCCTGGCCTATATGTTTTTAATAACACGTTGTTAAATGACGATGGTTTTTGCTCTGCCGTGAATCAGCTAATTGACAAACAGTTGACTTGTCCGTTGGTGGGATATGGTGGGATAACCTTAAGTACAAAATCAAGACCTTTTCACAGTCATATGGCAAAAGACGTCAGAAGAAAAAATACGAAGAAATTAATGCTATTCAGAGAAAATTAGACCATGAGTATAGACGTGCCAGTGTTTTGCCTAATTATGATTTAAAGTATATTGTGCAACTTGAGGGGGAACTCGAGGTTTTTGAAAAGGAGAAGTGTAAGGGTGCTATTTTACGATCTAAAGCCCTCTATGTACACGAGAGTGATAAAAACACAAAGTATTTCCTGAATTTGGAAAAACACAAACAACAAGATAAAACCATAAAAAGCTTGACGGCGTCAAATGGCAGTACTGTATCAGATTCTAGAGGCATTTTGGGCGAAGTGTACTCATATTATAGTAGCTTGTACAAGTACGACCCGATTGATGAAGAAGCCAAGAAATCTGTGTTAGGGTCTATAGATGTATCCTTAAATGAAGAAGATAGGCTCCTGTGCGAGCAGCCTCTAACATTGGAAGAAATGACAACATCCTTGGGTGGTATGGCCGGTAATAAAAGCCCGGGTAATGACGGATTGACGGTGGAGTTTTATCGCCACTTTTGGGGACTTTTAGGCCCAATTCTTTTTGATGTTTATGAGGATATCTTCAACAGAGGGCAGCTGACAAGAGTAATGAAAAGTGGAGTTATTTCACTTATTTATAAGCAGAGAGGAGACAGGTCCCTCCTTAAAAACTGGCGCCCAATCAGCCTACTCAACGTGGATTATAAAATAATTTCTAGGTGTATGGCCAACCGACTTAAGAAAGTCATTGGAACTATCGTTAATGAATGTCAAACATGTTGTGTTCCCGGTAGGGATATAGCCGACACAATATGCAGTCTACGTGATGCCTTGTACTATGTAGAAAACGATGAAGTCGAAGCATATTTTATTAAACTCGATCAAGAGAAAGCCTTCGACCGAGTAGCACATGGGTTTTTAAATGATGTTTTAACACAGTATGGATTTGGTGATAACTTTCGCAGGTGGATTTCAATTTTCTACACCGACATAAGGTCTTCTGTAAAGTGCAATGGGCATGTGACCCAGTATTTTTCCGTATGTAAATCTGTGCGACAGGGTTGCCCCATATCCGCACTATTGTATGTTCTTAGCGTTGAGCCTTTAGGCTCATTATTAAGACGATCACCAGATGTAAAGGGTATCGATATCCCTGGCATGAACACACAATGTTTGCTATTTCAGCATGCAGACGACGCAACTGTAACGGTCTGTAATCATTCTTCGGTTAAAAGTGTGTTGCGTGTTGTCAATAAATATTGTGAGGCTTCAAATGCCAAGGTAAATTTTGAAAAATCTGAAATTTATTGTTGTGGTATTAATGACAACTTTGACAAAATCGAAAACATTCCTGTTGTAAAGGACTCAATAAAAGTCTTAGGCGTGCATCTTGGTCCGAACCAAAACGTATGCAATGAGCGAAATTGGTCAGAAAAGCTCAAAAGTGTAAAGTGCATTGTTAATATGTGGAAACAACGCAAATTGTCCTTGCAAGGCAAAGTGGCAATTATAATGTCCTTATTATTGTCTAGATTCTGGTACAACGTGGCCGTTTTACCAGTCCCAGATGTTATTTTACAAGATGTAAAACAAATGTGCATGGATTTTGTTTGGGGCGATAAGGCCCATTTGGTGTCCTACGGAACGATTATAAATGACAGGACTGAAGGTGGATTAGGTCTGCCAGATATACGGAGCAAAGTGAAGGCTTTGCGGCTGAAATTTATGGGCCGTTTTTTCGATGATACCCGGTCTGCTGTATTGAAGACCTTCTTCAAGTTTTCCTTATCGAGATGGCAAAATCTGAACCTATACATGCCTTTGTTTTATATGTCATTGAATAAATCCCTGTTGTGCGGTATTCCTCCTTTTTACGCCGAAATGATGTTAGCCTGGTCAGACCTGCGGAAAAATGTAACTGTGTGTATTACAAATGCACAACAGGTTCTTTATCAACCTATTTTCTATAATCCAAACATCGCTATAGAGCAACACGCTCAAACCTTCGACTTTTTTATTAGAGCAAAGTTGTTTTGTATTAAGGATTTTCTCTATATTGTTATCTCCGGGTTTCTTCCAGAAAGTGCTATTGTTGAAATGGTGTTAGATGAATGTCCGGATGCAAATATTTCTAAAGTTGTTACTGTGTATCGCGCTATAAAGTCTGCGATACCAATGGAATGGCTAAATATATTGGGTAGAATCAATAATTGCTCTGAGAGAGAGAGTGAACCCTGTATCACTGTGAAGGGGACTGTTTTTCAACTGCATACATTCACAACAGGTATTTTGTACAAATATGTCAGACAACATTTGATAAGGGAACCAGCCTCTGTGAGATACTGGAGCAGGGTGTTTCCTAATTTTGATGTTGGCATTGTGTGGCCACTTGTAGGTCTCCCTGGAAAGAGTCCAGAATCGGTACAGCTGGACTGGAAAATTCTTCATAATGTCGTTTACACGAAAGAAAAGCTTTT